>CM056049.1:182498307-183005807 GCA_029574335.1 Rana kukunoris
TGAGTGGCCTATGGGTCTTGTAACAGCGTAACACCCAGCGATGACGGAAAGGTTCGAAAGGTTGAGATTAAGATAACCAAAGGAGGTTTCCGTCGCGGACTTTCTCACGACCAATCACTGAATTGGTGCTCCTTCTCCCAAGTGAGTGACTTATGCAGGAGTACCGGCTATACCCGCTATGGCGGGGAGAATATCACTATCACTATTGACTGTGCTGCTGTTGAAGTCCCACGATTATAGCGATAGACTACAGGACTCAAGCCATCTGTCTTTTGGACTTCATGTTTAGTTGTTCATTTACTGCATACCTTCTTGTTTTTGCGGGTATCTCGTATCTATGGTTTACACACCAGTTTTACTTTAAACGTTTCTTCCCCCTACAGGTTCAATTTGGACTTCTGGACATTGGGACTTATCTGTTTACATATGTAATAGACTTTGAAATCTAAAGATTTCAGGCGGGGAGTGTGTCATGTTACATGATATTGTTTTTTTATTATGTACTGTCTCTTTAATGCTGCCTGTTTGTCCTAGTGGGATTCCGTAGTTACCATGCTGCTTAGTTTCTCCTCCCTCTTTCTCTTATGTATCAGTCATTTTATGCTGTACATTCATGTGACCTGTATGTTCCTCTTATACCTGCATGGAAGAATCGTTCTTTTACCTGTTGTAACTTGCATTCTACGGATCATACGATGAATAAACATCGCCAGATCTTCTTTCATGTGAGTTGTGGCTGAGTAAACTATCTGGAAAGGTCATTTGGTATGAATAATCTCATCAGGGTAGAGAGCGCCATGTGCTACTGAAAACCACATTCATAGCCTTTGCAGCCGATCCAGAATACTACAGTTGTGTTGTGCTTTTTACCTTTCCCTATGTTTTTTCAACCAAGAGTTCATGGCTCCTGTCATGCCAATGGACAATGGTATGATCAGAATTGATCACAGTAGGGACTAATTCACATAGGCTTCTAAAATGCCATGTTTAAATGTATACAGCAGTGAAGGCCCATCCGCCCCCCTAGGGGTTCCGCCCCCCTAGTCCATGTGCCATGCCCCTAATCTACATGCAGGGCGCTGGACGCATGAATTCCAATGGGGTTTTATTTCTTTTTTTAAAGCACATGATTACAGCATGAGGCTCTAATTGGCTTAAAAAAAAGAGTGGGCTGGGAGGCCCAAAGCACTGTGCCCTGAGCTCACCCATTTGTGTGACAATAGCGAATTAATATTCGCTATTGCTTTCCTGATCCTCCTAAGGGCCAATCCGGAAGCAGGTCTTAAGAGACAATTGGCCGAGAGGAGAATCAATCTCATTGGCTGCCGAGGGAAGGAGGAAGAAAGCCACCGAGGAGGAACCCGCCGTGAAACAGGCGACGAAGGGGTAAAGCCGCTGAGGAGGGAGCCGCCACTGAGGAGGAGGAGGAGACAGGGTAAGTTCTGGGCAGGTGGGGGGGCAACCAACCAACCGACCAAGGGGGTGGGGGGGCAACCAACCAACCGACCAAGCATATAGTTTTGTATGCATTTACATGCAGCATTATAGATATCAGAGGGGCCATACAAACAGAAGGGTATACAAATTTTTTTTTATGCAGGATCTTATGCTAGCTCTGCGAGAACCCACATTCTGTGCAGAAAATCTGCATATGGTATGTGAATGATCCCTTAAAGGACTGCTCCTTAGCTCAATGCATATCACTGAGCATGTTGTTCCCTCGTGCCAATCCTGCTTCCCTCTTTCACCCAAGCAACACTTTTGTGTTTTGCCCACCAACAGATTTTATTGCCTCTTAAATTTATTTTTTGCTGCACTTCAGGACATGATTCTTCAAATTCACAGTGAGCTCCAAACAGCTGCTGCCGTCATGATTTTTTCTCCGATGGTGTTTATCAATAATGCACTTCCTTAATGAAGCGGAGTACGGCACGCCACAATTTATAGTCTAATCTGATTAAGGGAAACTAAAATTATTGCTTAACTTTCAAAAAAACTAGTTTATATTAAGCCATAGCAGAGACACTGCTATTTCTTGTCACAGAACAGGGTGCCTGGCTATATATCTCTTCTTGTTACATACTCATTAGAAATGCTTAGTGATATGTTGTAGTGAGCTCTCGCCTGAGAGGTTGCATAACTTGTCAGCTATCCAGCCAAGGAGCAAATTCTTTACAACTGCAAATTCTACCCATTAAACAAAAAAAAAAAAAGATACGGGATAGAAAAGATGAATGAGCATTTAAAGCGTATCTTTGGTGAAAATGTAAAATCATATACTAAATTTCTTTATTGTATTTTAATTATTTCTAACCTTCTTCTATTAATCTGAATGGTCTCGAAGTTTGTAAATTTACTTTGTGAAGATCTCTACACATTTACCTCCTTGAATTCTTTGACATGTCTTCACTATGTCCTGTGAGTAGGCACTGCCGTGTCACAGAATTCACAGAATCTGCCTTCTAAACTACAGAGGTCCTGAGAGAAGGAGTTTTCCAGGAGGCGGAGTACAGAAATCACAGATTGCAGACAGAAAGGTACCTTGGGATATATAGTCCTTAGAAATTGTGAGTAAACAACAGAAGAGAAGCTGCAAAGCATTCTGGGAATCCTGGAAGTTGTGGAAAAAGATGGCCATAAGACAGGCAGAACTCACTATATAAAAGGAGACTTTTCAAGTAGACTTATATTGGATTGTCAAATATAGCTATTGTTTGTAGTGTTATTACAATACTGCATATTAATGTTATAAAATGAAAGTGCATTCTGCTGTGACCATAGAACATATTTAAAGATGTGTAGGGTCTTATGACTTGCTTTCATTGCACACATTGCAGATGTGCAAGAAGTATCATCCCCCCCCACACACACACACAAACAGCCACTCTATTACTACAACATTATTGTTGCCGAATTAATGAGACTTTCCCTGGAAGATTATAAATGTTTGAACACATTTCAGTGCATATTTCCTGAAATGTTTCACTATATACAGCATACCTCCCAATGAGGGAAACCTATTAGCAAAACTATGTAAACATAGGACACACCCCTTAAAGCATAAATATACAAAAACGATATTGGTTAGCATTTACATATGCACCAATTTATAAATTGGATGAAAGGTTTAGCACTGTGAAACACATTTTGAAAAAAAATATGTGCATTTTATATACAACTATATAGGTCAGACCAAGATGAGAAGGAAAGAAGGACATTCTTTCAAATCAGGGACAGTCCGTGGAAATTAGGATCAGTTGGGCGCTATGTATACAATGCAGAGATCTGCACTATGAACTTAAGCTTTCTTTTAAAACCCAACTCCAGAGGAACACCCCTTGCAGTCAACCCCACAAACCCACAGAGCTCTGGGCTGTGGGTGCTCCTTCAGTGTCCTTATGTATAATGCAAAGCTATTAATTCTGTAATTGTGCACTAGATGTAGAAGAGGCAGGAGTGCAACTGCTGCCAGAGCTTCTTAGAGAGGAGGCTTTGCAGGACAGGTCGCACGGCTGTAAGGACACCGCTGGAATGTGGACTAAGGCAAGTATAAAACCTTATTCCTTTCCCCCTAGGCACAAATGAGCATTCAACCCGTGTGGGGAGGGGACACTGAAAGGGTTGTTATGTTTTTTCTTTTGGTCTTTAAGAGCGGAGCTAGGACCAGGGCCGGCCTTTGGGGTGTGCAAGCTGTACGGCCGCACAGGGTGCAGTGGGCAACAGGGGCGCGTGTGCGGACATCCAGAGGCGTACTAATGGGGGGGCGAGCCACCCTGGGTACCGCACACTGGGGGGGGTGACAGACAGACACCCCCCTCCGCGATTGTATTACACCCAGTTTAGGCAGCAGCACACTGGCACAGGCAGGGAGAGGCGAGCTAGCTACAGTGGCGAGGGGGAAGGGGCTGTGCAGGAGGGAGTGCAGGGTGACACCTCTGCACCTACCGTCCCCTACTCTTGCAAGTGAAGGCACCTCCCCCTTTTCTGTTTATGTGTAAACACCCGCGGTGGTTGTATTACACCCTTGGTGGCAGCGTCACGGGTTTAGGCAGCGGCACACTGGCACAGGCAGGGAGAGGCGAGCTAGCTACAGTGGAGAGGGGGCATGTTGGGGGGGTGCAGGGTGACACCTGCTGCACCTACCGTCCCCTCCTCTTGCGAGTGAAGCCACCTCCCCCTCCTCTGTTTATGTGTAAACAGGGGGAGGGGACCTGCTGTGCATGTGCTGGCATGCTGATCTGAGGTACTGAAGGGGGGCTGCACTGAACAAGGGGGCTACACTGAAGGGGGGTGGCTCCACTGGACAGGGGGGCTGCACTGAACGAAGGGGGCTACACTGAACGAGGGGGGGCGACACTGAACGATGGGGAGGCGTCACTGAACGGTGGGGAGGTGACACTGAACGGGGGGAGGCGACACTGAATGGGGGAGGCAACACTCAATGGGGGGAGGTGACACTCAACAGGGGGGGTACACTCAACAGGGGGGTCTGCATTGAAGTGGTGGATACACCGAAGGGGGGGTCTGCACTGAAGGGGGGGTCTTTGTAACATGCAGGGGGTCCAGAGCTGCAGGGTTCTGTGTAATGTAAAGTTAAATTAAAACAAATTATGTGTTACAAATATTTTTTTCCTCTTTGTTTATGTTTTGTTGACCAGGGGGTGAGGGGTGAAGATGGGGGGGGCACCACAGGATTAGCTCGCACGGGGCACCTGAACACCTAAGGCCGGCCCTTGCTAGGACTCCCCCCCACACACACACAATTCTTCCTGTTGGTCAAGTGAAACTTCCTGCTCCCTTTTAGTCTGGTAAATATATACATGTTCTGATTTATTTATTTTTTTCAGGTATTAGATGCAGACATTATTCATATATCCCTGCTCAAAGTCAAGGATGTTATATGACGGCCGGGGGGCGGAAAAGTGGTTAATACAGGTGAGTGACCAATGTTACCCTAGGACAGGAAGTGTGTTACCACCAGTAGGATCACCAAGTAATAATAAAAGAATAGAAGCCTTAAAAAAAAAAAAAAAAAAAAACAATACATCCTAGGACTGATATGTTATATTATAGATTTGGAGTTTAGGTACACTTTAACCCTTTCCCACTACCGCCTCCTGGCCCTTTTAGAGCTTCTAAATAGAGGCAGGCATTTGGGTCATGCGACCACTGTGATAGGCTGTCACAGCAGTCACATGATCGGAAAGCTTCTGTTTGCATGTATTCGTCGGGAGCTTTACAGTCCCTGACAGTGACTGTGCTGGTAGTGTGCAGGGCGTACACTCTCAGCGCAGAAAAGTTTTTACATAGGGCTGCATATACATTGCCTTTTGGCGTTAAAGCTTACCCACTGAGAGCCCACAATTATGCGCCACGTAGGCTGGAAGAGATTAAAGTGGAACTAAACCCATCAATTCAATGGTTTAAAAAAAGTTACATTCTGGCATGCCAGGAATGCTGTCACTTTTACTTGTGCTTTCAAGCAAACCATCAAATGGCTCAAATGGCTGGAGTCATAATCGCATGTGCAGCACCATGGCAGTTGCAATTCCAACAGAGGCTAAGGCCGCGTACACACGGCAGGGAATCTCGACGGGCAGAACACATCGTTCCGCCCGTCGAGGTTCCCTGCCGGCCGTCGAAATCGGCGACCCGCCCGTCGGGAATGGCAACCAGCCATTCTTCCAGGCGGGCCGTCGAGGAAATAGAGAGCGTGCTCTCTATTTCGGCTCGACGGGCTTCCCGACGGGAAGCTCGCTGAGACCGTACACACGGCCGAGGTCCTCGCTGGAATGTGCATTCCAGCGAGGTTCTCGCTGATTTTCAGCGAGAACCTCGGCCGTGTGTACGCCGCCTCAGATGTCAGCTTCCCTGGCTGAAAAGGATAGGAGGGTTTAGTTTCGCTTTAAGGTTTCCATGTCATTAAAGCTACCTATATCTCTGTATCTGCTGTTTCTAAATTTCAGTTTTTACTGAGGTAACTCTCTAATAATTTATTGTTTCCATAATATGTTCAGCTTGAATTGTTCAGGTTTGCAATTTGTGTAATTTTCAAGCAACAAGTGAAACCAATTTGTGCATGCAATATTATACATCAAATACTGTAATGCTGCGTACACACGATAGGTTAGTCTGATAAAAACGTTCTGATGGACCGTTTTCATCAGACCAAACCGATCGTGTGTGGGCCCCATTGGTTATTTATCCATAGGTTAAAAAAATAGGAACTTGTTTTAAAATCATCTGATGAATAAAAAACCTATAGAAAAAAAATTGATTGTCTGTAGGTACGTCCATCGGTTAAAAATCCACGCATGCTCAGAATCAAGTCGATGCATGCTTGGAAGCATTGAACTTCATTTTTTTCAGCACGTTGTCATGTTTTACGTCACCGCGTTCTGACACAATCATTTTTTTAACTGATGGTGTGTAGGCATCGGATAACTGATGGAAAAATCCATCAGGCCGTTTTCATCAGACTAACCTATCGTGTGTACAGGGCATAACTGTGCTAAAATCATACATTCAGTCAGTTCACCTAAATCAAAGTCTTTTGTAAGTGGTTTGTAATCCCCTCTATCCTGATTTCAGAGAGCACACACAGCTCTATAGATGACCAGTATGGAGTGTATGGATGTGGGTAATAGGGTATACTGAGCCAACTGAATATTGAACCCTACAGACTAAGACTGGCATTACAGTTCATGTGCATGTAAAGGTAGGCATCCCAATACTTTTGGTAATAGAGCGTATGTCAAGCAAAACTTTGTTTCTTCATTTTGGATAGAGATAGTTAGAGATAGTTTTCTATCAGTATGAAAAATGCAGAGTAATCACAAACCTGAAAAGTGTACAGACACTCAGATATAAAGTAATGCCGTGTACACACGATTGGTTTGTCTGATGAAAACGGTCTGATGGATCGTTTTCATCAGACTAAACCGATCGTGTCTGGCAGGGCCGATCCTAGGGTCACAGGCGCCTGGGTGCAGAAATATTTCTGGCGCCCCCACAAAGGGGGCGTGGTCATCTTACTAACTCCTCCCCTTTACAAATGTTTCTATGGCAATCACAAGCATACACTAATGATACCTGGAGGGGAACCTCTCTGATACTGTTAGAAAGTTCCACAAAACATAGTACAGGAGATGGTCAGAGACTGTAGACATGATACAAGAGATGGTCAGAGACTGCAATCATAGTACAGGAGCTGGTCAGAGAGTGTAGACCTATTACAGGAGACAGTCAGTGATGAAGATATAATACAGGAGATGGTCAGAGACTGCGACATACTCAGGAGACGGTCAGGGCTGGAGAAATAATACAGGAGACAGTCAGAGACTGCAGATATAATACAGGAGATGGTCAGAGACTGCAGTTCTATTGACATAAGTAGATAATGGCCGATCGGCTTCACCTGACCAACAACAACGGTTCCTCTGACAGGAGTCAGCTCACTCTGAATTGCTCATGATACTCCACTGGGTAGAGCCCAGATCTGTATCGGCAATACTCCATTCCTTTCTCCGCCAGGGATGCACTAGGCTGTGTGGCTTTCCCTCTGGTGGACGGCAGCGGGGGTTCTCTCTCTGATGGTGTTCTCTCCCTCAGGATCCTGATCACTTTCCTGAAAGCTTTCCTGGCTCTCTCTTTCCCATTCAGCTGAACATGCCGTGTGGGCTGAGTTTCTTTTTTACAGTGGGGCTGCCAGTCCTCGAATCAAGTCCCACAATCCTCTTCTCTGCTCCTTGCCCCATTCCTCCACCTATAGTCACCTCTCGGTACAGACCCCCTCCACTAAGTATAACCCCCTCCTCAGTGCAGACTCCTAACTAAGTATAAACCCCCTCCCTCATACAGACCCCCAGGACAAACCACCCCCTATTATACAGACCCCCCCCAGGACAAACATCCCCCCTCAATTAGTCAGACCCCCCTCTATTAGTCAGACCCCCCTCAGGACAAACCACCCCCTCGATTATACAGACCCCCAGGACAAAACACCCCCCCATTAGTACAGACCCCCTCCAGTAGTAAAGACCGCCCAGAACAACCCCCCCATGAGTAAGACCCCAGGACAAACCAATCCCACTCCATTAGTACAAACCCCCCATTGTACAACTCTCCCAAGGACAAACCCCCCCATTAGTACAGACTCCCCCAGGACAAACCCCCCATTATCAGACTCCCCAGGACAAACCCACCATTAGTCAGACTCTCCCCCAGACAAACCCCCTCCATTACTACAGACCTCCCTCAGGACACCCGCCCCAGTAGTGCAGACCCCCCCGGACAACCCCCCTCCATTAGTACAGACCCAACCAGGACAAACTCCCCATAGAACAGACCCCAGAACAAACCCCCCATTATGCAGACCCCCCCAGAAAAAAAAACCATTATACAGACCCCAAGGACAAACACCCCGATTAGTACCGACCCCCCAGGTAAACCCCCCATGGCATACCCCCATGTACAGACCCCCCAGGACAAACAACCCCATTAGTGCAGACCCCCCCAGAACAAACCCCCTATAGTACAGACACCCCCATGACAAACCATCCCATTATGCAAACCCCCCATTGTACAGACTCCCCCAGGAAGCCCCCCATTAGTACAGACCCCCCATGCCAAACCACCCCATAGTGCAGACCCCCAGAACCCCCCATTAGTAGAGACCCACCCAGACAAACCCCCCATTAGTACAGACACCCCCAGACAACACCCCATTAGTACAGACACCCCCAGGACAACCCCCATAGTACAGACACCCCCAGACAAACCCCCCATTAGTACAGACACCCCCAGGACAACCCCCCATTATACAGACTCCCCAGGACAACCCCCCATGTACAACTCCCCCAGACAACCCCTTTAGTACAGACCCCCCAGACAAACCCCCCATTAGTACAGATCCCCCAGGACAAACCCCCATTATACAGACACCCCCAGGACAACCCCCATTAGTACAGACTCCCCCAGGACAACCCCCCACTGTACAGACTCCCCCAGGACAACCCCCTTTAGTACAGACCCCCAGGACAAACCCCCCATTATACAGACTCCCCCAGGACAACCCCCCCATTAGTAAGACTCCCCCAGGAAACCCCCCTTAGTACAGACCCACCCAGGACAACCCCCCATTAGTACAGACCCACCCAGGACAACCCCCCATTAGTACAGACCCACCTCAGGACAACCCCCATTAGTACAGACCCACCTCAGGACAAGCCCCCATTATACAGACTCCCCAGACAACCCCCCATTATAAAGACCCCCCCAGACAACCCCCCATTAGTACAGACTCCCCAGACAACCCCCATTATACAGACCCACCCAGACAACCCCCCCATTAGTACAGACCCACCTCAGGACAACCCCCCATTAGTACAGATCCCCCAGACAACCCCCCATTATACAGACCCCCCAGGAAACCCCCCTTATACAGACTCCCCCAGACAACCCCCCTTAGTAAAGACCCACCCAGGACAACCCCCCCATTATACAGACCCACCTCAAACCCCCCATTGAAACTCCCCCAGACAACCCCCCATTGTACAGACCCCCCCAGACACCCCCCATTAGTACAGACCCACCAGACAACCCCCCATATACAGACCCACCGAGGACAACCCCCCATTAGTAATGCAGGCGTGGCAGAGGCGCTCAATCTTACTGAATCAGGCGAGTGCAGCTGTATTAGTTTGTCTGTATGCTCTGCTCGGCGCGCGCTCGCTCCCCCACGCTGTCTGAAGATAGCAGTGGCAGAGGTCATGGTGGGTGGAGCCGAGCGGCCGTGTGACGTCACGTTGTCACATCCCGCTCGGGTCTCTGAAAAAAAATAAAAAAAAGAAAAATCTCGGCGGCTCGCTCGGCGCCTAGCGGATGACAGCGCTGGGTGCGGGGCACCCACTGCACCCCGGGTAGGATCGGCCCTGGTGTCTGGGCCCCCTTTGGTTATTTGTTCATCGGTTAAAAAATTAGGAACTTGTTTTAAAATTATCTGATTGATGTGACCTTGCGGTTCCCTCCCGGGTCAAAAAATTGCTTTGAATTCTATATTTCTATGCTAAGAAATCCATCCTGTTGACCTGGAAAGGAGCGGCGACGCCAAAAGGGGCCTATGGTTGAAACTAGTCAATGATGCCCTCCCGCTTTACAAGCTCACTTTTGAAATTAGGAAAATAAATAAGTCCTTTGATAAGATTTGGGGAAGGTGGCTCGCTAGCCCCCTGACCCTATCTCCTATACAGCCGTAAATAGGGATGTTGGTGGTGCAGTCTCCATTTGCTAGAGTAACCTTAAAGGGACACTAAAGTCAGGGATTTAAAAAAAAAAAAATAACAAACATGTGATACTTACCTCCACTGTGCAGTTCGTTTTGCACAGAGTGGCCCAGAAACCTGTCTTCTGGGGTCCCTCGGCGGCTGTCTGGGCTCCTCCTCTCAAAAGCTTTCCCTCTTCATGCGAGGGCGCTCGCATGGAGGAAAGCTTTTGCGAGCGCGCTCCCGTGATACAGCGGCGGCCATATCCGCCGACTGTATCACTCGGCTCCGCCCCCCAGCGCGCCGCGTCATCCGCCCTAATTGACAGCAGCGCTAGCCAATGGCTGCGCTGCTATCAATCGGCCCAGCCTAGCCAATCAACGGCCAGGCTGGGAACCGAAGAGGACGACGTGGACGCGCCCGGGAGATTCGGTCAGGTAAGTACAACGGGGGCTCGGGGGGGGGGCGGTGCTGCTAGATGTTTTTTTACCTTCATGCATAGGATGCATAGGATGCATGAAGGTAAAAAAACTTGTACCTTTACAACCCCTTTAATATGCAATCCCACAAAGGGGTAATACTACCTTTATACTTTGTTGGATGTACCTTTCTACTCTGACTTTTGACTTTTGTATAACTATGCTGTTGATAATAGTATGGAGTGATTAAGGAGCAAACTACTGCCGATGTATGTTCTGTGTTGTTTAAAGTGGAGTTCCGGCCACAATTTCACTTTTTAAATATAAATACCCCAGTAATACACAAGCTTAATGTATTCTAGTAAAGTTAGTCTGTAAACTAAGGTCCATTTTGTTAGGTTGTTACAGCATTTAGATACTTTATAAAACAGGAATTGACCGTGGCCATCTTAAGTGTGGGAATCATTGAAGCCAGACTGTATGACTTCCTGAGTTTCAGCCTTGCATATCTTGCACATGCTCAGTGCTGCACAAGCAATGTAATAGGTTTCAGATCAGGTTTCAATAGCAATGGGAGTGTCAGAGGAAGTTGATCTATGAAAATCTCTCCTCCCCTCCTGCTTCCAGGAACCAGTAAATATACTAAATAATTTGTTCCTGTGCAGATATATCTACATAACAAAATGATATATATATGTGGTGTGTATACATATACTAGACATGTGCATTGTCAATAAATTCATTTTGTTTAGTTCCGTTTCGCATTAGCCGTTATTTCATATTTTGTGCCCGAAACTCAATTCGGATTCGTACGAATTTTCATTCGATTCGTTCACTTTTCATAACAATTTCCAACATTCATTATGATGAATTTAAAAATGTGGACGCTTAAAGAGGACTAATAGTATATGCTGTGCTCATTATGAGGGGTTCCCACCATCCCTGTGCTGTGCTCATTATGAGGGGGTTCCCACCATCCCTGTGCTGTGCTCAATATGAGGGGTTCCCACTATCCCTGTGCTGTGCTCATTATGAGGGGCTCCCTCTATCCCTGTGTTGTGCTCACTATGAGGGGTTCCCACCATCCCTGTGCTGTGCTCATTATGAGGGGTTCCCACCATCCCTGTGCTGTGCTCATTATGAGGGGTTCCCACCATCCCTGTGCTGTGCTCAATATGAGGGGTTCCCACCAGGCCCGGATTTACTCCCTTTGCCACCCCAAGGCCGGGTCCTTCAATGCCGCCCCGCCTGTGCAGTACAGGGGGGAAATTATCTACAGGGGGACTTTTTCGGCAGGACACTGAGAAGCAGGGGGGGTGCTGCTGCTGAAAATTGCATTGACATGACAGGGGGGAACGCCCAAAACAAAATGAAAGTGAAAGTGGTGAAAGTGTCCTCTCCTCTCAGCCACAGTACTGCCCCTGCACCCACTGCCGCCCCGAGGCCTGGCCTTGTCTGAAATCCGGCCCTGGTTCCCACCATCCCTGTGTTGTGCTCACTATGAGGGGTTCCCACCATCCCTGTGCTGTGCTCACTATGAGGGGTTCCCACCATCCCTGTGTTGTGCTGAGTTGCTGGGTTTGTACTCCTGCTGTGCTCATTATGAGGGGTTTCCACCACCCCTACAGCCCCAGGAAGTCAGCACAGGGATGGTAAGAACCCCTCATAATGAGCACAGCACAGGGATGGTGGGAACCCCTCATAATGAGCACAGCACAGGGATGGTGGGAACCCCTCATAATGAGCACAGCACAGGGATGGTGGGAACCCCTTATAGTGAGCGCAGAACAGGGATGGTGGGAACCCCTCATAATGAGCACAGCACAGGGATGGTGGGAACCCCTCATAATGAGCACAGCACATGGATGGTGGGAACCCCTCATAGTGAGCGCAGCACAGGGATGGTGGGAACCCCTCATAATGAGCACAGCACAGGGATGGTGGGAACCCCTCACAGTGAGCACAGCACAGGGATGGTGGGAACCCCTCACAGTGAGCACAGCACAGGGATGGTGGGAACCCCTCATAGTGAGCACAGCACAGGGGTGGTAAGAACCCCTCATAATGAGCACAGCACAGGGATGGTGAGAACCCCTCATAGTGAGCACAGCACAGGGATGGTGGGAACCCCTCATAGTGAGCACAGCACAGGGATGGTAAGATCCCCTCATAATGAGCACAGCACAGGGATGGTGGGAACCCCTCATAGTGAGCACAGCACAGGGATGGTGGGAACCCCTCATAGTGAGCACAGCACAGGGATGGTGGGAACCCCTCATAGTGAGCACAGCACAGGGATGGTGGGAACCCCTCATAATGAGCACAGCACAGGGATGGAGGGAGACCCTCATAATGAGCACAGCACAGGGATGGTGGGAACCCTTCATAGTGAGCACAGCACAGGGATGGTGGGAACCCCTCATAGTGAGCACAGCACAGGGATGGTGGGAATCCCTCATAGTGAGCACAGCACAGGGATGGTGGGAACCCCTCATAGTGAGCACAGCATAGGGATGGTGGGAACCCCTCATAGGGAGTACAGCACAGGGATGGTGGGAACCCCTCATAATGAGCACAGCACAGGGATGGTGGGAACCCCTCATAATGAGCACAGCACAGGGATGGTGGGAACCCCTCATAGTGAGCACAGCATAGGGATGGTGGGAACCCCTCATAATGAGCACAGCACAGGGATGGTGGGAACCCCTCATAATGAGCACAGCACAGGGATGGTGGGAACCCCTCATAATGAGCACAGCACAGGGATGGAGGGAGACCCTCATAATGAGCACAGCACAGGGATGGTGGGAACCCTTCATAGTGAGCACAGCACAGGGATGGTGGGAACCCCTCATAGTGAGCACAGCACAGGGATGGTGGGAATCCCTCATAGTGAGCACAGCACAGGGATGGTGGGAACCCCTCATAGTGAGCACAGCATAGGGATGGTGGGAACCCCTCATAGGGAGTACAGCACAGGGATGGTGGGAACCCCTCATAATGAGCACAGCACAGGGATGGTGGGAACCCCTCATAATGAGCACAGCACAGGGATGGTGGGAACCCCTCATAGTGAGCACAGCATAGGGATGGTGGGAACCCCTCATAGGGAGTACAGCACAGGGATGGTGGGAACCCCTCATAATGAGCACAGCACAGGGATGGTGGGAACCCCTCATAATGAGCACAGCACAGGGATGGTGGGAACCCCTCATAATGAGCACAGCACAGGGATGGTGGGAACCCCTCACAGTGAGCACAGCACAGGGATGGTGGGAACCCCTCACAGTGAGCACAGCACAGGGATGGTGGGAACCCCTCATAGTGAGCACAGCACAGGGGTGGTAAGAACCCCTCATAATGAGCACAGCACAGGGATGGTGAGAACCCCTCATAGTGAGCACAGCACAGGGATGGTGGGAACCCCTCATAGTGAGCACAGCACAGGGATGGTAAGATCCCCTCATAATGAGCACAGCACAGGGATGGTGGGAACCCCTCATAGTGAGCACAGCACAGGGATGGTGGGAACCCCTCATAGTGAGCACAGCACAGGGATGGTGGGAACCCCTCATAATGAGCACAGCACAGGGATGGAGGGAGACCCTCATAATGAGCACAGCACAGGGATGGTGGGAACCCTTCATAGTGAGCACAGCACAGGGATGGTGGGAACCCCTCATAGTGAGCACAGCACAGGGATGGTGGGAATCCCTCATAGTGAGCACAGCACAGGGATGGTGGGAACCCCTCATAGTGAGCACAGCATAGGGATGGTGGGAACCCCTCATAGGGAGTACAGCACAGGGATGGTGGGAACCCCTCATAATGAGCACAGCACAGGGATGGTGGGAACCCCTCATAATGAGCACAGCACAGGGATGGTGGGAACCCCTCATAGTGAGCACAGCATAGGGATGGTGGGAACCCCTCATAATGAGCACAGCACAGGGATGGTGGGAACCCCTCATAATGAGCACAGCACAGGGATGGTGGGAACCCCTCATAATGAGCACAGCACAGGGATGGAGGGAGACCCTCATAATGAGCACAGCACAGGGATGGTGGGAACCCTTCATAGTGAGCACAGCACAGGGATGGTGGGAACCCCTCATAGTGAGCACAGCACAGGGATGGTGGGAATCCCTCATAGTGAGCACAGCACAGGGATGGTGGGAACCCCTCATAGTGAGCACAGCATAGGGATGGTGGGAACCCCTCATAGGGAGTACAGCACAGGGATGGTGGGAACCCCTCATAATGAGCACAGCACAGGGATGGTGGGAACCCCTCATAATGAGCACAGCACAGGGATGGTGGGAACCCCTCATAGTGAGCACAGCATAGGGATGGTGGGAACCCCTCATAGGGAGTACAGCACAGGGATGGTGGGAACCCCTCATAATGAGCACAGCACAGGGATGGTGGGAACCCCTCATAATGAGCACAGCACAGGGATGGTGGGAACCCCTCATAATGAGCACAGCACAGGGATGGTGGGAACCCCTCATAGTGAGCACAGCACAGCATAGTGAGCACCATCCCTGTTCTGTGCTGAATTCCTGGGTTTCATTACAACAATAGAGGGGGGATGGTGCTTGCTGCTGATCGCAGAATAAAAAAAAACACAATGCAACATTAGAAGGGGGGGTGCTTGCCACTGAATAATTATCTAAAAAAAAAACATATTGCAACATTAGAGGGGTTGGGGGGGGCAGTGCGGTGGTGCTTGTCACCGAATAAAAAAAAACATTGTAACAGTAGAGGGGGGGTGGAGCTTGTCGCCGATCGGCGTTACAAAAAACAAAACAAAAAACATTGCACCATTAGACGCAGGAGGGGGGTATTGGTTGCCGCCGATCGCAGTGTAAAACCACGCTGTAGTGAGCGAGGAGTGAGTAGCGTCCTGCACCATGTTTACAAGCAGGATTTCGCCCCTCTGCTGGGTGTCATGATAGTCTGGCCAATAAGGAACCGGGGGCGTGGCTTATCGCAATCTGGGGGCGTGGCTTTGCGCGATCTCCGGAGTGTGTACTAGCTGACTTTTGCCTCCTGGGATTGATTACAAACATCTCCCAGGAGGCATAGCGGACGGGGGGGGGGGGGGGTTCAGGTGAAACGCCGCGGCGGAGGAGACAGGAAATCATTGATAAAACTGTGAGTTTAAAAAAAAAAAAAAAAAACATATGCCAAATACGTTTAAGGGTACTGAGCAGCAGGGGATGAAGAAAAGTTGAAAAAGAGGGTGGAGCTCCACTTTAAGTTTTGTTTTTGTATGTGTTGTATTGTTGGTTTTGTAAAAAAAAAATCAATAAAAATATCTTTAAAAAAAATAAAAATTATCTGATTGATAAAAAACCTGTAGAAAAAAAAACATCGTCTGTAGGCTAATCCATCGGTTAAAAATCCATGCATGCTCAGAATCAAGTCGACGCATCCTTGGAAGCATTGAACTTCATTTGTTTCAGCACTTCGTTGTGTTTTACGTCACCGCGTTCTGACACAATCGTTTTTTTAACTGATGGTGTGTAGGCACGACTGATCATCAGTCAGCTTCATCGGATAACTGATGGAAAAATCCATCAGACCGTTTTCATCGGATAGCCCGATCGTGTGTACAGGGCATTAGTCTCAGACACCGTGAGGGAGTCTTTGCTGTACTGCTCCAAGGGTTCTCCCTGTCATTTTAATTTTAAAATTATGTTGAGAACAGCTAAAAGAGTACAGAGCAGTCTCTCTCAGGCGCCGTACACACGGCCGAGGTTCTCGCTGAAAATCAGCGAGAACCTCGCTGGAATGCACATTCCAGCGAGGACCTCGGCCGTGTGTACGGTCTCGGCGAGCTTCCCGTCGGGAAGCCCGTCGAGCCGAAATAGAGAGCACGCTCTCTATTTCCTCGACGGCCCGCCTGGAAGAATGGCTGGTTGCCATTCCCGACGGGCGGGTCGCCGAATTCGACGGCCGGGAGAGAACCTCGACGGGCGGAACGATGTGTTCTGCCCGTCGAGGATCTCTGCCGTGTGTACGCGGCCTGACACTGTTATACTGTATAATTGATGCTCTTAAAAGCATCTATGATTTATTGCTACTCAGCCTAGTACTTTATTATGAAGTTCTTATGTAGAAAGTGTGCCAATGCACCTTACCCCTCACTGACTTACCTACCATTGAAACGTCTTTCCTCTGTATCTAACTGTATGTATGATAGAGGGGCCTGCAGTGTCACATTCAATGCACATTTGGCAACAAACTGGTTCAAGTCATAGTGACATGGATCACTCATTATCTGTAAGCATCCGCCTCAAGCAAAGCAGCCTGATCTGCAACAAACTAATTTGTCCAGAATAATTTATTCAACCTAACACGCGTTCTTTTGAACATTTTTTGCTTTGTTTTCTGTGGAAGAGTAGATCATTGAAAGTCTTTCCCTGAAAAAAATGATCATTATATAAGGTGCTATCCTGTACCTTCTATGATGGAAATAATGAAAATAGTCTTTAAAAACAGTTACCTTAGCCCTACCTAATTGCCAAGGTAACATATATTAACAGTAACATCCTTTTTTATGCTATGTGCTGAACCTTAAAATGAAGGATCCTTTCACACGCCAGCATTCTGCTCCATCCAGGAAGGAATGCGTGAGTAGATCTCGTACTGATTTGGAGCTGAACAGGATAAATGATGGTGGCATTTTGATAGCAGTTTGTGGTGGGCCCTTGATTGCTCTATGGGCAGCTGGATGTGTATGGACTTGTGTCCTCTGATTTATCCCATTTAGGTCCAGAAAAACAGAAAAGGATGTAGTCCCTTTTCCATTTTTTTTCTAGGCCTGGATGGCCTTGGAGGTAGGTGGACACAAGTCTATTTTACATCTGCCCAGTGGCAGCTGGTGCTCAAAATTTTTGGGGGGGCGCAAACGAAAAAAAAAAATTGCAGCCTCACTGTGCCCATCACATGCAGCCACTGTGCCATGCCACCAAATGCAGCCACTGTGCCATCAATTGTCACCACTGTGCCATGCCATCAAATGCAGCCACTGCGCCATCAATTGTCACCACTGTGCCATGCCATCAAACGCCACCACTGTGCCATCAATTGTCACCACTGTGTCATGCCATCAAACGCCACCACTGTGCCATCAATTGTCACCACTGTGCCATGCCATCAAACGCCACCACTGTGCCATCAATTGTCACCACTGTGTCATGCCATCAAACGCCACCACTGTGCCATCAATTGTCACCACTGTGTCATGCCATCAAACGCCACCACTGTGCCATCAATTGTCACCACTGTGCCATGCCATCAAACACAGCTACTGTGCCCATCAATTGTCACCACTGTGCCATGCCATCAAATGCAGTCACTGTGCCATCAATTGTCACCACTGTGCAATGCCATCAAACGCCACCACTGTGCCATCAATTGTCACCACTGTGCCATGCCATCAAATGCAGTCACTGTGCCATCAATTGTCACCACTGTGCCATGCCATCAAATGCAGTCACTGTGCCATCAATTGTCACCACTGTGCAATGCCATAAAACGCCACCACTGTGCCATCAATTGTCACCACTGTGCCATGCCATCAAACGCCACCACTGTGCCATCAATTGTCACCACTGTGCCATGCCATCATATGCAGTCACTGTGCCATCAATTGTCACCACTGTGCCCCATGCCACTGTGCTCATTGTCGCCTCTGTGCCCCATGATGCCACTGTGCCCCATGATGCCCCTTTCCCTGTAAAAATCACTTACCTGACGCTTCCATGTCCTCCCTCCGATGTCTTCTGCCGCCGTGGAGAAGCTTCAGCCAATCAGGTTCCTGATAACCAGAATCCGGGAACCTGATTGGCTGAAACGGCCATTAGTCTCATGCAAGGAACGCAGATTGCCATAGACTTCCGAGAGCCGGAGGGCGGTACTGGAAAAGCCTATCAGAGCCGCTGGCTTTGATAGGCAGTTCCCCTCAGCCAACCAGCTGCCGCTATTCAGGTAACCGGCGATCCATGTCCGGTTATATGAATAGACCAGGCAGCTGGCAACAATAACACACGTTCAATGCATCGCATTGAACGTGTGTTATTTGCGAGAGAGGGTGGCGCTGCAGCGCCCTCTATAGACAGCCGCCAGAACTTCGGCTAAAATGTCAAAGTGACATTTTAGCCGAATAAAAGTTCTTCAAGGGCCCGTTTTTTTTTTGTGACTGCGGGAGGGGGGGGCGGCGCCCGTGCGCCCATATGGGCGGGCCGCCACTGCATCTGCCTACTCATAAAGCTGCATTGAGCTCCGATCAAACATGACAGGTGGACCAGAACAGAAAGACTGTGAAAATGGCATTATATGTGAAGTTGTCCATTCATGCTATACACAGATTCTCTTAATGGGTTGCCATACCAGCCACTGATACCTTCCCCATGCTCCCCCACCACTCAATTTGCCTGCCAGACCTTTCGTAGTTTTCATGTTTATCAATATTGAAGCCTGCATAGGGTTAATGACCTGTGCCACACCTAATGGTGTTCAGGTCTGGCTATTAGCCACTCAAGCCTACATCCTGGTAGGAAGGAGAGGAAGTCCTTTATACCTGGGGGTACTGATTATTTCTAAGGGCTCCAACAGGATATTGGTGGAAAAAGAGAGCCCAGAAGATAGGAGAAAGTTGGGGGGTTATTAAGAGAACACCATGTCACTTCACCCTTAATGGTCAAAGCAACAGATCCCTTTCAATGGTACTTTTACCTGTTAGGCCGCGTACACACGATCAAATCTATCTGCTGAAAACGGTCTGACAGACCGTCTCAGCAGACAGATTTGATCGTGTGTACGGGCAAACAGACGGATTTGGCCAGCCGACAGATTTCAAAGCATGCTTTGAAATCTGTCGGCTGGGAACCCGTCGGCCCGATATGTCTGCTGGTTAGTACGCTAACCAGCAGACATATCTGCCCGCACATGCGCCGAATGGATTCGACGCATGCGCGGAAGTAATTCACTTCCTGGTGCGGTGACGTGGCGGCGTCAACGTCACCGCCACGTCACCGACACGTTAGCGCGCCGTCTGCCGGCGGGGATTTTGGTTTGATCGTGTGTACACGATCAAACCAATAGATCCCAGCAGACAGATTTGTTCAAATCGGTCTATCCGACCGATTTGAACAAATCTGTCTGCTCGTGTGTACGGGGCCTAAAAGACTGGAGAAAATCAGTTATTTATTTCGAAATATGTGTAGCACTACCCACACAGGAGTCGCTGGTGGATATTGGTTATCTCCCACAATGCACAGCCAGGCACATGAATTTCTCAATCACTCCTGAGACAAGAAGCAGTCCTTGCAGCTTTTTTCGGTTTTGTTATTATGGGGAAATTAACTTGGGTGGCGTAAGGGTTATTATGAGTTGCCCACTTGATCAGTAGAAACTCTTCAGGGACACAACTATATACATCCAGTATATACACACTCCTCTTCTTCTACTTCCAGCACCAGTGTTATTCATCTCCCTTTAAAAAAGTAACTAGTTACAATTACAAGTTACTTGTCCGAAAAAGTAATTGAGTTAGTGACTCAGTTACTTTATTAGCAAAGTAACTAGTTACTCGGAAAAGCAACTGAGATTTTTTTTTTTTATATGAACGAAATATGAACTTTGTGCTACTGGCTGAGCTGACAGTGACTGCTGCTGCTGATATTGCTTGTAATTGTAAAGCTTAAAGGACTCCAATTATCTGTCTATAAGCCTGTTATATATTTATAGACAGATAATTGGAGTCTTTTAAGCAAGCAACAATATCAGCAAAGCCAGCCAGTCGATCAGCTCAGCCAGCCCAGTAGCACAAAGTTCATTCACATCACCACCACCAGACCAGGCAGGTCTTAGACTAGTCTGCTCTCCCCCCCCCCCCCCCCCAGTTCCAATCGGCTCCTCACCTGGGACCTGGCTGCGCAGGGGGCAGGGGCCACAGTCAGTGGGTCGGTGCTGCTGTCTGCTGGCTTGCGCAGGGCAGGGGCAGGGCCACAGTCGGTGTTGCCTGGTGAGGTGACTGGAACCCTATAATAAATGAAATATACAGGCTAATATTGGTGAATTATATCACCTCAAAAATATTACTTTTCCTAATTGTGAAGCTTAAAAGACTCCAATTATCTGTCTATAAATATATAACAGGCTTATAGAAAGATAATTGGAGTCCGTTAAGCTTTACAATTACAAGCAATATCAGCAGCAGTCAAAGTGTCAGCTCAGCCAGTAGCACAAAAATGTGTAGAGAAAAACCGGGATGGCCGCACTCCAAAAGGCTAAGGCCTGGTGTGGCGAAATATGAACTTTGTGCTACTGGCTGAGCTGACAGTGACTGCTGCTGCTGATATTGCTTGTAATTGTAAAGCTTAACGGACTCCAATTATCTTTCTATAAGCCTGTTATATATTTATAGACAGATAATTGGAGTCTTTTAAGCTTTGAAGCAAGCAACAATATCAGCACAGCCAGCCAGTCGGTCAGCTCAGCCAGCCCAGTACAGTAGCACAAATTTCATTCACAGATATCACCACCACCAGACCAGGCAGGACTAAGGCCTTAGACTAGGCCGCTCCCCCCCCCCCCCCAGTTCCAATCGGCTCCTCACCTGTGACCTGGCTGCGCAGTGGGCAGGGGCCACAGTCGGTCGGTCGGTGGCAGGTGCTGCTGTCTGCTGGCTTGCGCAGGGCAGGGGCAGGGCCACAGTCGGTGTTGCCTGCCTGGTGAGGTGACTGAGTCAGCGTGACTGTCACTTGGCTGCTGGCTTGCTGGCCTCGGTCTATGGTGGATCGGAGCCTTCGCGGGGGACGGGGGAGATGTCGGCGGCTCCGTCAGTGACACTGACACCGTCGGTCACCGTCAGAGTCCCGATACACAAGTCACGTCTGAGACTGCAGGCGGTCGCAGGCGGGAGACTCCAGGGTCGCGTACATGCGCCGCGCCAGCGCCACCCACCAAGTCAGTCCGACACTGAGAGTCACATGCCCGCCGGCGACCAATCAAGTAGAACAACATGGCATCATGTGATGATGACAGACAGTGTGACCCACCCAATCACCATTCACAATTCATTCACAATGCACAGGCTCCATCCCACTGGCCCTGAGGAGAAGTTAGAACAGACTGAGACATGATAACCCTGGACTGGCCCCACCCACGTCACGCGTGCAATGTAACTTAGTAACGCCGACAATGTAATGGCAACGACGTTGCCAATGGGGTAAAAGTAATCAGGAAGATTACTTTTACCCCTTGGCGGCTAATCGTTACATAACAGCGTTTATTTAAACGCCGTTACTTACAACACTGTCCAGCACAAACTTGCTTACAACTCCCAAGATCCAAGATCCAGCTAGAACTGATGAGAGGATCTGACACTGACTCAGTCAGATCCAAAGCAAATTTCCTCTGCAAACATGGACCATGGCCCCTTTTGATGCAGAAAAAATAGAGGTCTTTGGTGCTAGGGGTTCTATTCCTGTGGCTACTGCTCCTAGTACCACCTCTTCAGGCACTGCAAGCCCACCTGGCTGCAGCTGCCCCTTTCACCAGCCCTCCTGGCTACTTCTCCACAATCCTCCTGCATCCATCCCACAATCCTCCTGCATCCATCCCAGACTGCTTGCACCCAGTTCCTTCAGGAATTCTCCTCAGTCCTCTGACTGCAACACTCACCAGCCCAAGTGGCTGTCTTTCTCCCTGGAGATTTGCCTGGCAGTGTCCTCCTGCTGTCTTCTCCTTACTCCCGTGCCTCCTGGTCAGGATCCCTGTGTGTCATGAGAAGAGGTCCCTTCTGAACCTGAGCCCAGGCCTGAGTTAATCCCCCCAGACTAGGGGTTGCTCTCAAAGGCCCCGGCAGCCTAACACTCCATCACCATCTTCCACCCAAACTCCACTGCCCTAGCTGGGCTGACCCTGAGTATTGGAGGGGACCTTCCCCCTGCCAATCCATCTGTTGGGGATTGGTCAGGGCCCTCAGAACACTCCAGCTAGCATCTCTTAGACCTCTCCCAACTGCTTCTGGAATCTTCTTTAAGTTTCCAGCTAACAGGAGGAGTCACCAGATATACTGCTGATGAGTCATCCAGCCTACCTGAGTCACCCACCCGACTGAGAAAAAAAACACAGGCTTGGCTGCCAGCCAAGTCTGAAAATGTACCTACACTAACACAAACATCGTCTCTAGCACTCTAGCAAAGCTAGGGGTCTCCATATGTTATATGGATTGTACTGTACATCCAAGAAGGTTGATTTCTTGTACCAACATCCCAAAGAAATTGAAATAATATAAACAAGAAGGAAAGGTGTGGTGCAGTACAAAGATCATTAGCAATTCATGATTACAATCTTATTTGTTTGCTTGTTCATTACAGTATTTTTATTAGTTTTGTCAACTATACAAAGATAATTGAACATCACAGAAAAGCTTCTGTAAAGTGATTAAAGGTGTTACAGGCAATATTAGAATGCATTACAGTAGGTGAAACTGTAAAAAAAGGGCTCATCAGCCTTACCAACAGAAGCACAAGTATTTCAACTGGCACATAAAATGGCAACTACAGCGGTATCACTTAGCCCACATTTAGTGGGATAAAACAGGCTCTGTAAAGGCCTGTTTTATCAGAGAAACTGAGAGGAGTAAGAAGAAATAGAATAGAAGAGAGGGGGAAGAGGGGTGGGTAGGGAAAGTGACCGCCAGCCCAGGTTGGCTCCAAAATGGGTGTGTAAGGCCCTCAGTAGAATCAGACCAAGGAATGAAAGGTCAAGTAAAAACAAATTTGTTTTTATTATTGCTTTATTACAAAAGTCACTATTAAATCTGAACTCTGGGCTCAGCAATTATTGTCCAAATATAAAAGGCATGTGTATTCTTACTTATATCTTGACGTGCTACAACTGTGGCCTGAAACAGGGGGTGCCCGTTGCATGGATTGAGGGACTCTGTCAGAGCCAATAATGAGGTATGTACTTCACTTCATAAACAAATGGCCACTGCCCTCACCTATAACTGGCCTTTGCAGCAAGGAGCACATGGAAGGGCAATGCATGCAAAACAAAGCCAAAGAAATTTTCAGCTCAACTTACCGACTGCACTGGACACCCAGCATATATTACAATAGCAGCAAAGGTGTCCAGTGCGTCCCCTAACCCTTTGGTGCCAATGGTGCTATATGCTGGGTGTCCTGTGCATCCCTGTGCTTTTAACCACTTGACCACTGGGCACTTAAACCCCCTTAATAACCAGACCAATTTTCAGCTTTCGGTGCTCTCACATTTTGAATGACAATTACTCAGTCATACAACATTGTACCTAAATAAAATTTTCGTCCTTTTTTTGACACAAATAGAGCTTTCTTTTGGTGGTATTTAATCACCGCTGTTTTTTTTTTGTTTTGTTTTTTGCGCTATAAGAGAAAAAAGACTGAAAATTCTGTAAAAAATTAATTTTTCTTGGTTTCCGTTATAAAATTTAGCAAGTTAGTATTTTTTCTTCATACATTTTGGCCAAAATTTATACTGCTACATATATTTGGTAAAAATAAGTACAAATTGGTGCATATTATTTGGTCTTTGTGAAAGTTATAGAGTCCACAAGCTATGGTGCCAATATCTGAAAATTGATCACACCTGAAGTACTGACGGCCTATCTCAGTTCTTGAGACCCTAAGGCCGCGTACACACAAGGAGACATGTCCGCTGAAACTGGTCCACAGACCAGTTTCAGCGGACATGTTCGATCGTGTGTACGGCCTAGCGGACAGGTTTCCAGTGGACAAAAGTTCCTAAGCATGCTTAGAAACTTGTCCGCTGGAAACCTGTTCGTCGGACATGTCCGATGGTTAGTACGCCCAACCATCGGACCGAAATTTCCTACGCATTCTTCGAATTGATTCCATTGCGTGGAAGCATTGAATTTCCTTTTGCCAGCACGTCTGTGTCTTCTACGTCACCGCGTTCTGGTCCGCAGGGATTTTTGGTCTGATGGTGTGTACACATATCAGACCAAAATATCCCTGGAGACATGTCCGATGAAAACGGTCCGTCGGACATGTTTCCTCGGACATGTCTCCTCATGTGTACGCAGCCTTACATTCCAGAAAAGTACAAATACCCCCCCAAATGACCCCTTTTTGGAAAGAAGACATTCCAAGGTATTTAGAAAGAGGCATTGTGAATTTTTTGAAGTTGTAATTTTTTCCCACATTTCTTTGCAAAATCAAGATTTCTTTTCTTTTTCTTTTCACAAAATTGTCATATTGGCAGGTTATTTCTCACACACAGCATATGCATACCACAAATTACACCCCAAAACACATTCTGCTATTCCTCCGGAGTATGGCGATACCACATGTGTGAGACTTTCACACAGCGTGGCCACACAAAGAGGTCCAACATGCAGAGAGCACCTTCAGCGTTCTGGAGCACCCAGGCCAAATCTGACATTTCTCTCCTACATGTAAAAATCATCCTTTATTTGCTAGAAAATCAGATAGAACCCCAAAACATTATAGATTTTTTTTAGCAAAGACCTTAGAGCAGTGATGGCGAACCTTGGCACCCCAGATGTTTTGGAACTACATTTCCCATGATGCTCACCTACACTGCAGAGTGCATGATAATTATGGGAAATGTAGTTCCAAAACATCTGGGGTGCCGAGGTTCGCCATCACTGCCTTAGAGAATACAATAGTGGTTGTTGCAACTTTTTATCTCACACTATATTTGCGCAGTAAATATTTTTACTGGTTACATGTTTTTAGTTACAGAGAAGGTCTAGGGCCAAAAATTATTGCTCTCGCTCTAACGCTTGCAGAGATACCTCACATGTGTGGTTTGAACACCGTTTTCATATGTGGGCGGGACTTGCATATGCGTTCGCTTCTGCATGCAAGCACACGGGGACAGGGGCACTTTAAAAAATATATATGTTTTATTGTTCATTTTACAAGATTTTGATCACTTTTATTCCTATTACGAGGAATGTAAACATCCCTTGTAATAGGAATATGGCATGACAGGTCCTCTTTACAGTGAGGTATAGGGTCAATAAATAAAATAGTGAAATCCTTCGCGCTAAAACAATCAATATGACAATAATAATGCTCAGATTGCAGGTGAGAGGCCTGAGAGGCTGAATGCACGGAGGAGCACTAGCACTTTATTGCCAGCTTTACAACTTCACTGAGAGCAACTTTTGTGCACTGCACGTTTGCACTATATGGGCTTTTCCAACACATATGGACTTTTATTCCTATTTTAATTTATTTATCTACTTTTCACTTATTACATATTTATCACATATGTTTTATATTGATTGATGTGTTTTTTTGCGCAAATTCACTTTTATATTTATAGGGTCAATAAGACCCCACATCTCACCTCTAGGCTGGGAAGCCTGAAATAAAAAATAAAAAAAATCTTGGTGTCGATTGTAGCGTTGTCGGTAGAAGCAGGAGGGGGGCGTATTGCGGGGTATTGCAGAGTATTCCCCAGAGTATTGCAGAGTATGCCCGCAGAGTATTGCAGAGTATGCCCGCAGAGTATTGCAGAGTATGCCCGCAGAGTATTGCAGAGTATGCCCGCAGAGTATTGCACAGTATGCCCGCAGAGTATGCCCGCAGAGTATTGCCCAGGGATGCCTGAGCATGCAGGGAGGGATGGATGGCTGGATCTGCCCACAGCACTGCCGCTGACATCCACTCTCCCCCTCTCCTCCCACACTGTACCGATCGGTACAGAGAGGGGAGGGAGGAACCGGCATCATCGCATGGCGCCGGTTTGTTTACAAGTGATCGCTCCATCATTGGACTGAGCGATCACGTGGTAAACTGCCGCTATCAGTGGTGATTTACCGTGATCTGTGATCCAGAGGACCCGGCAGTCACGGACACTCCCGTGTGCGCGCCCCAGGGGGCACGCCGGAAGCACGATTCTGGAAGGCCGTTAATTAACGGCCTCCCAGAGTTAAGCAACCCTCCTGTAGCCGTACTTTGGCTATAGGGCGGTTGTCAAGTGGTTAAGGAGAGGTGGGCTCCTTCCAGGCTCATCTGTCCTCTGCCTAGCCATTATAATGTGCTTCCACTGTGGAGGCTCTCAAAATGTAGAGTTAGGACTACAGAAAATAGTGGGGTGCCTTGACGGGGCTCTGTAGCTTACACATATACAGTATATTGCAAATGTGTGCAAACTAAATCCCTGTTTTAAATGCATTCTGTTAGACAGGATAAATTGATTGGTTACAGGCTGGTTGGTATGTTGAGCTGGGAATTTCTTTGGTGTTCTTTTGCATATAGTACACTTTATACCTGCACACCAGAAGCCCCACTGCAGGGGTAGGCTTTGTCTCATTGCTGAAGTTTAGCTTTAAGTTGACGCATGCTCGGAAGCAATGAACTTCATTTTTCTCATTGTTGTGTTTTACGTCACCATGTTGGATACAATCAGATTTTTAACCGATGGTGTGTAGGCAAGACTGATGAAAGTCAGCTTCATCGGATATCTGATGAAAAAATCCATCGGGTCCGTTTTCATCAGACAAACCGATCGTGTGTACAGGGCATGAGACTGTGAGACTCTCAGTACATTTGATGACTTGACAAATGTTATTCAATTTTGGTATGAAAACCATATACACTGTTAGAAATTCATTCAGCCAGGAAAATTTCCTTCTTTGAATTTTCTCATCACTATGGTCAATTTGACTGTAGATTTGACCCCACTAATGATTGGTAAATGGAACAGACACTCTTAAAACAAAACAGTGCATGAACAGCTGACTTCAAACTCATGCATATTAAATATTTGCTCATACTATCATGTTTAACATCTTCTGGATCATAATAAATATTTATAAACACAGCTAAGAATAGGAAGACTCCATAGCCTGATAGGAGGGTCACGGGGCTCCTGAGTATATCATAAATCTTTCAGCATGTTAGCAGGGTTCCATGCTTAGATAACTCTGTATATTGAAGAGTATAAGAAAGATATGTTGTGTTTATATTCGGTTGGGTCGCTGCAAGCAAAGGCCTTTCGACCTGATTCTGCTTGAATATTCGACAAGTGCTGCAGGATATGGTCCTCTGAACTGATACTACTTACATTTTAAGTCAACAGGCATTTTGTAAGCCAACAGCTGGCAGGGGAAAGACATTTTCTTTTTGCTGTCTATAACAGTTTAGACGTATTTCAATATTTTAGCTTCAGCATAAGTAGAAACAAATTATTTGTCACTACTAAGAACAAGAACTCTTGCATTGAATTTCAGTATTATAAAATAAGCTCCAGTTTTTAAGAAGGTTGAAAGTTGGAGGCTCTCAGACAAGACATTTTGACATGATAACCACTCCCTAATCTGCCACTGATGAAAATAACATAATTGCCATTTGCCAATAGTTGAAGAGATTTAATGGCATGTGTTATATGCAGAGTATTTTGTCCTTCTATACTAGAGGTTCTCAACCTTTTAGTGCAGTGACCCCTTGATAAAATCTCCCAAGTTGTGGGGACCCCCAACAGTAAAATTATTTTCGTAGCATGGGTTGTCAGCATCCAAGGCAAAACAAGAAATTTGCGACCCTAACCCATGGAAATTTTGCGCTCCCTGGGTCCCTTCCACTCGTACAGTATTAAAACCTCATATGGTACATTTTAGGATGTACTACTCTTTTTCTTTGTTCTCCTTTCTTTCCCTTTTATCTCTGGCTATTCTAATTTCTTTTTCCCCATCCCTCTCTCTAGCAATCTTTCTTGTTTTTTCTCCTATTCTTTCTCTCTATTTTTCTTTCTTCCTGCCCCTCTTTTCCTCTCCCTTCCATGTATTCTCTATTTTTATTCCTTCTCTTACTCCTTGGTGGGGGGGAATAGGATGAGTGGCAATGCTGGGGGGAATTCTGAAAAGCCAACTTAGGTGTTCTTGATCAAGGTCATCTGCTGATCTGAGAAATGTAGTGGGGACTTTTAATGGGAACTATAATCACAGGTAGTGTTACCCACCGTGTCTCCGACTTTGTGGTGTCTCATAGCAGTGACACCAATGCTAAAATCAGGAGATGGGGTCTCCTCCAGCCCCTCCCATCTCTCAATCCTCACCAGTCAGTGGATCTTTAGTCTCTGCCCCTCAGCCATGCCCTGAACTGAATGGGCCGCTGCGAAGAGGCTGAGTGGGTGGCCGTGGGCTCCAGGAACAGCCCAGCTGGGCGGCCACAGGCTCCAGGGACAGCCCTACTGGGCAGCCGCATTAAAGCTGTAAGCGGTGCGGGCTTCAGGAACAGTGCAGGATTTGGTGACCCCTGGCAAATCATCATTTGACCAGGGGTCATCGCTGCTCCAGCCAGTCACAAGAACGTGGCAATTGCTGCAGAGATTGAAGGGGTGGGGGGTCAGCCTGTCAGTGCTCAGACTATAAGCCGCACACTGTATCAAATTGGTCTGCATGGCTGTCATCCCAGAAGGAAGCCCCTTCTAAAGATGATGCACAAGAAAGCCTGCAAACAGTTTGCTGAAGACAAGCAGACTAAGGACATGGATTACTGGAACCATGTTCTGTGGTGTGATGAGACCAAGATAAACCTATTTGGTTCAGATGGTGTCAAGCATGTCGCTGCAACCAGGTGAGGAGTACAAAGACAAGTGTGTCCTCCGTCAAGCATGGTGGTGAGTGTGTCATGGTCTGGGACTGCTTGAGTGCATGAGTCACTGGGAAGCTACAGGTTATTGAGGGAACCATGAATGCCAACATGTACTGTGACATACTGAAGCAGAGCATGATTCAGAGACTGTGCCACAGAGCAGTATTCCAACAACCCCAAACACACCTCCAAGACGACCTCTGTCTTGCTAAAGAAGCTGAAGGTAAAGGCGGTAGACTGGCCAAGCATGTCTCCAGACCTAAACCCTATTGAGCATCTGTGGGCATCCTCACATGGAAGGTGTAGGAGCGCAAGATCGTTAACATCCACCAGCTCCGTGATGTCGTCATGGAGGAGTGGAAGAGGACTCTAGTGGCAACATGTGAAGCTCTGGCGAACTCCATGCCCAAGAGGGTTAAGGCAGTGCTGGAAAATAATGGTGGTCACACAAAATAGTGACTCTTTGGCCCAATTTGGACATTTTCACTTAGGGGTGTACTCATTTTTGTTGCCAGCAGTTTAGACATTAATAGCTGTGTGTTGAGTTATTTTGAGGGGACAGCAAATGTACACTGTTATACAAGCTGTACACTCACTACTTTACATTGTAGCAAAGTGTAATTTCTTCAGTGTTGTCACATGAAAAGGTAGAACAAAATATTTACAAAAATGTGAGGGGTGTACTCACTTTTGTGAGATACTGTGTGTACATTTTATTATTTTCTCTTAAAAGGTGTACTTAGTCTTTAATTAATTATGCAGTATTATCTGTTTGGTGTTTATTTTTGAATCCAATAGTTTATTAAAGAGGCACTCCTGTCTGCCTGCTTATATGCAGTTATATTGTCTAATGTCTACTGAGAAAATCTTTATATACCAATGCAGACAACCATGTACTAGTACTATACAGCAGTTTTACTATAATGTATAAGGGGGTGAAGCTTGCCAGCAGAAAGAGAGTTAAACACCCTGGAAATTCCTTGGTAATGATATGTTGTGGTGGAATTCTATTGCTCATTTTCATGGCACTAAAGATATTTAAATGCTCCCAGTGGGGAATGACCATGGTGGTCCTGATAATTATAAGCTTAATGGTGAAAATGACAGCCTCGGGTCTGTAGCTCTGTCTGTCCTATCTTTTATGCCGCAGTGTGTGCGTGGGTTTGAGGGCGCCCAGGCAGCAGGGGGTTGGCAAATGCCAAGAGTATGAATAAAGAGATCAAAGCACCTGATGATGCGACTGCCCGCAAACGAGTAAAGGGCACAGCGTTTGCTGCTTTGTGTAGGAGGACAGTTGTTTTCTCAGACTGCACTTCTGGCCCTTGTTAGCTTATGGATCAACAAGTTTCCAAACAAGAAGTGATGCTAAAATGTGCCTCAAATTGTTTGAGTCACTTGTTGTGTATGTAACATTTTTTTAACTCATGCAGTTCCATTACAAAGGGCCTATAAAAGTCATTTATTTTACATTTTTGGCTGCACATACTGTGGTACGTCAATGCACTTTCCCCATTTAATTTCAACAGGCCATTGATGGCGACCTTTACACTAAAAACATGCCTGCCTCATCTTTATATCAGCATACAAGGTATTTATTTTTTTCTTGCATGCCTCACACTGACCATCAGTGCCTAGGAAAGGTGTTTGGGGAATATGCTAATGATTGGGGAAAAGGCATATTCTACTGATCACCAGTGTCAAAAGCCGCGTACACACAACCATTTTCAATGTCCTAGAAAAAACAATTTTTTTCCAAGCCTGCCTTGCATACACACGATCGTGAAAAAAAAATGTTTGAGGAAAGCGTGGTGACGTGCAACACATAGGACGGCACTATAAAGGGGAAGTTCCATTCAGATGGTGCCACCCTTTGAGCTGCTTTTGCTGATTTCATGTTAGCAGAGCTTTTTTTATCAGAAAATGAGTGCAGGAACTCAACCACGACCCCGTTCAGATTTCACAAACAGTAGAAGGGTCTTAAAGGGGCATTAAATACCAGGATTGCATTACATACAGAGTGCAGAGTTTAGGGGGTTACACACAGAGTGCAGAGCTGTCACTTGTAAACACAGAAACCAGACTTCTGTGTTTACAAGTGATTGTGGTGAGCAGGCACCAAAGGGTCTGAGCCAGAGGTGGTGGAACTGAGTTCCCCCAATTTCCCCCTGAAAAAAAGCCCTAGTAAAAGTTTAGTGAGAGACGATTTCGCGATTTTCAGTCTTCGTGCTTTTCAGTCTGTTACAGTGTGACGAATGTGCTATGTCCATTACAAACGCTAGTTTTCCCGTCTCATAACTTGCTTCTGAGCATGCACGTTTTTTTCACGTCGTTAAAGCCTACACACGACCGATTTTCACGACGTAAAACAAAAAAACTTGAAAAACGATGAGAACATTTTTCTAAATTTTTAATGCCCATTTTTCTAGTCGAGAAAAATTCTCTGGAGCCTACACGCGGTCGTTTTTAATGACCATTTAACCACTTCCCTACGGCCGTACGACTATATGCGGCCGCAGGGTGGTTCTAAATCTCCGGGCCGCCGTGTTTTCACAGCAGCCCCTTTCTTTGTTCCCAGCGCGCAGCGGGGAACTTGTGTACTGGCCGTGTCCCTTGGACACAGTCAATCACAGATCGCCGCGAACGGCCAATCAGAGTGGCCGTTTGCGATGCGATCTGATGGGCCAATGAGAGATGATCTCATGTGTAAACATATGAGATCATTTCTCATTGCCGGCTCTCACAATGACAGCATCCTGTCAGGGAGAGAGCAGACCGATCTGTGTTCCTTGTACATAGAGACACAGATCGGTCACCCCCCCCTCCCCCCACAGTTAGAACACAATGCAGGATACACATTAACCCCTTCCTCACCCCCTAGTGTTAACCCCTTCCCTGCCAGTCACATTTATACAGTAATTAGTGCATATTTATAGCACTGATTGCAGTATAAATGTGAATGGTGCCAAAAATGTGTCAAAAGTGTCCGATGTGTCCGCCATGATGTCGCAGTCCCAATAAAAATCGCAGATGGCCGCCATTACTAGTAAAAAAATAAATAATAAAAAATAATAATTCTGTCCCTTATTTTGTAGGCGCTATAACTTTTTTTTACCAAAAATATGTAGAAGAATACGTATCGCCCTAAACTGAATATTTTTTTTTTAAATTGGGCTATTTTTTATAGCAACAAGTAAAAAATATTGTATTTTTTTTCAAAATTGTCGTCCTTTTTTGTTTATAGCGCAAAAAATAAAAACCGCAGAGGTGACCAAATACCACCAAAAGAAAGCTCTATTTGTGGGGAAAAAAGGACGCCAATTTTGTTTGGGAGCCACGTCGCACGACCGTGCAATTGTCAGTTAAAGCGACGCAGTGCCGCAAGCTGAAATTTCACCTGGTCAGGAAGGGGGTTTACATGCCCAGTAAGGAAGTGGTTAAAAAAATGACATTTTTCACGTCATAAAAAAAAACGGACGTGTGTACGCGGCATAAGAAGTGTGGAAATCTACAGTATATACCACTGACCACCAATTTCTCTATATCTCTGATCACCAATGCTAGGGGGATGGGGGGGGGGATTTTTCCTTGCAATGACTACACTAAAACACTTGGGCATTGTTTCCTTTTACTGCATTCTATAAGCTACAGTACATGGTACATTTATAGTCCCGATTGCTACATTGTATATGTAGTGTATTATAAGTCCTGACAGCTGCACTCTGTAAACTGGGCTGTATTTTACTCCGGACCAAGGTGTTTATTGTTTTAACAGTCTCTGCTTGCTAAGTAGTCCCCAGTAATTTTAATAATGTTCAGGCTAGGTTTGGGTGAATGGTGCTGCGGGACCACCAGCTGCAACCACCTGCACAGAAAAATGTACTGCCGCTCAGGAGATTTTGTGGGGGGTGCCAATAATCCTAATGGCAACTGTGATGTGACCGTCCAGCTTGAGTGCTTCCGTCAGTATACCACTTCCTCCAGTCTGGACATAGGAACAAGATATTATAGCTACAGCATACAAGACTAGCCGGCAATAGTTTGTATGAGAACTGGAACTGTTTATTAAAAACTCACACAGACGTCATATACCACACCAGGTCAGGTGAGCCTGATTACATTATCGTATGCAAATGAAATTGGATATAGGAACAACATAACTACTAAACAGCCAACATAAACTATGCTACAGTAATTCACGTCTAGCAACTAGTGACCAGTTAATTAGCTGACAGTGATATATTTAAATTCAGCTAATTAACTGGTCACTTAAACCAGCCAAGTTGACTAAACTGCCCGGCATCTACAACCCTGGATACAAAATACTGTACAATACACAGTATTACAAATATATACACACAGATGAGAAGACAGAACAATTAACAATGGGACTGTACCCTAGGAGGTATACAATGGGAGAAACACACATTTATGTATTCTGTCCTCTAGACAAGTCATTAGTAGTGTTGCTCACGAATATTCGAATTGCGAATATTCGCTACGAATATTGCATATTCGAGTATTCGCGAATATCGCGAATATCGCGGCGAATATTCGCTATTTCGAATATTCGAATGTTTTAAATTTTTTTTTAGAACAGATCACATCCTAGAGATCCCCATCGACGTCTAAAAGCATTGCTGGTATGATTAGAGACCTTGGGCCGAGTAGCTGCAGCGCTCATTTTATATTGCCGAAAAATCGCAATGCGATTATTCGGCAAATAGCGATATCGCGCGATTATTTTATATTGTAATATATCACGAATATTCTGAGCCAATCAGAGTACTCCATTCCGCATTTCTCGAAATTTCGAAATTATTTTGTATTGTAATATATCACAAATATTCTGAGCCAATCAGAGTGCTCCATTCCGCATTTCTCGAATATTCGCAATTATTGTGTATTGTAATATATCACGAATATTCTGAGCCAATCAGAGTGCTCCTTCCGCATTTGCCGAATATTCGCAATTATTGTGTATTGTAATATATCACGAATATTCTGAGCCAATCAGAGTGCTCCTTCCGCATTTGCCGAATATTCGCAATTATTGTGTATTGTAATATATCACGAATATTCTGAGCCAATCAGAGTGCTCCTTCCGCATTTGCCGAATATTCGCAATTATTCTGTATTGTAATATATTACGAATATTCTGAGCCAATCAGAGTGCTCCTTCCGCATTTGCCGAATATTCGCAATTATTTTATATTGTAATATATCACGAATATTCTGAGCCAATCAGAGTGCTCCTTCCGCATTTCTCGAATATTCGCAATTATTTTATATTGTAATATATCACGAATATTCTGTGCCAATCAGAGTGCTCCATTCCGCATTTCTCGAATATTCGCAATTCGCATTCGCAATTCGCAATCGCATTCGCATTCGCGATAGCGAAAATTCGCAATCATTTCATTTCGAAAATATATCACGAATATTCGTATTTAGCGAATATCTGTCGAATATTCGACTATATATTCGAGATATATCGCGAATTCGAATATGGCATATTCTGCTCAACACTAGTCATTAGAAAACAAAACATGTCCCAAAAGTCTGATAAAGTGGAATTCATTCCTCTTCATATTTTTCTTGAGGGATATTGTTGATAAATAATGTGTGCCAAGTGAAGGAGCCTCACAAACCACACATATAACCCAGGATAACAGGGGTAAAGCGAAAATCTGAGTCCGGTCTGGTTGTACAGTGAGTCTAGTTATTGCAGACCAGACTGGGCTTCTTGATCACCCTGTGCCCCTAATAGACACAGGGTACTTACACATAAGATGGGCCTGGGGAGCTGAACAAGGAGTTTCCCGACCTCTCTCACAGTTTCCGTGCAGGCCACGTTTTCAAAAATGAAGCAAGGGCCTTTTCCCTGCATTTTCATAAGGCATGGCAGCCCACGCAAAGAATGGGCTGCTGTGCCCACACGAAATGCAGTTTAAAGAGCATGAACCTATCCTAAAGGTGCACATTTATATAGACTACTTTCCTGTAAAGAAAATACTTTCACTGCACACTGTGAGATAGAGCCTGTCTCATATTCTGGATGGGGAATGGCTGTCCCTGGCTCACTTCTTTCATTCATTGTATTTGTGTTCTTTCAATCATGGAGGATAAGCATCACATGTAGGCATTACCTAATACAGTCTGCATGCAAATACAGTCTGCCTAGGAATGCAAACACCATCAAAGCATTTTAATATTTGAAAAACAGACCTTTTGACCTGGTGTTTATCAACACCGAGCAGGTGCAGGATAGAGAGATACAAAGTAAGCTTGTTACTTTGTGTTCACTCTGTTTCATTTATCTGCAAGCCAAAGTAATGTGCTGTGCTCTGCACATATGATGTATGTTAAAGGATCACTAAAGGAAATATTTTTTTTAGCTAAATAGCTTCCTTTACCTTACTGCAGTACTGGTTTCATGTTCTTATTGTTAGTTTTTGCTTTGAAGTTGCTGTAATCCTGCTCTGTTCTCCACACTTCCTGCTTGTCTGTTTCCTTATCACCACCATACTGGGAGCTTTCTCACGATGGTTTAAGCTGTCATTACTGTGTGTCTAAAACTTCCCAGAACCAATCAGATTCATTTAAAGAACAAAACACTGCCCTGGATTTGTTTGTTTTTGTTATGTGTTTCTATTTCTACTTTTCAGAAACATGAAGCCAGTTTAAAAGTGAAACTAACCTGCAGGCACATTATATGATTGATTTTTATCTATTTTTAATCATTTTGAAAATGAATCAGTTAACTTTTATGTCTCTATACCCTGTAAACAGTAATTTCAGCAAAAAAAAAAAAAATTCCTTTAGTGACCCTTTAAAGCAACCTGACAAGTAAAAAAAAGAAAAAGGGGCCAGATCCAGATAGCCTTTACCTTCGCCGTATCTATAGATACGCCGCGTAAAGTCTATTCTGCGCCGGCATATCTTTTTTCTGTATTCAGAAAACAAGATACGCCGGAATTCAGCTAAGATACAAGCGGCGTAAGTCTGTTACACCGTCGTATCTTAGTTGCATATTTACGCTGGCCGCTAGGTGGCGCTTCTGTCAATTTACGTGTCAAATATGTAAATTAGGGCGAAACGCCGATTCACGAACGTACTTGCGGCCGGGCGTCTTATTTTACGTTGTTTGCGTAAGCGTTAGTCCAGCGTAAAGTTACCCCTGCTATATGAGGCGCAGCCAATGTTAAGTATGGACGTCGGGACAGCATCGAATTGTACGTCGTTTACGTCGTTTGCGTAAATCGTTCGGGAATCGGGCTGGACGTAAGTTACGTTCACGTCGTTTACATTGACAACTTGCGACGTGATTTCACGCAAGTGCACTGGGATACGTCCATGGACGGCGCATGCGCCGTTCATAAAAAATGTAAATTACGTGGGGTTATGATTCATTTACATGAATCACGCCCCCACATGACTAATTTGAATTAGGTGCCCTTACGCAGGCCACTTTACGCTACGCCGCCGCAACTTATGGAGCATGTGCTTTCTGAATAAGGCACTTTCCCATAAAAGTTGCGGAGGCGTAGCGTAAAGAGCATACGCTATGCCCGCACAAATTTACGCCCCCTTTTCTGAATCTGGCCCATGCTTTTTAATAACATTTTTCGAATTAAGCTTTTTTTAGCCTAATCAACCCTCGTTAACTCCTTCTTCCCCTCACCCTAATCAGCCCTTGTTAACTCCTTCTTCCCCTTTGCCCCTTAGCTTTTTTTTTCTGCTGATTATTTTTGTCTGTTTTTGTGTGTTTCAATGTTTCTAATTATATTTTTTTTTACACTTTAATGATTATTGAAAATCATATTTTTAATTTTTTTAGTGTTGCAAAAAAAAAAAAGTTCAAAACACTGTACTTCATGTCAACTTGAATTATAAATTCGACCACATCCTAGAACCATATAGAATATGGGCCAGATTCACAATGGCGAGCGGTTCTTTTTGCCAGCGCAACGTTTCTCATTTACGTTACGCTATTCACAAAGCACTTGCTCCTAAAGTTGCAGCGGCGTAGGGTAAATGGGCCGGCGTAATTCAAATTCGGCGGGTAGGGGGGCGTGTAGTATTTAAAATAGGCGCGATTCCGCGCCGAACATACTGCGAATGCGCCGGCCATCAATGTATCCCAGTGCGCATGCTCCAAATTATGACGGTGTTATCGACGTGAACGTCAATGACGTCAATCCCCATTCACGGACGAGTTACGCAAAAGACGTAAACATTTTCAAATTTGACGCGGTCACGACGTCCATACTTAAAATAGGAATGCGCCTGCTTACGGAAGCGGCGTAAAGTCACTGCGTCGGGCGGGCGTACGTTCGAGAATTGGCGTATCTCGCTGATTTACATATTCTCGGCGTAAATCAGTGGGAACGCCCCTAGCGGCCATTTTGAAATTGCAGTTAAGATACGACGGCGAAATACAATTACGCCGCTCGTATATTAGCTGCCACCCGGCGTATCTTGTTTTCTGAATACAGAAAACAAGATACGCTGGCGCAGATTCTGAGTTATGCCGGCGTATGACTGATACGCCAGCGTAACTGTTACTAAATCTGGCCCTATGACTCTCTTTGGTGTTTCTTTGGCATTGTCCTGGTACTCGCCTCTAAATCACATTGTAGTAATGTTTCCAGTTTATGTTACAATCATGAAATATTATCACCTCATTCATACTCATAAGGAAGCAGAACTTCTTTCTGAGAAAAATGTCGAGTTGAGAGCAAGTTCCACCCCCAGTTTGATGCATTCATTATCGCGATTATTACAGTGATTGATTACCACCTTTGCACTGACTACAAGATTATTTTGGAGTCATTTTTATAGAGATTAGGAATGGAATGAAAAAACTATGGTGGTGAACATGTTTTCCTTTTAACATATCTGCTGGATGGTCTGTCAGTACATGTAAATAATAAATTGGCTTTTAAAATAATGTGTTGTTGGGTACCTAAAAGTCTGTTTTTCTCTCCTTGTACTTCATGTCACATATACACTTGACGGACACTTTATTAGGTACACCTGTTCAATTGCTTGGTAACACAAATTGCTAATCAGCCAATCAGATGGCAGCAACTCAATGCATTTAGGCATCTAGACATAGTAAAGATGACTTGCTGAAGTTCCAACTGAGCATCATAATGGGGAAGATATGGGATTTAAAGTGGAGCTCCGCCGTAAAAAGAATATTAAAAGCCAGCAGCTACAAATACTGCAGCTGCTGACTTTTAATATTAGGACACTTACCTGTCCAGGAGTCCAGTGACGTTGGCGGCAGAAGACGAGCAATTTCTCGTCACTCTGCTGCCCCCATCTAAATCCTCGCAAGGGAACCAGAGAGTGAAGCATTGCGGCTTCACTGCCCGGTTCCCTATAACGCATACGCGAGTCGCGCTGCGCCATGCTCACTGGTCCCCGCTGTCTCCTGGGAGCCATGTGTTTCCCAGAACACAACGGGGGGGGCGGGCAGTGACGCACTACCCACAGGTCCTCGCAGAGTGGACTCCCAGAAGTGTGACACCGGAGGGGGGGAGGGTTCCGATGAGTGGAAGTTCCACTTTAGGGTGGAGCTCCGCTTTAAGTAACTTTGAGCGTGGCATGGTTGTTGGTGCCAGATGGGCTGGTCTGAGTATTTCAAAAACTGTTGATCTACTGGGATTTTCATGCACAGCTATCTCTAAGGTTTACAGAGAATGATCTTAAAAAGAGAAAATATCCAATGAGTGGCATTTGTGTGGACAAAAATGCCTTGTTGATGTCAGAGGTCAGAGGAGAATGGGCAGACTAGTTTAAAATGATATAAAGGCAACAGTTACTTAAATAACCACTCGTTACAACCAAGGTATACAGAATGCACAACATATCGAAACTTGAATCAGATGGGCTACAGCAGCAAAACACCACACCGGGTGCCACTCCTGTCAGCTAAGAACAGAAAACCGAGGCTACAATTTACACAGGCTCACCAAAATTGGATAATAGAAGATTGGAAAAACATTGCCTGGTCTGATGAGTCTCACTTTCAGCTGCGACATTCAGACGGTAGGGTCAGAATTTACCGTAAATAACATGAACGCGTGGATCTATCCTGCATTGCATCCACGGTTCAGGCTGGTGGTGGTGTAATGGTGTGGAGGATATTTTCTTGGCACAATTTGGACCCCTTAGTACCAATTGAGCATTGTTGACCATGTCCATCCCTTTATTTATTTATTTGGATAATTCCAGCAGGATAAAGCTCAAATCATCTCATTATGTTTTTTTAAAACATAATAATGAGGTCACTGTACTCCAATGGCTTCTACGGTCACCAGATGATCATGGATGTGCAGCCAACAAATCTGCAGCAACAGCGTGACGCTATCATGTCAAAATCTCTGAGAAATATTTCCAACACCTTGTTGAATCTATACCATGGAGAATGAAGGCAGTTCTGAAGGCAAAAGGGGGTCCAACCTGGTACTAGCTAGGTGTATCTAATAAAGTGGCAAGTGAGGGCCAGATTCTCAGAGGCGCTACGCCTGCGTAAATGTATATGCGCGGCGTAATAGTAAATGTTCGCCTGCGTATCGATGCGCGGTAAACACAGAACCACATACGCGCGAAATTTGTTTCCGTCTGGCCGGCGAAAATGCATTAAGCTAGCGCGGCGTAGGCGCATAGTTACGCAATAAAAATATTCAGTTCCCATTGAATTAGCATGCAAATATGCAAATGAGGGAGATGCGCGTATTCCCGAAACTACGCGCGTCCGGCGTTGGCTACTCGTGGTGCGCGTAACTCGAAAGCCTTGAGTAAACATACCCCTCATAAAAGCACGGGTAACTTTCCTCAAGGCCGTGTGCAAGTCAGCTGGAGAGCAACTACAGCAGCACCGTAACGGACTAGCTGAGCAATCACACTTACTGGACAAGACATTCGTATGCCAATGATGCCAGGGCCAGCCATGGTCTTATCACTACTAAGGTATGCAGAGGAAGAGGCGCATAGAAGGAGGAGTAGGAGGAGGGGGGCACGTGAGAGGATCTACCGAGCGCGCATGAGGCTCTTTGGCATGGGTGATGAGGAGGTGTATCGCATCTTCAGATTCAGCCCTGCTGCCATCCTGGAAATAACCACAGCCCTGCAGGATGACATCACCAGCCAGACATACCGCTCACGTGCACTGCAGCCACTGGTGAAGGTACTGGCAACACTGCATTTCCTGGCCAGTGGATCATTCCAGCGTACAAGTGGAGTGGTGGCTGGGATGTCACAAACCAGCATAAGCAGATGTCTGCACCAGGTTGTCCCCGCAATCCTCAGACGCATGTCCAACCAGTTCATCAGACCCACCACTGAGCACCTGTGGCAGAAGGCAATGACAGATTTCTACAGAATTGACGGATTCCCACGCACCATCGGGGCCATTGATTGCACACATGTGGCACTCCAGCCCCCCAGTGCCACAGAGCACATATACCGCAATCGGAAGCATTGGCATTCCATCAACGTACAGGTGATAGCCGATGCCAAATACCTCATATGGCACGTCCGTGCCAAAGACCCCGGGTCCAGCCATGACAGCTACATCTACCGTCAAAGCAACATCCCAGAAGATTTTGAGCAGGACATGTATGGGGACAGCTGGCTGGTTGGTGAGTGACATGGGTGGCAGCCATGACTATCCCCTCCCATGATGCACAACAGAAGTGGCACATGCATGACTACCATCCTCCTGTCTTTTCCCTTACAGGTGACTCTGCATATACACTGGGACCCCATCTCATGACTCCTTTCCGGAACCCCCAAACCAGAGGAGAGAGAAGATACAATGAAGCACACATCAAAACCCGTGCAGTGGTGGAGCGCACATTTGGCCTCCTGAAGTCCCGTTTCCGATGCCTGGATAAGTCTGGGGGGGCCCTATTGTATTCCCCCAACTTTGTGGGTCAGATCATTGGTGCATGTTGTATTCTGCACAACTTTGCCATGCGAAAGGGCCTGCACATTGCCCTACGTGATGACCTGACCCCCCAACCACACAGCCCCCCCCCGCCAGAGGAGACCCCGTCAGCTGATGGAAGAGCAGTCAGGAGGGTCCTCGTGTTACGAATCTTTGACCGTTAAACACACACATACAGCATGGCACACAGACAATGCACGCGTGTACACCACTGATGTCCCTAGATCACACACACCACATGCACATCGCATTGGATTAGCCCAAGTCCAGCATGTAGGCCTTGGGAGCAGCAACGCCACGTCAAGGCCCCAATGATGTTGCTGTCCATTCATACACCTTTCACACATCATTCATACAGCCGTGGGGTTAACTTCACCACCACGGCCGAGGGTGACACCCCTTACTGTCAGGAGTGCCACCCTCTCACATTCACACACCATTCACACTGCACCGTGTTCAGTATCCAAGAAAAAATAAAAAAAGCTCTTATCCAGAGCATAATAAAAAATAACAAAAAGCTCTTATCCAGAGCATAATAAAAAATAACAAAAAGCTCTTATCCAGAGCATAATAATAAATAAAAATAAAATTAATGGGCCTGGCGGGGGCTCTGCCTGGTGCCACGGGTCCTGCCCCTCACTTGCCTGGGGGCAGCCACAGATGGGGGGGGGCAGCAGGTTGAGGAGGAGCATCCGCACGTCCCTCCCTGGCTGCCTGCATGCCCTCCAGGGCAACCGCTATGCGGGTCTGCACAGCAGTCTGCGCCTCGACAGCAAGGCGCAGGGCATGAACCTCCCCCACAAGTTCCGAGGTGTTTTCCTGCAGCTCCCCCAAGCTGGTCAGCGTTGCTGCGCTGTTAACAGCAACATCCTGGATGGCATCTGTAATATTGTCCGAGGATGCCAGGCTGTCGGCCAGGCGCCTCATCTCCTCCACGACCTCGGCCAGGTGCTGATTTTGCTGGTCCTGCTGTCTGACCAGCTCTTCCGGCAGGACCTTGGATACACCCCTGGTCTTGCACGTCGCCTTGCGGGGAGTGGCAGGGGACCGGGCATAAGGGGAGGATGTTGAGGGGCCGGAGATGAGGGGGGGGGGAAGAGAGGGACTGGAGAGGTTGGAGGGGGACACTGAGGGGTTCGCTACAGGTAGAGGAATAGCCTGGGCTGGTCCGGCCAACCCACCATCCTCCTCCACAACAACATAGAGGGCCTGGTCCTGGACTACCACACCCTCCTCAACCACCTCCTCCGTTGAGGTGTGCCCACTTCCCTCCAAGTCCTGTTCCAGGGGGGCAGCCAGAGGGACTGTATCTTCAGGGGATGGATCCTGATGGGCCCTGGCATCAACAGATGGCCCCGCTCCCTCCTGCACATCTGTGGATGACACAAAAGATGCCCATGTTGGTGGACCCACACACTTGGCACATGTTCCCTTCCACCCCCATACATGTACACAACAGATAGAATCTAAAACACACTTACGTGTCCTCACGGCTGGCTTCTGGGACTCATAGCCCCCAACTCCCTCTACCTGCTCCGTCTGCAGGCAGCGGGCAACCACCTTCTCCTCCTCACTCAGGCGGACAGGGCAGGGTGGGCCCCCTCCAGTGCCCCTGGCATGCCGAGCTATGGCAGCCAGCTTGCCCTTCACATGACGCCGCAGGTCATTCATTTTCTTCTGAATGTCCTGCGGTGTCCGGACCTCATGAGAGAGGGCATTGACCTGGCACGCGACCCTCATTAAAATCTGATCCCTCCGGGACTTGCTGGTCCGGGCACTGTCAGCACCATGGAGCCGCGAGTCATACTTCTCCATGGCCCTGACGACAATGGCCCTCTCCTCTGGGGAGAAATTCTTCTTCCTCCTCTCCTTAACCGCGGTTGTCATCTTGTCCAGCACAAACTTTGGCCATCACTATCAAAAAAATGGGAGACGTTTGCGCTGCACGGGCGCATGTGTGGGCGCATTATATACCCTGCGCCGGCGCATCGTAGGGAGGCTTTGCGCATGCGCAGAAGGCATCCACGTCACGGCGCGGGTCATCCATGTCACGGCGCGGGTCATCCATGTCACGGCGCGGGTCATCCATGTCACGGCGCATGCTCCGTTCGTCCCGGCCTGCATTTGCATGGGGTCACGCTTCATTATAATGCAACACGCCCACTTTCCTCCTACTTTGGAGTTGCGCCGGATTACGCCCATGATTTTACGCGACGCAGGCGCATCTTGGAGCGCATTTACTTAGGGAATACGGTACTTGCCACTCCGTGTTACGTCGGCGTAGTGCATCTGAGATGCGCAACGCCTGCATAATTAGGCGCGCATCTACGAGAATCTGGCCCTGAGTGTACATTCAACATGCATTACAAAACACGAAGACAGCTATGGGTGGTCAAACACAAGTTATTTAACATATCAGCATGTGTTAGGTCTTGTGAACACTGCAGCTGCTAAACTCACATTTAAGAGCAGTTGGGTGTTTTTTTAAGCAGCCCCTGAACTCTTATTTTTATGTGTACATGTAGACTTAGGGCCAGATTCAGGTAGAGTTAGGCTGGAGTATCAGTGATACTCCAGCCTAACTGTCACTTTAAGCCGGCGTTTCTGTTTTCTGTAACCAGAAAACAAGAAACGCCGGGTTGGAGTTCTGATGCGATCGGCGTAATTGAATTTTGCCATCGCATCGCAACTTTAATTTAAAAATGGCGCCGGGGGCGTTCCCGCTGATTAACGGCGAAAAAATATGTTAATCAGCGGGAATCGGCAATTCACGATCGTATTCGGGCGCGATGCAGTGACTTTCCGATGTTTCCGTAAGAGATACGCGGCGTAAAGATAAAGCAGCCCCCTAGGTGGAGTATCCTATGTTAAGTATAGCCGTCGTCATCGCGTCGAAAAAAAAAAAATTTGCGTCGCTTGCGTAAAACGTCCATGAATGGGGATTTGACGTCATTGACGTTCACTGACAGAATTTGGAGCATGCGCACTGGGATGCATTGACAGTCGACGCATGCGCAGTACGTTCGCCGCGGGATCGCGCTTAGTTTAAATAATACACGCCCCGTACCCGCCCAACTTGAATTCCGCCGGCTCATTTTCGATACGCTGCCGCAACTTTAGGAGCAAGTGCTTCATGAATAACAGCACTTGTTCCTAAAATTTCGCCAGAGTAACGTAAATGAGAAGCGTTACTCTAGCTTAAAGATGCTCCCATCTACCTGAATCTGGCCCTTAGTTGTTTATAGTAGTTGAGAGGCAAATGAGGTTACAGGCATTTTTTTGAAAGCAGATAAATCACATTCAGGATTGTAGTTTATTGGCATTTCAAACGCCAAATGCTTGTAAGTGCTTCTAAACGTGCGTAAACGTTAAGATACAGCGTTAAGCTGCGTTAAGATCAATAGTTTCCTATGAGAGCCATCTTAACTGATACGACTTTCAGACCATTGATTTGAATAGAAGTGGCATCAAAGTAGAATAATCATGATCCGACTTGTGGTGTGACTTGTGCTCTGAGGATCTTAAAGGAAAACATCATACCAAAATGTAAAAAAAAAACGGCGTGGGCTCCCCTCCAAGTTGCATACTAGGCCCTGTAAGTCTGGTATGGATCTTAAAAGGGAACCCCACGGCAAAATGGGAAAAAAAGGTGTGGGGGTCCCCCCTTAAAATCATACCCGACTGAAGGAATTTTGCTGGGAAACCCCATGCCAAAAAAAAAAAAATGGCATGGACCCCCCCCCCCCCCAAAAAAAAAATCCATACCAGACCCTCTTCCTCCAGTTTTCTCCTTCTGGGGTTCTTGCTCCGGTCTTCTCTGCCACCGACCCGGTCCTTCTCAGATGCCATATCCCGGTTCTTATATAGCCATGGGGCTTGGGCATCCAGTGACGTCACCATAAGACCCCCACCCCTTGTGACGTTACGAGGGGTGGAAAACCTAATTTTACCGCCCCATTAGCTCTGCCCTTGACCCAACCCCCTTTGCCCTGCCCTAGTAACACATTTGACCTACCTGACACATATACTGACCTACCTGACCAGGGCCCGTTCTAGCCTATTTTGCGCCCTAGGCAAGACCAGCTAATGGGGGGGCTGAGAGAGAGCTGAGAAAGTGTGGGGCTGGGAGAGGGAGGGCTGAGAGAGAGGGGGTTGAGACAGTGGGGCTGAGAGGGGAGGGCTGAGAGAGGAAAGGGAGAGGGGGTTGAGAGAAGGAGGCTGAGAGAGAAAGGGGGTTGAGTGAGTGCCGTTTCAGAGAGGGAGAACAAAGAGAAGGAAGGACTGAGAGAGAAGGGAGGGCTGAGGCAATAGGGAGGGCTGAGAGAGAGGGGGTTGGTAGAGAAGGGGGAGGGCTGAGAGAGAAGGGAGTAGGGCTTATAGAAAAAGGGGGGCTGAGAGAATAGGAAGGGCTCAGAGGGGGGCTGAGAGAGAGAGAGAAGGGAAGACAGAGAGAAGAGAGGGGGTCTGAGAGAAGGTGGGGCTGAGAGAGAAGGGGGGCCTGAGAGAGGGGGAAGGGGGCTTGAGAGAAGGGGGCTGAGAGAGGGGGGCTGAGAGGAGGAGAGGACTGAGATGGGGCTGAGAGAAAAGGGAGGAGGCTGAGAGGGAGGGGGCTGAGAGAGGTGGGTGAAAGGGGGTGGGAGGGAGCTTAGAGAGAGGTGGGTGAGAGGGGATGAGAGTGAGCTTAGAGAGAGGGGGGCTAAGAGAGAGGGGAGGACTAAGAGCGGGGGGCTGAGAGAAAAGGCAGGGGGGCTGAGAGGGGAGGGCTAAGGGGGAGGGGCTGGGAGAGAAGGGAGGGGGAGATGAGAGACCCCTAGCCCTGTTCCCGCAGTCCCTTCTCTGTCTCAGTCTCTGTCTGCAGAGCTGCAGGTCAGGTCTGTGTATGATGAAAGACAGTACCTTCCATACCATAATGCCAGTCTCTGTGATACCAGTCTCCTGCTTCCATCCATTCAATTCCAGCAGCTCCCTCAGCGGCCTGCGCCTCCCACCCATCCTCTGTGACAGCTGTGTGACGAGCCTGTCCTCCGGCTCCGTGCTGCAATTTAGAGCGCAGAGAAAAAGTTGGAGGCGGAGCAGTCCATGCTCTGGAAGGGCAGTGTACGTTGCACCAGCTGCTTCTTTCCTCCTGGGGAGGGCAAGGTCAAGTAGGAGGTGGTGCCACGGTGGAGCTCCTCTCACGAGTCCTTGACTCTCAAGCTTATCTGCCCTCGGATCAGTGCCCTGATTACAATTAAGTGCCCACCACTGACAGCAATCAGTGGCCACCAGTGGCAGCAATCAGTGCCCACAAGTGCCAACAATAAGTGCCCACAAGTTTCTAGATGTCCCTCTGTGAGGAGATGCCGCTGATCGGCTCTCCTTTCCTGACCTTTTGTCATTGTGAGGCGAGGAGCGCCTATTACCAGCATCTGCATGTTTACATGTGACCGGCTGTGATTGGACACAGCCGATCACATGGTTAAAGAGGCGCAATCGCCACGCTGAGAGCAGTCGTTCTGGGAAGTTGTCCTATGATGTCCGAGAGCCGCACCGCCCAGCCGTCATTTGATGGTGGCTGGGTGGCAAGTGGTTAAAGCAGGGTTAGGTAAAAATAAAAGCTTTGAACATCTCATGGAGCACTGTTCAATCCATCATCTAAAAATGGAAAGGGTATGGCACAACTGCAAACCTACCAAGACATGGCCGTCCACCTAAACTGACAGGCCCGACAAGGAGAGCAATAATCAGAGGAGCTGCAGAAATCCACAACTGATCTGGGAGAATCTGTTCACAGAACAACTATTAGGCCGTGTACACACGGCAGAGAACCTCGACGGGCAGAACACATCGTTCCGCCCGTCGAGGCTCTCTGCCGGCCGTCGAAATCGGCGACCCGCCCGTCGGGAATGGCAACCAGCCATTCTTCCAGGCGGGCCGTCGAGGAAATAGAGAGCGTGCTCTCTATTTCTGCTCGACGGGCTTCCCGACGGGAAGCTCGCCGAGACCGTACACACGGCCGAGGTCCTCGCTGGAATGCACATTCCAGCGAGGTTCTCGCTGGTTTCCAGCGAGAACCTCGGTCGTGTGTACGCCGCCTCTGACTGCTTTTGCACTGAAAGCGGTGGCCGCTAGCGGGGCACTTTTAAGACCCTTTGAAAGCACTGCCCATTCATTCCAATGGGTAGGGCATTTTTTAAGCGCTAAATACCCAACCTGCCCCAAAAATGCTGTTTGCAGAACTTTTCAGAAAGTCCCGCGAGTGCACCGCCCCAGAGTGAAAAAATACACTGTAATGAATGGGAGGCGGTTTTCAGGCACTTAGCAGAGGCTGTTTCCAGTGCTAAAGTGCTTGAAAACCACCCCAGTGTGAAAGGGAATTTAGTTGTGCACTCCACAAAGCTGGCCTTTATGGAAGAGTGGCAAGAAGAAAGCCATTGTTGAAATAAAGCCATAAGAAGTCCTATTTGCAGCTTGAAAAAAGCCATGGGGAGACACATCAAACACGTGGAGAAGGTGCTTTGGTCAGATAAGACCAAAGTTTTACTTTTTGGCCTAAAAGTAAAGCGATATGTTTGGCGGAAAACTAAGACTGCGAGTAACCCAGAACAGAAATGAAAACGGGGTTCAAGGTACACAAACCATAGGATGGACTATGGGTGACCTGGAGTATTGCAGTGCCACGTCCTAGAGTAACTAGAGAGATTTGTGGTTTAGGAAAGAAAATGGACTTTATAGGCACTAATCATAAACGTAATGTAAATGTTTTATTGATACAATACCAAAAAGATTCTGGTATTGCACTCACAATTACAATATAAAGTTATAAAAATACATTTAAAAAGACATATATAATTGATCACACAATAAAAATAGTGAACAAAGAAAATAAATAGTTGTTGTAGTCAAAAAATGGTCCGGTGTAGAAATCAATGCAGATTGATAACTACTGTAGATATAGATATACATAAACATAAACTCTACATGTTTCGCATTTGTTTTTTGACTACAACAACTATTTATTTTCTTTGTTCACTATTTTTATTGTGTGATCAATTATATATGTCTTTTTAAATGTATTTTTATAACTTTATATTGTAATTGTGAGTGCAATACCAGAATCTTTTTGGTATTGTATCAATAAAACATTTACATTACGTTTATGATTAGTGCCTATAAAGTCCATTTTCTTTCCTAACCCAGAACACACCATCCCCACCGTGACACATGGTTGTGGCAGCATCATGTTGTGGGGATGCTTTTCTTCAGCAGGGACAGGGAAGCTGGTCAGAGTTGATGGGAAGATGGATGGAGCCAAATACAGGGCAATCTGCAAATGACTTGAGACTGGGGCAGAGATTCACCTTCCAGCAGAACAATGACCCTAAACATTCAGCCAGAGCTACAATGGAATGATTTAGATCAAAGCATATTCATGTGTTAGAATGGCACAATTAAAGTCCAGACCTAAATTTAATTGAGGATCTGTGGCAAGTATTCAAAGATTGCTGTTTACAGATGCTCTCCATCCCATCTGGCAGAACTTAAGCTATTTTTTAAGGAAGAATGGGGAAAAAAAATCACTCTCTAGATGTGCAAAGCTGGTAGAGACAAACCCAAAAAAGACTTGTAGCTGTAATTGCAGCAAAAGGTGGTTCTACAAAGTGTTGACTCAGAGGGGCTGAATACAAATGCACACCACACTTTTCTGATATTTATTTGTAAAAAAATATCATTTATCATTTTCCTTCCACTTCACAATTATGTGGCACTTTGTGTTGGTCTATTACATGAAATCCCAGTAAATACATTTACATTTTCGGTTGTAACATGACAAAATTTAGAAAATTTCAAAGGATATTTTCCAAGGCTCTGTAAGCCCCTGCTTTACGTAGGGGGCTTTTGAACCCAGCTGTGGACCACTTGGGGGGTGGTGGTAGATTCCTCCCTTCATTTACTGTGCAGGTATACAGCCTCACTGAGATGTGGCCATGGAAGTATCCAAATGTCTACCAGTACTCCTGCCATTCTGATTCTTTCCACACTATGGGCCAGATTCAGGTAGATGGGCACTTCTTTACTTTGGAGTAACGTTTCTCATTTACATTACTCCGCCGACACTTTCGGCGCAAGTACTGTTATTCACATAGCACTTGCGCGTAAACTTGCGCCAGAGTAACGATAATGCGCTGGCGTAACCCGACGCAAGTGGAAGTGGGTGTGATCATATGTAAATGATGGGCGGAGCCCAGCGCAGAGGCTTACGTTCAGCGCATCATCCACGGAGCATGCGCAGTAAGTGAGGCTTCACTCGCCCCCTTGTGCGCATGCTCACAACTTCCGTCGGCACCACTTCACGGGAAACGTCATCGCAATGCGTTCCGTTGGGCGTTTAAATGCGCCCGTAGATGCGCCATTCCGGCACTAAAGTATATCCTGTTCCCCCTCCCCGCAGTGAAGTTACTTTTGTTCTGAGATGGCTGCTCCCGTTCCCCGCAAACACACAGGAGAAAGCTGAACTCTAAAGGCCAGGAGCTGTCAGCCGTCATCTCGGCTATGGAGACCTATGATGTCTTCCTCCATGGCTGTAAAAGTTGACAGACAAGCATGGACAGAGGTGTTGTCCTGCAAGTGGGGGTGCTCAGCTAGCTCTTATCGTCGGTAACGCTGCTGTAGCTGCTCTCCTGCTGACCTGTGGTCGTCTGGAGTAAAGATGAATGAATGAATGAATGAATGAAAACTTATATAGTGCGGCACATGCGAACTGAATCGCCTCTGGGCGCTTGTTGTTCCTGTCTCCTTTGATATCAAAAGAGAAAAGTCTTGACCTTTTTCCTAAATGCTAGGTGGTTCTCCTCCAACCGAATGCTGGTTGGTAAAGCGTTCCATAGTCTGGGACCCTGGATCGCAAATCTTCTCTCTCCTTTGGACTTGAAGTTGGCTTTCGGAACCTGGAGCAGGTTCTGATTCGTGGATCGCAAAACGCGATTTGGATTATGCGCTTTTATTAATTCGCATAAGTAAAGGGGGGCACTCTCATGGACACATCTATGCGTAAGACAGAGAGCTTTAAAAGCAATTCTGTCTTTAACTGGCAGCCAATGAAGGGATCTCAGTGAAGGTGAGATGGATTCCCAGGGCTTTTTCCCAGTCACAAGTCTGACGGCCGTATTCTGAACGACTTGCAGACGAGCGATTTGGTACTTGGGGAGGCCGAGGTAAAGGGCATTTGCATAATCCAGCCTGGAGTTTACAATAGCTCCCACCACGACCGCTAGGTCTTCTTTAGGGATGAACGGAGTGAGTCTGCGTAGTAGGCGCAGTAGATGGTGAGATCCGCTGACCACTGACCCTATTTGTGCGTCCATTGTCATAAAGGAGTCAAAAATGACCCCTAGGCTTTTGACTTTGGAGCTAGGGGTGATGAGTTTGCCCAAAATAGGCGGGGGGGTCCACGCTGTTGAAAGTTGATTCCTACGCTTGGCGTGAAACAGAAGAAGTTCTGTTTTCGCTCCATTGAGTTTAAGATAACTCTTTGTCATCCAATCCTCTATCAAAGAGAGACATGTCTCTAGATTGAGGTGGTGATCCTGTCTGTTGCAGATGCAGAAATACAGTTGCGTGTCATCTGCATAAGAGTGATAAAGCAGTTTTTGGCTGCTAATAATCTCAAAAAGAGGACGAAGGTAGATGTTAAATAGCACTGGTGACAGAGGCGATCCTTGAGGGACTCCGCATGTTACTGTGCGTTTTTCAGACGTAAACGGTCCTAGCTTCACTGTTTGCGATCGGTTTTCCAAAAAAGAGGAGAACCAAGATAAATCGCCTTCTGCGACCCTGGCTACTTCAGTAAGCCGAGTCAGTAACAGATTGTGGTCTACAGTGTCAAAAGCTGCACTTAGGTCCAACAGAACCAGGAGACAAGATTCTCCTTCGTCTGCGGCCTTGAGAACATCGTCCCATACTTTCAGCAATGCTGTTTCCGTCCCATGTCCGGGACGGAAGCCTGATTGCAATGGATCAAGTAGCTTGTGGGTAAAGCAGCTATTTGTAGAAATAACTTTGCGCCGGACGGGCGAGATACGCGCGGCGCATGTAGCCAGCGTATGGTGCTAATCCGTTCGCGAATCGGGAAATAACCCTCATTTGCATATTTGCAGGGGAAATCAATAGGCGCGACTGATGCGCCAAGCGAAATTATGCGCTGATGATACTCTGGCGTCGGAAAGTTAAGCCGATCGGAAATGGCCCGTTTTCTGTCGCATCTAGTTTGGTGGGTACTGCCACATAGAAACGACGGCGCATAATCACAGTTACGCGGCGCATATCGAATTACTCCAGCGCAAGTCTTGCTGAATCTGGCCCTATGTCTCGTATAGACCTGGCATTTGCCTCAGAGGCTACACTTCCTATTGTTTCAAATATGTCTTACTGACCTAGAGGTGTATTAGACCATGCACCCCTTTCTGTGGATCTTCCCCTTCTCCCTGACATGGGTCTAGCTGTTTGGTGCCTGAATTCCCAGCGGTTGGAGGATCAGGTGGTACTGGGGGAATGCAAGCAGGGTATTGGCAATTATTGGAACACAAATTTGGGCACAGTTGACCCATTACCAGAGTTGGAGGCTTCTAAGACTACGCCTAGGGGCACTTTTATGTCAATTACAGGTGTTTTGTATAAGAATAACCAACAACTTACTAAGGAATTAGAAAAAGACAAAGGGCCAGATTCAGATACAATTACATTGGCGCAGAGTATCAGAGATACACTACGCTGCCGTATTTTACCAGGCTGTACGACGAATCCTGGTTGATTTTGTCCCTTACGGTACGGCGGAGTAGTGTATTTCTCGCCGCGTAATCGAAATACGCTATTACGGGGCGTGAAGCATTAAAATTAGGCGCGTCCCCGCGGCGATCGAACTGCGCATGCTCCGTTCAAAAAATTTCCCGCCGTGCATTGCGCGAAATAACGTCGATACGTCATTCGTTGTTTGAGTAGCGTCGTTTACGGACATTCCTATTCCCGGACGTTTTACATCAAAAATAAAAAAAGACGTTGAAAAACGTTGATATTCGACGCGGGAACGACGGCCATACTTAACATGGGCTGTCTAATATTAGACCAGCAAAAAGCTGGTATAGTTTTACGCAGCAAAAAGATGACTAAAGATGCCGTAAGAGATTGCGATAGACGTTCGTAATTTCGTGGATAGTCGGCAAAAGCTCATTTGCATACCCCGACGCGGAAAACAACGGGAACTCCACCCAGCGGCCGCAATTTTATTGCAGCGTAGATCCGAAGGCGTACGAACACGTAAACCAGTCGGATTGAAGCCCGCAGCCGTAATGTCATGGTTTGAGGTTTCAGAGTAGTGAAAAAACGCGCGTAATTCGAAAGTACTCCAGTCTAACGCGAGATAGACAGGAGTAATCGCTCTGTGAATCTGGCCCAATGTTAACAGCAGAATCTGCTTATGTCACCAACCCTGACCCTAATACGTGGGATACATGGTTACAATGCTGCAGAGAGTATGAGCTCCCCGTTTGCTGAACCTCATACAAAAACATATGCTACATATTGCCCAAAAAACATTTGAACATGGCAACAAGGCTGGACACTTACTGACCTACTTAACTAGGCCAGAATACACCCCTGAATCTATGCCCTTAAATCTTGACTTCTCAGGGTAAGGTCAGTGACACCCCCAGGATATTTAATCCCAATTAAGCGAATACTTACCACACATATCTCCTCCCTCCCTGTTAGTTGATGCCTGCAAGGAACTGGAGGCACCTCTTTCTGTTGAAGAGATTGCCCTCGCTACCGGTATGCAAGACACCAGGCCTAGATGGTTTCCCAGTTGAATGGTATACCCACTTTCGACATTTACTATGCCCATTTCTTCTTCATACCTATAACAAAGCCTTACACATATGAATTCTTCACCCCACTATGCGAGAGGCTCCGATCATCCTATTATTAAAACCTTGCAAAGATCCTCCTACCGCCTGATTTCTCTTATTAATGTGGATGTTAAGTTCCTAGCTAAAGTAGTGGCCAACCGTCTGAACACTGTGGTTACAAAACTGGTCAGGAGCGATCAGGGAGGCTTTATACCCTGTAAATACACAAGAATGAATATTGGCAGGTGTAACGGGATGACCCGTGACGCCCAGAGACTTTTGAGGGATGGAGGATACTCCTGTGCCAGCGGCCCTACGGACTCTTGTGTCTAAGTTCACCCTGTGCCCCTTTTGGGCATAGGGTGGCTAATAAATGTTAAATCATAATTCATGTATTGCAGAAGATGGGACATTACTGGTAGTTCATATTCCAGGATGTCTTGAGATATTACAGGTGATTTTATTCTGACCCCCAACCAGGTCAATAGACTCAGAAGATATACTAATTGTCCATTGTGTAAGGCTGTAGAGGTGTTAATTCACGTCTGCTCCTCGAACTTTCTATTGTGTGATAACACTGTTTAAAGCCTTTTGATTATCAGGTGTAAACACCTTTCTGTCGGAGACAGTCCGTCTGTCTAAAGATGTGGATTGAAAGACATACCATGTTCTATTGTGTGATGCCAATACTGTGTTGTAACTGATTAAGTCAAAAGGGTCAGAAGTCTCCTTTCAGGCTGTCTGGGTAACGCATTCTGTTACAATTAGTAATTAACTCCACTGATGTCATTATCTAGGAATGTGTCTTGTCAGGTTCGGTGCCAGGGTGTCTATCTGAAAGTATGTGATTGAAGCCCCCCATGGTGTGAAGGGGGGGTGGAGATTTCATTGTTCCTGTGAATAACTTTAATATGTTGTACTGGATATATAAGCAAGCTAAGAAACCATGAAAGCATTCATTCATTTTGAAACCAGAAGATAGAGCTGTCAGTCTAATTTTCGGGGGAATTGATATGGATCGTGTCTGCTGGATTGTGGAGTGTCGTATAAGCTGTCGTGGGTGGATGGAAGGTCATAAACGGTGGTGACCGTTACAGCAGGTTGTTTCATAATTTACAGCATCCCTATGATTGTACTCCTACCCATGCCGTTGTGTCCCTAGATACATGCAAGGCATTTGATAGTGTGGAGTGGCCCTACCTCTTTCAAGTACTACAGCTTTACGGCTTTGGCCCCTGCATTTTATCATGGATAAGACTCCTTTATACCTCACCACTGTATACAAGTTAATTCTCTTGTTACTGATGCCTTTCCAATAAACAGGGGCACTAGGCAGGGGTGTCTATTGTTGCCCCTCCTATTTGCTTTGGCTATGGAGCCTCTGGCTGCATGCATCCCTTGTTTCCCTTTATTAAATTGCCTCCCTGTTGGCACCAGGAGGAGCGTGTTTCGCTTTGCGCAGGTGACACCTTTGTGTATCTGGCTAACACTCACGACTCCTTGAAAACTCTTTTGTACAAAATTAAAACCTTTGGTGACTACTCTGGCTTCCGGGTTAAATGGGACAAATCTAATCTTTTCCCTTTGGATCAAACTGCGATAACTTCGGTTCACCCAGACTCCAGACTACAATTGTACCTTCCTTTAGATACCTTGGTGTTATAGTGCGATTACCTTTATCTTCATATATTAATAATAATTTGTGCCCCCTCTTAACCCAGTTGCAAGCACAGACTAAGCAATGGATGCATCTACCCCTGGACCTTATGGGAAGGGCCAATGTCCCTAAGATTATCTATCTACCCAAGCTATTATACATTATGGCCAATTCCCAATGCAATATTCCCAAATCCATTTTTAAACGTATTAATATGATCTGCACGGCGTTCCTATTGAACGGCCATCCTCCTAGGGTGGCACTCGAAGTGCTACAGCTCCTGGCACATTTGGCAAGTTTGGCATTTCCTAAATTTAACTACTACAAGGCATCCCAATTGGTCCATATTTATGACTGGCTACACCCGATTGCTGCAAAGGCTTGTACCACTACAGAGGGGACTATTGCCTCCTACTTAGAAACCCTACACAATAATATACATAGGGGTCGTGTCCCAGCTCATCTGGGCATGTCAATGTCACCTCTCTCTCCTTATTTTAATCAGTGTTACGAAGAACACGAAAGACTCATGGTCGACTTTCCCCAACAAACCCAACTTGCAGGAACTACAGCAAACTTCCTGCCTGATCAACAGCGATGGTATTCTATGGTGATTAAATATCTATGCCACTTATACACTGCACAAGGTTATTTTACCTTCATGCTAAGGCCGCGTACACACGATCGGTTCAAACCGATCGTGTGTGGGCCCCATCGGTCAGTTATCCTTCGGTCAATAAAAGAGAACTTGCTTTAAAATTTAACCGATGGACGCCTAACCGATAGGTCAAAAACGATCGTTAGTATGCATAAGCATCGGTTAAAAAGCTGCGAATGCTCAGAATCAAGTCGACTCATGCTTGGAAGCATTGAACTTTGTTTTTTTTTTCAGCACGTCGTTGTGTTTTACGTCACCGCGTTCTGACACGATCGTTTTTTTAACCGATGGTGTGTAGGCACATTAGACCATCAGTCAGCTTCATCGGTTAACCTTAGGCCTGTTCTCATCGGATGGACTATCGTGTGCCTCAGAACCGACTCTGCATCTTATATTTTTATGTGAAGAAGTTTATTTTATTATCATGGAAGGAATTGCAGTCCACAATGAGACCCTTTTGGTTGAAATTAATCAACGACTCTTTACCGTTGTATAAACTCACATTTGAGACTTGGAAAATAACTAAAACATTTAATAACATTTGGGACAGATGGATAGCTAGCCCTCACCCCAGTGTAAATATGCTAGCTATATTACTCTTTGGCTGTGCTAACCCCCCTATTGATTTAAATTACTATTTCACTGATTCAAAATTTTGTCACCTATACAGTTCCTTGTAACTATACATTTAATACGCACAAGAGACATGCATGATGATAATCGATTATTATTGTTCACTGTTTATTGCTTGTTTGAGTGCATGAACCTTCTGTGCACTGTGTTGGGCAACAAAGGTTGTGTTTGTATGTAAGTTTGTCTGTAAAATCAATAAAGATGTCTTTAAAAAATATATATATATATATTTTGTGGGTACAGGGACTGTGTGATATGTACTGCTTGTAGGCTCAGACCTAAGCGATGACTAATATTTAGTATATTATAACCACAACCACTGTTCACACACTTCAGATATTCTTCCTCCAACGTGTCCCTGTTCTAGATGTTCAGAAATTGGGAGGTATGCAAAAACATAAGCACATTTTCTGTGTTCTGTAGTGTCGGAACATTCGGGGTTAAAAAAATATACATATGGGCTTTTATATTATGCATATTATGTATTTTTCCTATTCATATATATTATGAACAATACTAAAGCCTATTTTGGGTCTTATTTTCTCTCTGAGGGCACGTACACACGATCTAATTTATCTGCTGAAACTGGTCCGACGGACCGTTTCAGCAGACATCTCCGATCGTGTGTACGGGCTATCGGACATGTTTTCCCAGCGGACAAATTTCAAAGCATGCTTTGAAATTTGTTCGCCAGAGACATGTCCGTCGGATCTGTCCGCTGGTTAGTACACTAACCAGTGGACAGAACTGTCCGCGCATGCTTTAAATGGATTTGACGCATGCGTGGAAGTATTTTACTTCCTGGAGTGGTGACGTGGCGGCGTCAACGTCACCGCCACGTCACCGCGTCCTCAGCCCGAGGGGATTTTCGTCCACGTGTACACGCCATCGGACTAAAATCCGATGAGACATGTCCGCTGCAAACGGTCCATCGGAGATGTTTGAGCGGACATGTCTCATCGTGTGTACGCAGCCTAAGAGGTTAAAATCAAATCAAAGATCTCTACAGCGGTTTTCTGCCTTACAAGAAGGCATTGTTTTTCTGTATCTTTATCCCAGGCCATAAATTTGAAGGTTCGACATCTGTAGGTAAGGGTCTGATTAGCACAGGCTGTTACAAGCTGTGTAGGGTGGTCTTTGTATAATGAGACCAAAGGGGCATATTCACAATTCCGGTGGAAATATATTAATCTTAATTATTTCTTTCTAATATCTTAACAATATATGTGTATTAGTAATTCATATATCAACCTGTTTAATACATATATATTATTATCCTTACAAATGTGAGATCCCAAGTGTCAGAGGAGAATCTGTATTTGGGATGTAAAAGGGTTTTGCTTTAAAAAGTACTTCTAAGGATTTAATTTCCCTAGGAATTCAACAAATGGTCTAAGCAAAACATTCCACAAGTTTACTAGAAATGCTAGGATGTCTGACAATTGTTTGACATATAAAACAATATATGGTGCTATACCAAGACTCAAGTTAAAGGGGATCATAAATCATGATCAACCCTGGACGACCCATAATTAGGAATTATTCCTTATACACCACCGCCCCTACAGGCTAATATTGGCATTGTTCAAGATGGCCACATCCTTGGTTGCTATGGCAGCCTACCTAACGTAGCATCATATGACATTGTCAGTGACATAGTAAAGTGAGATACACACCCACTTCTTGGGTGTGTTAAAAAGGTGTTGCAGAAGACACAAGAGGATCTGATGATCTTGTGAAGGAATCTTGTAGAGAGCTTGGATGGATCTTGGAGGGTCGCTGATGGGAGAGCTCTCACTCTATCTCTGAAGGCTATCTCTCTATCTTTGGAAGGAGATCCTGAACGCAAAGATGTAGCCATGGTGAAAAAGGGTCCCTCATAGGACTTCACTTCTCAAACAGAAAGAACTCTTAAATAGTGGTAATTTTGTTTATCTACCTTTTGGTAGTGAATGTTTTTACATACACATAACTGAAACCATTTAAATATATTTGGCTAAGCAATTTTGGGAGTTAGTTATTTTAAACTGCAGTATGAAATAATTATGTTCCAAATATTAGGAGACGTACACAAATTATGTTTGTCTTTAAAAAGCTAAATGCCAACAGTTGCACTATGGTTTTAGGGTGATGTCTGTGAAAATAAATTCTCTCTAAATTTAAATTAAGCTTGTCTGCATTGCAGAGCTTGTGTACAAAATGTTCTTTGATCTGTACACATTAAGTAGTAAAAAAGAGATCCGTTTGTGTTGAGAAGAGATAATACAGTGTCAAGGTAAACACAAGCCATTTACTAGAGTCCGTGGAAATCACGGGAAGGTTATTTTACAAGTTACCAGGTTTTAAATATACCAGGATGCTTTAAATAAAAGCTGTGAATTTACCTTGTCATATAATGTAAATATTACCTGAACATTTAACCATCATGTATCTCTGATTGTAGAAGCATAGCAATTATTTGTATTATCACAAATTGTACCCTATTTTAATTTTGCAATATATCTTTAGTTAATAAGTATATATATTTTAAATATTCATTTGTGTTACTTGTCTTCAAAATAGCACGGATAAAAGAATTCTGGATTTCTTGTTTTAATATTGTAGGAAATTATAATTCTCCCAAAGCACAGATTTATATATTTCCATAAATACAATAATATTTTATATTTCAGTATAAACATTCTGAGGCCTTGTACACACGATGGGATTTATCCGCTGTAAACGGTCCCCGGACCGTTTACAGCGCATATTTATGCCGGGATGTTTTGATCCGATGGCTGTACACACCATCGGATCAAATTCCCTGCCGGCGGACAGCGTGGTGACGCGGCGGCGGCGACGCGGCGGCGGTGACGTTGACGCCGCCACGTCACCGCACCAGGAAGTAAACACTTCCGCGCGCATGCGTCGGATCCATTCACAGGATACGACGCATGTGCGGGCAGATATGTCCGCTGGTTTGCCGTACTAACCAGCGGACATATCTGACGGGCAGCTATCCGGCGGAAAAATTCCAAAGCATGCCAGAGGAATCCGGCCAGAACGGTCCGTTTGCCCCTACACACAAGCGGATTTTTCGGCTGAAATGGTCCGTCGGACCATGTTCAGCGGATTTATTCCCTCGTGTGTACAAGGCCTGACAGTATTTGTAGGCACTATGCTGAGATACGTCAATGGTTCTGACAGTAGTAACGTAGGGATCAGAGGATGAAACAACAGCACGCAGTAGGGAAACAGGCTTGAATGCTGAGGTGTCTGATGGAGGCTGCAACACATAAACAAAATAAAAGTAGAAGTCAGAGGCTGCAAGTAAGTATAATACATCTTTCTTTGCAGGGAACTGCCTTGGACAAATTTATTAGGTGATGAGACACAATATGAGACACAGTAATCTGCTGCCCTCTACTACTAGCTGCTAATATCACTTATAATTATGCTTTTACACTTCCTGTCTCAGGAAGGGGCTTTTAAAACCCCCAGAAGAAGAAAGTGAAGAGAGAGACAGGGGCGGCTGCATTTTCACCCAGATCAGAAGCAAAGACTATTAGACAAGAATTCCTATGCTCTAATAGTTTAACTGCAGCTGTTCAAAGCTTCTGGAGTGTATTTCTGAATCATATTGACAGACTTGTCTCTGTCCCATTGTTATTATCTCACATGCACAGCTTGTCATTCTACATAAAATAGTAGATATATTTCTTTCTTCAGTATCTGTACTCTCACTTTCAGTTATTTAAACACTTTATGATCTCTCTGAGGCTTAATCAATAGTTTAACTCGCTCTATATTGCTGTTTTCAGTTTGAACATTTGCTATGCTGTTTGATAGCATGTTTGACCATTTGCTGTGATGTTTGATAGCACGTTTGGTGGAACTACAAGTGAACACATAACTAGTTAGTATACAGTTCTAATCACACTATTAACAATAGGAATATATATATAACTGTATTAAATACCTATTTTGGCCACTTGCTTCCATAAAACAGAACTCTGACTGGTGTATGTCTGTTCAGATCTTCTCTCTCTCTGGTGTAATGAGTTCTAGAAGTGTGCTGGGAAATTTTCAGACAGAATGAGTGTAAGGCTGGGTGTGATTGGCCAAGACTCCTGCTCAATGTGAGATTGGCTGTAATTGGATAAGACTTCTGATGAGTCACAAAACCTTAACGCTATGCTTTCTGGTTTCAATTCTGCTGTGTCATTGAGCTTACCTTACAGTCACACAACAAATCTTAAAAGGCATATTCTCTCTTTTTGCTTCTGTGAACACAATATACAACTGTTAGGCGGCGTACACACGACCGAGCTTCTCGGCAGAATCCAGCGAGAAGCTCGCTGGGATCCATATTCTGCCGAGAAGCTCGATCGTGTGTACGTTTTCAGCAAACTGACGAGCGAGGCGTCGAGCCAAAATAGAGAGCAGGTTCTCTTTTTCCTCGACGGGCCATTAGAACTAATGGCTCGACGCCTTTTTCGACAGCCTGGTCGACAAACTCGACGGCCAGCCGAGAACCTCGTCGGGCGGAACGATGGGTTTAGCCCGACGAGGTTCTCGTACGTGTGTACGCGGCCTTACATGACATCTATATATAAAGTCACAGTAAATAACTCTGCTTTTATTTCTCACATATGAGCATATGAACTGTATTAAAGGGGTTGTAAAGGTAAAAAAAAAATCACCTAAATACCTTCCTTTACCTCCTTCACTTAGGGGAGGGGGCAAGCAGGAGAGTCAGGACGCTCTCTACGTTGCAGATAGAGAAAGGGGCTGTGTGTTAGTGGGCTTCCTGACTCTCCACACCAGGGATAAAGCCTTGCATTACTGTGTGGAGTTACAGATAGAAGAACAGGAAGTGAGGATTTCTCAGAAGAAATAAGGACATTTAAAGGCAAAATCGAAGGATGAGGTAAGTGAAGGAGGACTGCACTAAGGTAAAGGAAGATATTTAGGGGAATTTTTTTTTCACCTTTCAACCCCTTTAACCACTTAAGGACCGGACCAATATGCTGCTAAATGACCCAAGGGGTTTTTACAATTCGGCACTGCATCACTTAAACAGACAATTGCGTGGTCGTGCGATGTGGCTCCCAAACAAAATTCACGTCCTTTTCTTCCCACAAATAGAGCTTTCTTTTGGTGGTATTTGTTCGCCTCTGCGATTTTTATTTTTTGCGCTATATACAAAAATAGAGCAACATTTTTGAAAAAAAATCTATATTTTTTACTTTTTGTTATAAGAAAAATCAAATAAACTAAATTTTAGTCAAACATTTAGGCCAAAATTTATTAAGCCACATGTCTTTAGTAAAAAAAAAATCGCAATAGCGGGAACAGCGATTAGAAAAATGATTGCTTAGTGACACTGGCAATAGGGAGTGAAAGGGTTAACTTGGGCGGTGATCAAGGGGTTAAAACTTTATTAGGGGGGTACGGGGGCTACCCTGGACCTAACACTAACTGCCTGTCACACTAACTGTCACACTGACACTAAATGCAGTGATCAGTACATATATGATCACTGCATTCAGTGACACTGTGACAGGGGGGTGATCGGGGGGGGGGGGGGTTAATGTGCCTGCGTGTCCTGGTGTCAGTGTAGTGTTGTGCAGACTTACTATGTGATGTGATCTTTCCTCAGCGGCAGTTGAAAAAAACGCAGAGAGCAGAGTTCACATCACTTCCCTCTTCCTGTGTTTACACAGGAGGAGGAAGTGACACTGCAAGGGAGCGCGCGCATTGGCTGGGAGCGATCCGGAGGGGGCGGACAAAAACGAACAGCCGCTCCCTCAGCACAGATCACTCCTACAGCCACCGGGACCGTCCCCCGAACCACGTCGGACCCCCGACCCACGTCAAGGCAGCCACGAACAGGTACGTTGATGTGCCTGTCCGTGCCATTCTGCCGACGTAAATGTACATGCGGCGGTCAGTAAGTGGTTAAGGTTATTAGCAGGTATGGCTGTATATGCACGTAAGTCATATTAGCAACCTAGGACAGGTCTAAGCTGGCCACCTACACAATTCCACCAGGACTCTTATTGGCCCTTTGCTATAAAACCTTTTTGTACATTGGATATATGTATGGTTTTTAATCTCTTCTTATATAAAGCCTCTATTATTTCTATACTGGTATTCATCTATATACTTATGGTTAATGTTATATGCTAGTTGCAGTTGTTCCTCTGCTCCCAATTACTTTGATTAGATTACAGATTAAATTCCCAGGAATGGAACCCCTTTTTGTTCACAGAGGTGCTGTCCTGGATGAAGCCATTGTCAGCTTTATTATCACACCCACTCTCCCACTTAGAAAAGGTTCTGGTTAACTTATAAAGTATAAATCAGTGTAGCGTAGCAAAAACAATCAACATTAAAATCCAAACAAGTGAAAAATAGTCTCTGTGAATAAATTCGTCTGTAGATAGTTCAGCAGAAGATAGTTCAGCAACCAGTAAAGGAAACAATTTGTCAATCCTCTATCAGTTAAATTGCCTGCTCACCTCCTATGTAAAAGATAAAAAGGCCAATATCTCCTCACATCCAGGCCAGGCAGCCCTACTCCTTATCCTTTAATTAGAAGGAACAATGGATCTCTCCTCCCTCCATATGGAAAAAAGAAGCAGCAGGCTGGTGTGTCACCAAAACCAATGGCTTCAATCCTTATCTGATGCTCACAACTCATCAGATCATATAAAAGGCAAACATAGTGTGTTCCGCATAGGTATCCGCTATACAGAAACACTTACTGGGACAAAGATGTAACACGCATATAGTACAATACAGCTCACCACCTCGCCGGGTGAAACTCAGGCCACGTACACACGATCAGACCGGTCCGATGAAACTGGTCTGAAGACCAGTTTCATCGGACCAAATTAATCGTGTGTATGGCCCATCGGACCGTTGTCCATCGGACCAAAGTTTTAAAAATTGCTTTAAAATCTGTCCGACGGACACCTGTCCGTCGGACCAAAACGATGGTTAGTACACAAAAGCAACGGACCAGAAACCCGCGCATGCTCAGAATCAAGTCGACGCATGCTTGGAAGCATTGAACTTCGTTTTTTCAGCACGTCGTTGTGTTCTACGTCACCGCGATCTGGCCCAATTGGATTTTGGACTGATGGTGTGTACGCACATCAGACCATCAGACCACTTCAGCGTGGTCCGATGAAAACGGTCCGTCGGACCAGTCTCATCGGACCGGTCTGATCGTGTGTACGTGGCCTCAGATGCACGTTACTACGCTCTAATCCTCCCTTACCCACGTATCACCAAATTATAGGCTTCCTCAGCAGGTTAACTTACAGGTTTAATGCAATATCTTGTTTGGGCAAAGCCATTTTTCATAACCTTGCAAAAGAGGGCTACATATGTTTTGCCGGAACATTTGGCTTCATCTTAGGGGGAACACAGCCATAACCAATCATTTTGGGGTTTATTTGCAAAATAAGGACAACATAAGGGGTGTCTGGCTGTGCTTTCTCTGCATTGATATTATTTGAATATACAAACTTCATCTAGTGTTGAAGTAGATGTTCATCCTAAAGCTAAAGGGGTAGATTTACGTAGAAATGCCTATCTATAGGCATGCCTAGCGTCTGGCTTTTAAACTAGGCTGTCGCAACTTTTTCAGGCAAGTGCTTTATTCTCAAAGCACTTGCCTGTAAAGTTGAGGTGGCGTAGCGTAAAAGAGCCGGCCGAATTCAAATTCAGTGGGTAGGGGGCGTGTATCATTTAAATGAAGTGCCTCCCTGCGCCGAATGAACTGCGCATGCGACGGCCATGATTGGTTCCCAGTGCGCATGCTCCAAATCTCTACGTCAATTCGACGTGTAAACGGCATGAACGGCACTTACGCAAAACCCTATTCACGATCGTTTTACGTAAACGACGTAAACGACGGGAAAAAAAGCGCAAGCGCCGTCCATACTTAACATTGCCTGCGCCTCATATAGCAGGCATAATATTACGATGGTACTACGCTAACGCAAACAACGTAATTGAATAGCGCCGGGCGTACGTTCGGGAATCGGCGTATAGGCTCATTTACATATTTTAGACGGGAACGCCACCTAGCGGCCAGCCTAAAATATGAAAATAAGATTAGACAGCGTAATAGACTTATGTATGTCTGATCTAAGGAGAATCTATGCTTAACTGATTTTATGAATCAGTGGCATAGATTGGGCGCATAAAACGCAGAGATAAGACGGCTTATCTGGAGATAAGCCGTCTTATCTCCTACCTGAATCTACCCCAAAATGTCTAAATCTACAGGCATCTACGATCTAAGACTAACCTATCTAGCCGTGTAAAGAAAAAATCTCTATATATACCTTTTTTTGAAGCCACGCCGATCCAGTCTCCAGCAGCGGAAGCTCTGCAGAGGACACAGCCAACAACTGGGAAATTAATGGTAAGTGAAATCACCCATAGAGTTACTATGGGGCTTCCATTGTTGGCTGCCTCCTCTTCACGTACCTCTACAGCGAAGCCGCCGCTGACATCTCAGCGTAGGACCGGATCAGAGCAGCTTCAAAAAAGATATGTATAGCAATTTCTTCTTTTACAGGGCTAGATAGGTTAGCCTTAGTAGCCTGTAGATTTACAGATTTTAGTGTTAAAGTGAACTTCTTTATAGCTAGCTTTAAAATGAGTCAGACCTCAGTAGCAACCAAGATCATCTTCATTATTCTACAGTATTTTTATTACTTTATTATCAATGTGTTTTGGACTATAGACCATCGTTCTTTTACATTGAGTTATTAAACAGACCTTTTAGCATTCATTAAAGATTTTCAAGGAAAATACATGAATTTATCTTTGTATGTATGTAGGTAAGCACAGATCGTAGCAAGGTTCATACTAGGTGATACTCTGCCACCTGGCTCACATAAAGGCAAATGTTAATTAATGATGTGACAAGTATTTCACATATGCTGCTGCTGATGTACTAATGACAGTAATGAGGTATATTTATTTCCTCACTCTGGCAAAGAGTTCTTCAAATTTCTATTTACCTGTCAGATTGGAAGTGATCCTTCATTGGACAAGCATCCATTTAAATTGGGCATATCATTAAAGTTCATGCATCACATCAATCAATACAGAAAATGTCTATATTACCAACACATATTATTTTGTGGAAAATTTTACTGCTTGCATGCCCTGAATAAATAAATACATGCTGCTTCTGAGCTCCTCCATGAAAGTTAAAACCTCATGTAGGGAACAGATATTTTGTTATAATAGCTGTCATAAGTAGAAGTAAGCATCTGCTAAAACCTGGCAATGTGAAAGGAAACCTTAGACAACCCAAATTGAGCAGCCACCATATGTGGAACCTGCAGATATCGGAAAAATGCAGTGCCAGGTATATGGTACTCACTCTAAAAATCCAAAAATGATTTAAACATTCCCACTCGATACAATTGTGCAACAGTCTTAACCCTGTATCTGACCCAGAACAATCTGTCTTACCAGGAGTGGAATTCACGAAGACGTGGATTATGCCACAGCGGAGCATTGGGAGAGTGAGCTCTAGGGTTGCCACCTCATCCCTTTAAAAAGGAACACATAGTAATTACACAGGTTCTGGGGCTAATTTAATGTCGATAAGGCACCAAGTGAGTTTAATTAGCACCTTAATCAGCCAGAGAACCTGTGTAATTAATATGTGTTTCTTTTTAAAGGGATGAGGTGGCAACCCTAGCGAGCTCCTACATCGCCACTTGGGATTAAATGAGCGGCCTTAAAGACCCGTAGTGTCATGTCATGAACCTAAGTGTCCTTGCACCATTATGTAGACTGGGGACGAATAAGGTTTTCCAAGGTCTAGTCTAGTAGCTGCATTATTTGTATCTGGGTGAAACCACCAGTGCGCATGAGTCAGTTGGGATGCAGAATAATATAATTGAGGGCTGGGCAAAACCATTTCTCCATTAGAAAGAGGCAGCTGTTGTGTATCCCTAGAAATAATTGCTGGTTTGACTGCCCATATGAATGATGTGATAAGGGAATAAATGGGGCAGAATTTAACTACAGAGACACCCACTGCCCCTTTCCCCCGGGTCGAGACACCATAGCAACCACATGGGCCACGTTATATCAGTAGTTCTAACAGGTAAAACGTGATGAGGGAGGTGAGGCTTGACACGTTACAAGTGAGTGAGCTACAGATAAGGAATAATTTACAGTCACTAAGTACTATCCCTAATTGCACACTATGTGGGAATGAATAACAGGTAAAAAGAATTGATCAGGATGCTGACTAGTCATCATGGATGCATATGTGGGGGCTGCTGATGGCTGAATATAAAATCGCTGTACATTGTAGGTAGAATCTGATGGATGTACATAAGGGTGACTTACTTTGAGGAGGGGCTGCTGATAGATGGAGATACAGAAAAGGGTTTGTAAACTAGGAAGGAGATGCTGATGAATATAAGGGGAATTTACATTGGGGGTGGCAATAAATGACTATAAGGTGGTTGTACGTGTAAAAGGGTAGGAACTGGTGGGGCTGTTCATAAGAGAGTCTATCTGTGGCTCTTTAAAGCTGAATTTCAGACTTCATTTCACATTAAATGGTTTGTTTGGGCCTAACGATTTCCCCAACTAAGTGATCCAGCCATTGTATGCGTTTTATCATACTGTATTAACATTAGTTACATCCAATATGCGGTGCTGTGTTCTGGCAGCAGTACGGGTGAGTACAATTCAGCCTGAACACTTCTCAGCCTGTCAGGGGCAGCCTATTTTTATCAATAAATGCAAGGCTTCCTATTAATGGTGAGGTCGAAATCCTGACCATCCGCCCACCTCTGCACCTTGGCCAATCAGAGGAAGACTTGTATTCAATGATAAAAAATTACAAGGCTTCTCCTGAATGACTGAGAAGCAGATGTACAGTTGTCTGTACTGCTGTCAGGACACAGCGCCGCATGCTGTATGTACAGTAGTTGTTGCTACTAAAGTATGTTACAGCACACAATGGCCACATCTCTATTGCAACGTACACATGATAGGCTTGCCCGTCGAAAAAAAAACGATGGTTTTCCTGATGAAATTCTCAAGTCTGCCTTGCGTTCACATGGTCAAACAAACGTCCAGTGAACTTTTGACTGGCAAGAGCGCGGTGATGTTAAAGACTACGACGAGCCGACAAAATGAAGTTCTATGCTTCCGAGCATGCGTCTAATTGTTTCCTAACATGCGTTGGAAAAGTATACAGATGAACGGTTTCCCCGCTTAGTAGAGTTGAGCGAACCCGAACTGTAAAGTTCGGGTTCGGTACGGACTTTGGGTTTTTCCCGAACCTGGACCCGAACTCGAATAATTGCTGAAAGTTCGAGTTCGGAGTAAAAACCCTTTAGGTCTGGTATGGATATTAAGGGGAACCCCGCCGTCAATTAAAAAAAAAAATGACTTTGACATTTCTTTTATAGGGGAGGCGGGCCACACGTCACGTGACCCCATCCCCCTCTGACGCACACTCTGTTACGTCACTGGGACAGCCCAGACATGCCCCTTGCGTCAGAGCGGGATGGGGTCACGTGACACGTGGCCCCGCCTCCCCTATAAAAGAAATGTCAAAGCTCCGGCGCGTCATTCGCTGAGCTGTGCTCTGAATGGATGGATCTTCTCATCGCTGGACCGATCACCCGTCGCTGGAGAGATCACCCGCCACTGGAGAGATCACCCGGCGCTGGATAGAAGACAACATTGGAGCAGGGAGCAGCATCGATCGTCTATTTTCACCGCTGGATTTTTATTTGGTTTAATTAATAAAGTAATTTGTTCTACGGTGTGTTTTTTTTTCCCTGAAAACTACTATTTACACTTCCTTTGTGAAATGGTAGGGGTACAGTGTACCCCATTACCATTTCACACAGGGGGGGCCAGGATCTGGGGGTCCCCTTTGTTAAAGGGGTCTTCCAGATTCTGATAAGCCCCCTGCCCGCATACCCCCACAACCACCGGGCAAGGGTTGTGGGGATGAGACCCTTGTCCCCATCAACATGGGGACAAGGTGCTTTGGGGGGCACCCCAAAGCACCCTCCCAATGTTGAGGGCATGTGGCCTGGTGCCGTTCAGGAGAGGGGGGGCCGCACTCTGTCCCCCCCTCTTTTCTGCGGCCGGCCAGGTCAACGTGCTCGGATAAGGGGTCTGGTGTGGATTTTAGGGGGAACTCCATGCCATTTTTTTTTTATTTGGGGTGGCGTTCCCCTTAAAATCCACACAAGACATGAAGGGTCTGGTTATGGATATTTGGGGGGAACCCCACGTCATTTTTTTTTTAAATTGACACCGGGGTTCCCCTTAATATCCATACCAGACCTAAAGGGTCTGGTTATTAAATTTGGGGGGACCCCCACGCATTTTTTTTTCTTTTACTAAAAGTCTGTGTCCCATTGACTTCAATGGGGTTCGGAGTCCGGGTCCGCTCAACTCTACCCGCTAGGATTTTTTCCTGACGGGAAAAAAAAAGATCCTGCTATTTTTTTTTTTCCGGCAGTTTTTCCATCTGAAAAACTGCGATAGAGCATACACACACACGGTCGGAATTCAAAGTCAAAAGCCAAAAGCTCCCAATGGGAAAACCAGTAGTGTGTTCAAGGCATTAGTCATCGAAATAGTTCATTTGGACCAAGCTGAACTATTTAACATGACAGGAAATCTGAAATTCAGTTTAAATTACAGTATGTGTTAATTCACACCAGTTTTTACTATAGAAGAATCTGCAGTAGTGTGCAGGCTGGTGCCTGGAGCGAGTATTTCTTTCAATTTAGTCTTGCTTTATGATAACTGTGGCAGTTATCGTACCCGAGCAATATGGGAGGTTGTGATGACACCATTAATAGGGCGATCAGTCGCCTAGGTGATGGTGCCTCCCTCTCACCCTGCACGTGTGTGTGACATTGGGGGTTGTTCTGTGGTGGCACCTATATAGGCATACTCCCTGGGTGGGCTAGGCACTCAGGGATCTTTCGAATACTGGACTTCATGCATCACCCTGAATCATGGTCCTCTTCTTCCCCCAGTACCAGGTATCCATTGGATTCAATTAAGTCATATCCCCTTTTTGTCTTTTCACTCACTTTCGTTCCTCAGGTGTTTGAGGATAATTTCTTCCACTTCATCCAAGTACCTTCTATTTTTGCTTACCCCAAATTGTCACCAGCTCTCACTTTTGAACCATATCTCACGCAAGCACAGGTTCTATTGCAAACCATGATTTTTTTTATTCACATATTCTTCAAAGAGGTCCCACTTGATTAGTCGACTCATTATTCCTAATCCACACCAGGAGTGCCTTAAGGACCTATATCCACCTTGGATACTGTCTGTGTCGGTTGCTATCATTGAATACACCACCACAGCTCCCAGTCATGGGCGTCCGCTGAACTTTTTCCAGGGGGGGGCATAATTTTACGGTCACCTATCCTCCGCTTATTTGACAATGTCATGAAGGGGAGGAGAGGGGCTTAGTCATTATCCCTTAAAGCGCAGGCATGTGCCCATGATATGCAGCCTCACTGTGCTGATCAAATGTACAATACAGAAGATGTACAGTATATGTATATAGAAGGGGTGGATAGTATTGGTATATAGAGGAAGGAAGGTGGGTATATACAGCTCTATATACAGGACATATGATGTATATCTGCAGTCAGTGATGAAGGAATACAGGAAGGAAGATGGGGGTATATAGCTGTATACAGGACAGGACAGATGATATGATCTTTCACTGATCATACCTGTATGCACTCAGCTGCCCCCCTCATCTGTATATATGTCAGCCCCCCCTGTACACAAACAGGCTCCTCCCTTCACTTGTACTCACAGCCCCCACTTGTAAGGTCAGATGTGGTCTTCCTTCTCCCAAGTCCTGTTTCCACATGTCCATTTGAAAATACATTACAGGCATCAAAGCAAACACGAGGGCGCGCATACAGGAAGTGGCCAGAGGTGGCAGTAAAGAGCTCTGTAAGCTCTGTGACTGATCTTGCAACAGCTGTGGAGCCGACTCGCACAAACACAGAGAGAGTCAGCACAGCTACAGATGCGAGCATGGCAGACCCTTGCCGATTTCAGGGGGGGTCACTCGCCCCCCCTTAACCCTATGAGCGGACGCCTATGCTCCCAGTAATGATGTCCCCAGGTGGCTCACGATCCACAACAGCTCCTGAAGAGTGTCTCAAAGCTCACAAAACACATAGAGCTACCAGATTCTGTGTTTAATACTAATCATGCGCTTATTAGACCCTCATGTAATTATGTACACACCCTTACCAAGTATGACAGGTATTAGTGAGGCCATAAATCGTGCAGGTATTACTCTGTAACATGTGTGTGTGTGTGTGTATATATATATACAGGGAGTGCAGAATTATTAGGCAAATTAGTATTTTGACAACATCATCCTCTTTATGCATGTTGTCTTACTCCAAGCTGTATAGCATGGGTCTTCAAACTACGGCCCTCCAGTTGTTCAGGAACTACAATTCCCATCATGCCTAGTCATGTCTGTGAATGTCAGTGTGTTACAATGCCTCATGGGATGTGTAGTCCTACCACAGCTGGAGGGCCGTAGTTTGAGGATCCCTGCTGTATAGGCTCGAAAGCCTACTACCAATTAAGCATATTAGGTGATGTGCATCTCTGTAATGAGAAGGGATGTGGTCTAATGACATCAACACCCTATATCAGGTGTGCATAATTATTAGGCAACTTCCTTTCCTTTGGCAAAATGGGTCAAAAGAAGGACTTGACAGGCTCAGAAAAGTCAAAAATAGTGAGATATCTTGCAGAGGGATGCAGCACTCTTAAAATTGCAAAGCTTCTGAAGCGTGATCATCGAACAATCAAGCGTTTCATTCAAAATAGTCAACAGGGTCGCAAGAAGCGTGTGGAAAAACCAAGGCGCAAAATAACTGCCCATGAACTGAGAAAAGTCAAGCGTGCAGCTGCCAAGATGCCACTTGCCACCAGTTTGGCCATATTTCAGAGCTGCAACATCACTGGAGTGCCCAAAAGCACAAGGTGTGCAATACTCAGAGACATGGCCAAGGTAAGAAAGGCTGAAAGACGACCACCACTGAACAAGACACACAAGCTGAAACGTCAAGACTGGGCCAAGGTTCCCCTGAAATATCTCAAGACTGATTTTTCTAAGGTTTTATGGACTGATGAAATGAGAGTGAGTCTTGATGGGCCAGATGAGACCAAAATAGACTTTTTGGGTCATAATTCCACACGTGGCTGGATTGGTAAAGGGCAGAGAGCTCCAGTCCGACTCAGACGCCAGCAAGGTGGAGGTGGAGTACTGGTTTGGGCTGGTATCATCAAAGATGAGCTTGTGGGGCCTTTTCGGGTTGAGGATGGAGTGAAGCTCAACTCCCAGTCCTACTGCCAGTTTCTCGAAGACTCCTTCTTCAAGCAGTGGTACAGGAAGAAGTCTGCATCCTTCAAGAAAAACATGATTTTCATGCAGGACAATGCTCCATCACACGCGTCCAAGTACTCCACAGTGTGGCTGGCAAGAAAGGGTATAAAAGAAGAAAAACTAAGGTTCTGACATGGCCTCCTTGTTCACCTGATCTGAACCCCATTGAGAACCTGTGGTCCATCATCAAATGTGAGATTTCAGCGACAAGGAGGGAAAACAGTACACCTCTCTGAACAGTGTCTGGGAGGCTGTGGTTGCCAAAATCCCTGCTGCACGCAATGTTGATGGTGAACAGATGAAAACACTGACAGAATCCATGGATGGCAGGCTGCATGAGTGTCCTTGCAAAGAAAGGTGGCTACCAAATATTGGTCACTGATTTGTTTTTGAATGTCAGAAATGTATATTTGTGAATGTTGAGATGTTATATTGGTTTCACTGGTAAAAATAAATAATTGAAATGGGTATATATTTGTTTTTTGTTAAGTTGCCTAATAATTATGTCTCTCACAGTAATAGTCACCTGCACACACAGATATCCCCCTAAAATAGCTAAAACTAAAAAACAAACTAAAAACTACTTCCAAAAATATTCAGCTTTGATATTAATAAGTTTTTTGGGTTCATTGAGAACATGGTTGTTGTTTAATAATAAAATTAATCCTCAAAAATACAACTTGCCTAATAATTCTGTACTCCCTGTATATATATATATATATATATATATATATATACATACATGTATATATATATATATACACATGTATATATATATATGAATTTTTGTGGATTGTGAAAATTGTATCATGTGATGTTATTTGATACCAATGTTATTATCATGTTTAACTGTTTCAGAACTTGACATCAAGAATACATGTGTGTATATATACAGTATCTCACAAAAGCGAGTACACCCCTCACATTTTTGTAAATATTTTATTCTATCTTTTTATGTGACAACACTGAGGAAATTACACTTTGCTACAATGTAAAGTAGTGAGTGTACAGCTTGTATGACAGTGTACATTTGCTGTCCCATCAAAATAACTCAACACACAGCCATTAATGGCTAAACTGCTGGCAACAAAAGGGAGTACACTCCTAAGTGAAAATGTCCAAATTGGGCAATATTTCATGTGGCCACCATTATTTCCCAGCACTGGGCTTGGAGTTCACAAGAGCTTCACAGTTTTCCACTGGAGTCCTCTTCCACTCCTCCATGATGACATCACAAAGCTGGTGGATGTTAGAGACCTTGCGCTCCTCCACCTTCCATTTAAGGATACCCCACAGATGATCAATAGGGTTTAGGTATGGAGACCTACTTGGCCAGTCCATCACCTTTACCTTCAGCTTCTTAAGCAAGGTAGCGGTCGTCTTGAAGGTGTGTTTGGGGTCGTTATGTTGGAATACTGCCCTAAGGCCCAGTCTCCGAAGGGAGGGGATCGTGCTCTGCTTCAGTATGTCACACTATATGTTGGCATTCATAGTTCCCTCAATGAACTGTAGCTCCCCAATGCCGGCAGCACTCATACAGCCCCAGACCATGACACTCCCACCATCATGCTTGACTGCAGGCAAGATACACTTGTCTTTGCACTCAGGGCCGCCATCAGGAATTATGGGGCCCCTTACACAGCTTCATGCATGGGCCCCCTGGAGCAGAGAATTGAGAAAAATATATATAAAAAAGGAGGGTAGCCATCCTGGGGCCCTGGGGACCTCTGGGCCTATTAATAAAAAGAAAAAAAGAGAGAAAAAAATATATATACAAAATATATATATATATATTTTTTTTTTAAAGGGTGGTTGCCATCTGGGGCCCTGGGCCCTTTAATAATTATTTTTTTTATAAAAAATAAATTACAAAAAAAGGGGGGTTTCCATCCGGGACCTCTGGGCCCTTCAATAAAAATAAACCTCTGGGCCCTCTAAAGGCCCTGGGGACCTCTGGCCCCATATATATATATATAAACAAAAAAATTAAATAAACATTTATATAAAAAAAGGGGGGGTTTGACACATGGGGCCCTGGGGACCTCTAAATCCTTTAATATATATAAAAAATATATTTTTTTTTATAAAAAAAAAGGGGGTTGTCATCTAGGGCCCTGGGGACCCCCAGACCCCCCGAAAAAATGGCCCTTTAATAAAAAAAAAATTTAAAAAAATATATTTTTTTATAAAAATAAATAAAAAAAAGAGGGGGTTGCCATCTGGGGCACTGGGGGCCTCCGCACCCCTAAAAAAAATTGTCCCTTTAATAAAAAATAAAATAAAAATATATTAAAACATTTTTTTTTTTTTAATAAAAAATAAATAAATATAGAGTGGGTTACCATCTGGGGCCCCTGATGACCCCCAGGCCCCTTACAGGTGTACTGCCTGTACTCCCCTGATGGCGGCACTGTTTGCACTCCTCACCTTGATGCCTCCACACACGCTTGACACCATCTGAAATAAATTAGTTTATCTTGGTCTCCAGTGTTGTAAGTAACGGCGTTAAAATAAACGCCTTTACCCAACGATACCCCTTTTGAGGGTAACGAGTAATCTACCTGATTACTCTTCCCCTCTCGGCAACGCCGTTCCCATTACATGGGCGGCGTTACTGCAATTACATACCTGTGTCAGCAGCCGTTTCCCAGCAGAGCCTCTGTTTAGTGTTCAGCCTATCACGGATGCCTTCTCATCCTCAGCCTCGGACGAGAGGACATCCGTGATAGGCTGAACACTAAACAAAGACTCTGCTGGGAAAATTACTGTTCCGCCTATCACGGAACAGCCTGAGGAGGCGTGGCTTTTGAATAATGGATGGCCATCGACGTCTGACATCTCTGCAAACAGGAGAAGGTAGGGAGATCATCGAGGCATGTTACAGGCACAGTGAGGCATGTTACAGGCACAGTAAGGCATGTGAGGCATGTTACAGGCGCAGTGAGGCATGTTACAGGCGCTGTGAGGCATGTTACAGGCGCAGTGAGGCATGTTACAGGCACAATGAGGCATGTTCCAGGCGGCACAGTGAGGGGTCGTCTTATACAGTGAGCAGGGCCGATCCGAGATGGGGTGCACTGCACCCAGGCGCCAGAGGGGAGGGGGCACTAAAGTGTCCGGAGCACCGTTGTGCTTTCCCCTGGTGGTAAATGGTGCTGAGCGCCGCCGCCGATGTGTCGGCAGCGGCGGCCGTCCTAGAGGAGTCACGAGCGTGGAGCGCCTGTCGGCTAGAGTTGCCACCTGTCAACCTGACAACATATGGAGAGAGCCGAGGCGCCGTGCATCCCGTGCCCGCTATCACGGTCACACAGTGTTCGGTGTTATTTGTGTAAATCGGCACGCTCTCTGAGCCCAGTGGGTGCCCTGATTGACAGAACGGGTCACGCGTCCTGACATGGGGGTCTGTGATTGGCCGGGCAGAGGCAGGCTGGACTAAGTTTGTGAATAATCATGCCTGCTTGTTACCGAGTCCTGCCTCACGCTGTGAGTCTCCTAAGGTTGCCGTTGCTCTCATTTGCTCTGTCAGCCCCCTTCTTGTCAATCACCCCTCCTCCTCCTCTCTGTCACCCCCCTCCCCCTCCTCCTCTCTGTCACCCCCCTCCTCCTCTCTGTCACCTCCCTCTCTGTAACCCCCCTCCTCCTCTCTGTCACCCCCCTCCCCCTCTCTAACCCCCCTCCTCCTCTCTGTCACCCCCTCCTCCTCTCTGTCACCCCCTCCTCCTCTCTGTCACCCCCCCTCCTCCTCCTCTCTGTCACCCTCCCTCTCTGTCAGCTACCCCCAAACAATGCACACCCCCCTTCTTCCCCCGCTCCAGTGGGGCTAATGTCCTGCAGCTGGGCCATACAGCACTGTCTGTGCTCTCTCTCTCTCACCCAGCCGCCGGCACCACCAAAGACAGTGAATGGAGGGCCACTGGACTGGGACGCTTTTGCAGGTTCACACACATCTTTGCAGTGGCTCCTGGAAGGTAAGTCTCGCTGTAATGGAGGTTTCTATTGGGGGTGCACAGGAACTGTCTGATATTTAATCTGTTATTTTCTTCTCTATTTGCGGGGTGCCTTTGGACTGCTTTGAATTTTTTGGGGCTTTTTTTGTAATTAAAAAGGAGCTTGAAAGGATTGTAGAATGCAGTGCCACTTTGTAAATAGTTTGTATGGTGTTGGGTTCAGTAGAGCCGATTCAGGTTTTTGGATGGAGGTACACTGCCCTACTGACACCATCCACTGCCCTACTGACACCATCCACTGCCCTACTGACACCATCCACTACTCTGACACCATCCACTGCCCTACTGACACCATCCACTAATCTTCTGACACCATCCATTCTGATTACTACTCCCTTTGAGTAACCCACAAGGTGTCCCAGGTATTTTACAATCCTATAGCGTGTACTACAAAAAAAATTGCTATGCGCCGCAAAAGTGTTCGGGTTTGGCTTGCAGAAAAGGTGGCAACCCTAGTGACACTGATGTGATGTCCCTGGACACTGTCTCCTCCAGCCTCCTCTCTGCTCCAGCATCAGCAGTCAGTGAGGTCTGGAGGACAAGGACGAGTGGGAGGTGCAAGCTGCCTGGAAGAAGCAGCAGAGCACCTCCCGGATCAAGAAAGCACTTGGCATCATACACGGACCTAGCTTCAGATACAGACAGGGCTAGGGATCGCTCTCTCTCTCTCTCTCTATTTGCCATAGAAACATTTGTAATGGGGGAGGAGTTAGTAAAGTGACCATGCCCTTGTAGGGGCGCCAGAAATATTTCTGCACCCAGGTGCATGTGACCCTAGGATCGGCCCTGACAGTGAGTATATCCCAAAACCAACATTTTAGCTGGAAAATTAGGGGGTCGTTTTATACACCCAGTTGTCTTATACACCGGCAAAAAAAAGTCAATTACTTTCCTGAGTAACTAATTACTTTTTCAATGTAGTAACTGAGTCACTAACGCAATTACTTTTTCGGAGAAGTAATTTGTAACTGTAACTAATTACTTTTTTAAAGTAAGATGAGCAACACTGTTGGTCTCATGAGACCACAGGACATGGTTCCAGTAATCCATGTTCTTAGTCTGCTTGTTTCAGCAAACTGTTTTTGCAGGATTTCTTGTGCATCATCTTTAGAAGAGGCTTCCTTCTGGGACAACAGCCATACAGACCAATTTGATGCAGATACAACCTCAGGATAGGACACCGAGCATGTGCACTTACAGTAACACCATTGGTTCACCATGACGAGGCATGTTCTGAGTGGAACCTGTCCAGTTAAACCGATGCATGGTCTTGGCCGATGTGCTGCAGCTCAGTTTCAGGTTCTTGGCAATCTTATAGCCTAGGCCATCTTTAGGTAGAGCAACAATTCTTATTTTCGGATCCTCTCAAAATTCTTTGTCATGAGGTGCCATGTTGAACTTCCAGTGACCAGTAAAAGAGATTGAGAGCAATAACACCAAATTTAACACACCTGCTCCCCATTCATACCTGAGACTTTGTAACACAAACATGTCACATGACAACGGGGAGGGAAAATGGCTAATTGGGCCCAATTTGGACATTTTCATTTAGGGGTGTACTCACTTTTGTAGTCGGCGGTTTAGAAATTAATGGCTGTGTTTTGAGAATTCATGGGCCCTGGTCTCACTGTGGTTGAGAACTACATGAATACAGAATGTACAGCACAGTGTACAGAATCAAGCCACCTACACACGTCTATTTTTCATGTCATGGAAAAAAACAACGTTTTTCTCGCCGTGATTCTTGTCAAACCTGCCTTGCATACACACAATCGTGAAAACAAATGCTCTAGCAAGCGCGGTGATGTACAACACGTACGACGGCACAATACAGGGGAAGTTTAATTCGAATGGGGCCACCCTTTGGGCTGATTATGCAAATTTCCCTTCTCATAATTTGCTTCTTTCCCCGTCATTAAAGTGTACACACAACCGTTTTCACGAAGAGAAAAACTACAACATGAAAAACTATGAGAAAAACTAGAGCATGTTAAATTTTTAATGCCCATTTTACTCGTTAAGAAAAATGCTCTGGAGCCTACATACCGCCGTTTTTAACGACCAATTTAAAAAATACAATTTTTCTCATCATGCAAAATGGTCGTGTGTACGCGGCATCAGTCATGTATATACAAAAGGGCTGTGTTGTTTATTGTTATCTATCACTTATAGTAAAGAAAATATTTTACTGTTCATAACTCTAAATTGTGGCGGCAAGACTTTGTGCTTCACTGGTTACATTACAAGCTGTCATGGTTTTTATATTGTTTACAGACTGTAGCTCCTCCTATCCCTGTTTCATTATCTCATTGCCTTTTACATTCTTCCATACAATGCTGCCATAGCAACAAAGGATTTCAGGGTCCAGTATCCATGGTGATTTTGTCTTAAAATCCTAGAGATTCTCATAAAGCATCGCTACATAATTAAGCAGCTTTATTATACAACCTCATAAAACCTAATAAAGATTGTTGGGAATGTTGGTAAAGCTGCATATCTTGATGAAATTATTACACTTCTCTTTTATAGAAGAACACAAGGCCTCAGTCTGATAAGGCTCCACCATTCAATGCACAGGGTCATTTACAGACTAATCTTTGACATCTTGATTGTTGCCAGTTGGGTTCATATTGTTGTTGCATGATTTTTATCTTTAGCTACAATTACATCAGAACAAAAAAGTTGAAGTTTCCTTCCTGTGCATTTTCAGAATAAATTCAGAATTGTTCTAGATATGTTTGGTGTTTTTTTTTTGATAATTAGTTATTGTGGGGTATGGACTGCAGGAAACAGAAGGGTATTCTTGGATAATTAGGTGGATTGCGAGCAGGTATTGGCAGACATAGAAATCTGATTGGTGCTGCTTGTTGCGTACAGTTTGTGCCTTTTCCTATGGTATGATCTTTGGATCCACTTAACCTGTCTATGGAGTGTTAATGGGCTTTAAGAGAGAACATGGGTGTTGTGGTGGTGAGTAAAGAGCCTGTGGAAAAGGGCTTTTAAATATGAAAGTATCAAGGGCCTTTGCTGCAATTTGCACACAAAGATTTGACTCAAGCCCCTGAGCTGGTCACTTTCCGAGGATGTGCAATGGGCAGCAAAACCAAATGCAATGTCTGGTCTCATACCTGTACAGGGGCGGACTGACCATTCGGGTACTCTGGCACTGCCCGAGGGCCCCATGCCACTAGGGGGCCCATCAGGGTTGCCAGCCTCAGTAAAACCAGGGACACTATGTAAAAATCTGTTTTGTTTTAAATCCCAAGGTGTGTGTCCCCATAATCTCCTATTGCCCGGGGGCCCCATGAGTTGTCAGTCCGCCCCTGTATCTTTGGTACCCATCCGTGATATGCCCCTACCCATACACACATCTTTTTTTTTTTTATTATGGAAAAAATGGGAACAGAAAGCAGCTTGATGAAACCTAACTTGCCCTGTGTCGGGAAAAAAAAAGGCTAAAGATCTCCACCCTTTACACAAAAGCACAGGGCTGAATTTATCACTCAGAAAAACTAAGGATCCCAGAGTGGCACTCTTGGGAGCTGACATGTGCTTAGACCTCATTTATTGGAACCACACTCTTCATGGTCTCTCAAAACATAATACAACCTAGTACAGTGATGGCGAACCTTGGCACTCCAGATGTTTTGGAACTACATTTTCCATGATGATCAAATGTACTGCAGAGTGCATGAGCATCATGGGAAATGTAGTTCCAAAACATCTGGGGTGCCAAGGTTCGCCATCACTGACCTAGTAGGTGGATAGCATAGACTGCATCCAAAGGATAACTTGCTGTCATTATAATTAATATCATTATATAGGATTTATATAGCACCCACAGTTTGCACAGCACTTAACAATATAAAGGGAGACAATACAGCAACAATATAATTCAATACAAGTGGGTTAAGAGGGCCCTACTCCTGCGAGCTTACAATAAGAAGTGGCTGGTGAAACAAAACGCAGTAACTTTGAGGGATGAACTGATGATAGAAATAGAAGATTTGGTTGTTAGGTTTAGGCAGGATAGGCCTCCCTAAAGAGATGAGTTTTCAGGGATCGCCTAATGCCGCGTACACACGGTCGTTTTGTGTGATGAAATAAAACAAAGTTTTAAAAAGCGTCATTTAAAATGATCGTGTGTGGGCTTTACGTCGTTTTTTCAAAATGTTGTTTTTTGTGTCATAAAAAATTATCGTGTGTGGGCTAAAACGATGTTTAAAACAAGGTTTTTAAAGCCGCGCATGCTCAGAAGCAAGTTATGACGCGAGATTGAATGGAACAGAGTGATGTCGCACGTGTTGTACATAACCGTGCTTTGCAAGAGCATTTTCAGAAAACGATGGTGTGTAGGCAACGTAGTTTTTTAAAATGAAGTTTTTTTTACAAGACCAAAAACGACTGTGTGTACGCGGCATAATAGTGGACAGAGTAGGAGATAGCAGGACAGATTGGGGTAGTGAGTTCCAGAGGATGGGTGAGGCTCTGGAGAAGTCCAGGAGACAAGCATGGGAAAAGGAGACAAGGGAGCTAGAGAGCAAGTGGGAGGAGCAGAGAGGACAGTTTGGGTGATATTTGAAGACACGTGTGTTGTTGTAGCTCGGGGCAGAGTTGTAGATAGCTTTGTAGGTTATCGTTAGTGTTTTGAATTTTATTTGTTGGGCAACTGGAAGTCAGTGGAGGGATTGGCAGAGAGGGGTAGCAGACACTGAATGGTTGGTAAGGTGTATGAGTCTGGCAGCAGCATTCATGATAGACTAAAGAGGGGATAGCTTGCAGAGAGGTGGGTCAATAGACTAAACTAAGCAAGCATAAAGTATGGGGTTCCCAATGTGCCATACATTCAAATGCCAGAGCACAGCAAATGGCAGGTTCCCTACAACCTTCGGAAAGAGTTCTCTCTACTACACACCTATAAGCCTTTCATCCACACAGTGGAACTACATGTCCATGTAAAGTTAGAGTATACGAGTCCTAACAATGGATTATTTGCTCATCTTATTTGCTCATGTTTGGTCTGTTAAATAAAGAATTGAAAGCATTTTGTTATTATCTGTTTGATAAATCGGAAAAGAAAACTCAGGGTCCTGCCAGGGCCCAGCCTAAAAACATGTTAAAAAAAGGATTTTTAATAACAGCTTACCTGTAAAATCCTTTTCTTGAAGTACATCACGGGACACAGAGCGCATAGCCATTACATATGGGTTATATGGGTACCTTCAGGTGTGGACACTGGTATAATCAATTTCACAGGAAGTTTCCTCCCTATATAACCCCCTCCCACTGAGAGTGCTTCAGTTTTGTAGCAAGCAATTTCTCCGAGGTTACACAATGTTCCCCAAAAGAGGGGTGGGAGCTCTGTGTCCCGTGATGTACTTCAAGAAAAGGATTTTACAGGTAAGCTGTTATTAAAAATCCTTTTTTCTTTATCGTACATCACGGGACACAGAGCGCATAGCCATTACATATGGGATGTCCCAAAGCAATGCTCCATGAAGGGAGGGAGACCGTAAGGCCAAAAATAGCCAAACAAAAAACATTATCAGGAGGTAAAATAGCTCCACCAACAGAAAAAAGGGGGCGTGAACCGGGCCAGAGGATTCTATACTGCTGCCCGTAGGACCGCCTGCCCAAATGCTGCGTCCGTAGCCTTTGCGACGTCCAACTTATAACATTTAGTAAACGTATGTACGGAAGACCAGGTTGCCGCTTTGCAAACCTGTGCCATAGAGATCTGATGGTGTGCCGCCCAAGAGGCACTCATGGCCCTCGTAGAATGGGCCTTAACTGATAAGGGAGGTGGAATGCGCTTCAGGCCATAGGCCTGAAAAATCAGCTGCTTAATCCACCTAGCCAAGGAAGACTTGGCAGCCGGCTGACCCTTTTTGGGGCCATCCGGAAGAACGAAAAGCACATCTGTTTTCCGAATCTTCTCTGTAGCCTTGAGATAAACCCTCATGGCTCGGACCACGTCCAAAGTATGAAGCAGTCTTTCCTCTCTGGACTGGGAAGTAGGAAAGAAGGATGGTAGGACTAGGTCCTGATTCAAGTGAAAACTGGATATGACCTTAGGAAGGAAAGAAGGATGAGGCCGCAGAACCACTCTGTCCTTATGCAGAATCAGGTACGGTTCCCTGCAAGACAAGGCTGCCAGCTCGGAGACCCTTCTGGCCGAAGCCATAGCCACCAAGAAAACCAACTTTCGGGTTAGCAGCACAAGAGGGATTTCTGTCAGAGGTTCAAACGGCTGCCTTTGTAAAGCTGACAAGACCAGATTTAAATTCCAGGGGCAGAGGGGAGCTCTAATAGGGGGATTTACATGCAAGACCCCCTGCAAGAAGGTTTTCACAAGCGAATGCGTGGCCAAAGGCCTTTGAAACCATATTGATAAGGCCGACACCTGCCCCTTTAGAGTACTAAGAGCCAACCCCTTGTCAACGCCAACCTGGAGGAATCGCAAGATCCTGTCAATAAAAAACTTGCGAGGATGCCCTCCTTGAGACTCGCACCACTCCACATAGGTCCTCCAGACTCTGTAATAGATATTTCTAGAGACTGGTTTTCTAGCCTGAATTAACGTAGATATGACCTGGGCTGAGAGGCCTCTGCCCTTAAGAATTAGGGATTCAGCCGCCAAGCCATCAAATTTAGCTGCTGTGAAGCAGGGTGGTAGATCGGGCCCTGAGACAGCAGATCTGGGCGCAGGGGGAGTGGCCACGGTGCCCCTACTGACATCTTCACGATGAGTGAGTACCAAGCCCTCCTGGGCCAGGCTGGGGCCACCAGGATCACCGGCCTGCGCTCCACCCTGATCCTTCGTAGAAGGCGGGGAATCATCTGTAGTGGAGGGAACGCATACAGGAGAGAAAACTGGTGCCAGGGGCAAACCAACGCATCGGTCCCGTAGGCCGAGGGATCCCTGGCTCGGGATACGAATTTGTCCAATTTCTTGTTGAATCTTGTTGCCATGATGTCCACATCGGGAACTCCGAATCTTTGGCAAATCTCTTGGAATACCTGGGGGTGAAGAGACCACTCTCCCGGGAGTAACTGTTGACGACTCAAAAAATCTGCTTGAGAATTGTCTATCCCTGGGATGAACACTGCTGAGATGCAGGGTACATGGGCTTCGGCCCATGAGAAAATCAGGTTTACTTCCCTTTGAGCCGCTAGGCTCCTTGTGCCCCCCTGGTGGTTTATGTATGCCACCGCCGTGGCATTGTCGGACTGTATCCTTACTGGCAGACCCTTCAGGGGGAGAGTCCAGGCGACCAGGGCCAACCGAGCAGCTCTGATCTCTAGGACATTGATGCGAAGCAGACTTTCTGCCTCTGACCACTGTCCCTGCTGGGTCCGTTTTCCTAAGATTGCCCCCCAACCTGTTAGGCTGGCATCTGTGGTTACTATTTTCCACGTGATGGGGCAAAAGGTTTTCCCTTTTGACAATTTTTGAGGGACCAGCCACCAGTACAGGCTGCGCCTGACCCCTGGGGAAAGACCTAATGGACGGTCTAATGCCTGTATGGACCTGTTCCAAGCAGAGAGAATAGCTGCCTGGAGAACTCTGGTATGGATCTGGGCATAGGGCACTGCTTCGAAGGCGGCTACCATCTTTCCCAGCAGTCGCATGCATAGGCGAATAGTCGGCCTCTTTTTGCCTAGGACTATTTGAACTGTTTGAGTCAATGACCTGATCTTTTCTTGAGGTAAAAATATCCTCTGGCATTCTGTATCTAACCGAAGGCCTAGATATTCCAACTGTCTTGTGGGTTGCAACCTCGATTTTCCTTGGTTCACAACCCACCCGAATTCTTCTAGATGCCGAACTGTGTGGACTACTGCATGATTGAGGTTGGAAGCTGATCTGTCGATAACCAGGAGATCGTCCAGGTATGCCAGGACCAAAATGCCTTCTGTCCTTAGGACGGCTAGCACCGGGGCTAACACCTTTGTGAATACCCGCGGAGCTGTTGCCAACCCGAAAGGGAGGGCTACGAACTGGAAATGACTTTGATCTATCATAAAACGAAGAAACTTGTGATGTGCTGGGTAGATCGGCACATGCAGATATGCATCCTTTATGTCTATAGATGCTAGAAAGTCGCCTTGATGCAGGCTGGCTGTCACTGAACGTATGGAATCCATACGAAAGGTCTGAATCTTTAGAAAGCGATTTAGGCGTTTGAGGTCTAGGATAGGCCTGACGTCGCCATTGGGTTTTGGTATTATAAAAAGGTTGGAGTAGAATCCCAGACCCCATTCTTGGGTTGGTACTTCTACAATTACTCCTTGGAGCAAGAGGCGATCCAACGCCTTTACGAGAGAGGCCCTCTTTAATGGGTCGCTTGGAAGACTTGACCCCTGAAAATGAGGAGGGGGGATTTCTCGAAACTCTAGTTTGTAGCCTGTGGCTACCACGGACCGAACCCAAGAGTCGGGAATTCTGGCCTTCCAGACTTCGGAGAAAAACTGAAGTCTTCCCCCCACCCAAGAGAGTGGGGGCGCCCCTTCATGAATCTGACTTGATGACTGGTTTAGGCGGCTTGCGAGACCAGGGCCTCTTGTTTGCCGCGGCTTGTCCCTGTGGGCGGCTATTAACTGCTGAACGCCCGGGAGGCCGTCGATACTGACGGGAAGTCGAAGGGGCCGAGCCTGCAAAGGCCTGTCGTTTAAACGCGGGCCCACGCGGTCTTTTCTTGACCGGTAAGGAAGAACTTTTACCACTTGATATGGTTTGGATATATTTATCTAGGTCTTCACCGAATAGTCTTCCCCCATGAAAGGGAAACCCTGCTAAAAGCTTTTTGCAGGGTGCCTCTGCTGACCAGTTCTTTAGCCACAAAAGGCGACGCATGTGAACCACCAGCAGAGATAAACGGGATGCCTGTTGGATGGAGTCCTTAATAGCATCTACTGCAAAGCAGAGAGCCCTAGGGAAATCTGCTAATTCACGAGTTTTGCTGAGCCGGCATGTCCTTTAATATCTGTTTTGCCTGATCCTTTAAGGCCTGACAAACGCCAATGGCTGCCACTGCTGGCTGAACCATGGCACCTACTGTGGTGAAAGAAGCCTTCAGTAGGGTCTCTAATTTTTTGTCGACCGGATCCTTGAACATCTGGACATTTTCAACCGGACAGGTCAGGGATTTATTCACGCAGGAAATGGCCGCGTCCACTGTGGGGAGTGCCCATTTCTTTAAAAATTCCTCTTCCATAGGATAGAGAATAGAGAACCTCTTAGGAGGGATAAAGATCCTATCCGGTCGAGCCCAATCCTGGTAAATCACGCTCCGCAGAAGGGGGTGAATCGGAAAAGACACACAAGTTAATGGAGCCTTTAAAGAACCCAAAGAGGATACCACAGGGGCTACTAGTTCTGGCACTGGAAGTTTAAAAGCAGTGCGAACCATATCTGTCAAAGACTGGATCCACAGGCTCTCCGCTTGAGAGGCCGAAAAATATTCATCTACAGTGGAACCCTCCATGTCTGAACCGTCGGGACTTGGGTCCGCTTGATCCCCTTGTGGGTCCCGTTCCTCCGAAGAGGAGACCTCCGCATCTGAAAACACCAAACTAGGTGAGGGGGATCTAGCCCGTTTGCTACTTGGCAAAGGGCGGGCAAACAAAGCAGTTAACCTTTTCTCTAGCCCACCCAGGGTGGTCGCTAGCATTTCTTCCGTTACGTAAACGGGAATGGGTGGATCGGGGGCCGCCTCTGCCCCCAGCACCCCCAATGGCTCTTGTACTATGCTACTCGGTGGTCTAACTGGTGAGGGTGGGGCCGTTGAAGCCTGGCCCAAATCCTCTGACCCCGATGGAGACCCCTTTTGTTTCTTGGCACCTTTTGCAGCCTTGGCTGGTCCTGATCCCTTTGGAGCCATTGCACAACCTTGAGTCACCCCTATAGCCAACACCTGACTGTTGTAGCTAGGAGTAATTAATATGAGAACAGGCTGAGGAAAACGAAAAATTGTGTATATATATATATATATATATATATATTTCTTTTTTTTTTTTTTTTTTCAAAAAAAACATTTTTTTTTTTTTACCCGCCTGGGAGGTGGCAATACTGAGGAAAACCTGTGAGTATTGCAACACCAATGCCCGTTAGCCGGAGTCCAAGGTTGACTCAGATACTGCTGGATCTAAGGCTGAGTCCCTTTAAGCAAAAAAACTCTTTTTTTTTCTTTTTTTCTGGTCAATAGTGGAACTAAGTCCTAGACCTGAAGATCCACAAACCGCCACTGGGTGTCACTGTGGCCAAAAGACCCAGCTGCGCGCTCTGTGTCCTTCTTCCTCTGCTTCCAGGAGGGAAAAGACCAGCCAGAGAAAACGTTTTACTTTTAACTGACCCTGACGCTGCTGGCCCGCCCCCCCCAACGCACGCCGACGCTATAAAAGGCGGCGTGCACGCGCCCACGCGCGCGCACCCCCCCCCCCCACGCTGAAACAACATGGAGGAAGCAGAGAGCAGAGGAAAAGCATGGACCAGCGCTAGCAGCACCAACAGACACCAGGTAAGCACTAATCCTTACTGTAGTGCACACAGAGAGGAAGCTGTCCCCATAGGCTTCCTAAGAAACAGGAGTTTTCACCAGCAATTCCCTCTTTACAGTACGTGGGGCTGCAGTATCAATGCTAACAGGCAGACCTGGGGTGAGTAGCAAATATATATCTTAAACAAGTATACATATATCTACATGTTATCTGGGTAAACATTAGTACATCCCATCCTGCCTAAAAAGACATAGTGGAGATAGTGGCTGATGCACAAGCATACCATTAGCCAACCCAGAACCCCCAGGGGGATACCTACTGTCGAACCAAGTCCCGCAGGTTCCCTCTTACCTGCTCCACGCCGCAGGGTATTGCAAACTGCAAGAGGCCCAATCTTCTCCCATCTCCGTGGGTATTGTCTCGGACCTTCAGGGACCGGGGTCCTATGTTTAAGGAACCCACACCCCTGGACCTATATAGCATCCTGGCATCAGTAGCGTTTAGTCCTGGGAGAGACCAAGGCACTGGAGCCCAGAATCCAGCCCCTCAAAGGAGAGGCATTATAGGCAACACCCCACGCAGGCAGGGCCCGGGTACCGTACTCCTTGGCTTTGAAGCACTTCGGACGGATCCGGCTAGCTATCCTGGGTCCCGAGACCTCCGAGGGACAGCTAGACGTGACCAACACCTAAGACACTGGCGAAAAAACTGAAGCACTCTCAGTGGGAGGGGGTTATATAGGGAGGAAACTTCCTGTGAAATTGATTACACCAGTGTCCACACCTGAAGGTACCCATATAACCCATATGTAATGGCTATGCGCTTTGTGTCCCGTGATGTACGATAAAGAAATATTTGTGTTTTTTTTTTTTTAAGGAAGCATAGTAAGGGCAAGGGGAGGTTAATTAAGTATGAAGTATCTTAAAGCAACTACTGTACAAGGTAAATAAAGCAGATGGTACCACAGCACCTATTCTTGCTTTTTCCTGACAACTCTGATTTTTCACTTGATAGCAATGATAGCATTGTTAGGTGATGTGTTGAATGCAGCAAAAGATTTCATTTTTGTTGCAAAGGATGCCAAAAATCTGACTTGTATCTTAAAAAAATCAGTGAGCCAATCACACAATCAGGAAATTACATTTCTGGGGGCGTTATGTACACATTCGGTATAAAGAACACCTCCAGGTAGCTCTATTGCATTGCATTTTACAGAAAATTACAGAGCTGCAGATTGAAAAGGAAAAGTAATATTTAATAATATTCAATTATAATATCATTTGTGTCACAATTGTATACGCTATATTATTTGATTTTATATTTGCTATTTTTTTCCCCATGAAAGTGTAGTTACCCTTTAAGATCCAAGCATAACATTTTAAAGAGAGGATTTTGTTCTCAGGGAGATGTGTTTAAGTATTCTAGAGAAAGAGAAGAGAATTGTCTGTCTCCTAATGTGAAATGCAGGAAGCGCTGATGAGGTGGATAAACGGAAATACGTAGGTCGGCATCTTGAATGTCTACTGATGATAAGTATTCCCCTTGCCTCAGGAAAGCAATAATCGATTTTTCCGATTCCATGCAACACATGAACATGAAGTATCTGTGGGGTATTTATGTTCATGATAGGATGAAAAACGCTTGTGGGTTTTGGATCCATGAACAGGTTTAAAAATAATCTTTTGAACCTATCCGCCAGAGGGAATGGAATGGCTCAGGGTGATCTGCAAACCCGACAAAATAATTGTATCCAGTTGAAACCAGTGATTGAATCCATGGGTCTTGGACATCTGTAACACAGAAAAATCAGACTCTCATGCCGCGTACACACAGTCGTTTTTTGCGATGAAAAAAAACCGACGTTTTTTGTGAAGTAAAAAACGAAGTTTTTGAAACGTCACTTTCAAAGACGATGTTGCATACACACCATCGTTTTTTTCACAAAAAACGAGGTTGCGTTCACCACCCTTTTCCATTGAAGCTCGCTTTATAACTAGCTTCTGGGCATGCGCGGGTTGAAAAACGTCGTTTTAAACGACGTTTTTGCTACACACGGTGACTTTTTGTGAAACAAAAAACGACGTTTTGAAAAACGACACAAAAAATTCAAGCATGTTGGAATTTTTTTTTGGTCGTTTTTTTAAGACAAAAAACGACGTTTTGCCCACACACGATCAATTTAAATGACGTTTTAAAAAACGACGTTTTTTTTTCATCGCAAAAAACGACCGTGTGTACGCGGCATGACACACATGCCTCACCTATAAGAGGATTTTGAGTAGGTTTTGTGCACCAAGTCTTGCACTAAAAAGGAGTGAGTTTTGGCATTGAAGATAAACACTGAGGAGAGCGTTGGGGCACATTTATTTTTGCGGTAGAAGCACCCTTTTGGAACCTTCCATTGTGTAAGAAGAACTTTTCCTTCTGTTATATCTTTGATAAATTTGTAAAGTGCCTCACCAAAATAGAAGTCCCCTCAGGGTATATGTGTGAAGCTTCAGCTAACCAGGTTTTAGCCATAAGCTTCTGTGCATATGAATAGAAAGAGCTATTGTGGAGCTCAGTGTCATGACTTCTTTTAGTGCGTCAACAACAAAAAAAAAAGATGAAGGGCAGTGTCTGCAACTGCTCCACTTAGTTCGGCCTTGTAAAACAATATCCTGCTGGTTAGGATATTGCTCTAATCAGCATTTTAAATTTGCTGCCAGTAAATTATTTAAATTAAGGAATCATTACACATCATATAATATTTTTGTTTTTTATGCGCTACAGTGAAATGTATGTTTTCTGATTGCAATTTATATTTTCACTTGTTTGTTTTCTTAGTATTTGGTTTAAGTAGCAACACATTTATTTCCTTATTTAAAGAGGAGGTTCACCCAAAAAAACTACTTTTTACCATGCCATTCAGCATACTAGCGTCAGCTACAGTATGCCTTTATTTAATTTTCTTGTGCTGTACTTACAGTGTAATCTATTAGTTTGTTTCAGGCTACCGCGGGGTAATAGGCGTTCCTATCAAGAGGGGAACATGATTGACGGCCGGCTATGGCGCGCCACGCGTTCCGAAAATAGCCGGAATAGGACTCGGCTCTTCACGGCGCGTGCGCACAGACTAGGAGCTGACTGCGCAGGCGCCGTGAAGAGCCGAGTCCTACTTCGGCTATTTTCGGAACGCGTGACGCGCCATAGCCGGCCGTCAATCATGTTTCCCTCTTGATAGGAACGCATATTTCCTGGCCGGCGTCTGAAACGAAAGTAAAGGATTTAACTGTAAGTACAGCACAAAAAAATAAAATAAAGGCATACTGTATTTCACGCTAGTATGCTGAATGGCACTGGAGACAAAGACATTTTTTTTTTAGGGTTTAACCCCCGCTTTAAATACACACTCTAAAGTAAATTGCGCACATATATAAACTATGGGATATATTTATGGATTTTAATATTTTATACTAGTAATGGCGGTGATCAGACATTTTTAGTGGGACTGTGACATTGCGGCAGACACATCCGACACTAAGTGACACTTTTTGGGGACCAGTGACACTAATGAAGTTATCAGTGCTAAAGAAAAAAAATGCAGTCACTGTTCTGCCACTGGGAGGAAAGGGGTTAACATCAGGAGCGATCAAAGAGTTAAATGTGCTCCTAGGGAGTGCTTTCTAATTGTGTGGGGGATGGTTTAACTGTAGGAAGACAGAGATCCCTGTTCCTGCAGGAACACAGGATCTCCATCTTCCCCTCTCACAAAACGGCCGTCTGCCTTGTTTACATTAGCAGACCACCAATCTGCCTCTCCTGAGAACAACCGCAGGTCTGACTGGCTGATCATCGGATCAGCCAGACCCGCTGATTGGCTCCCGCTGTGTTTAATCACAGCGGGAGTGGGTCATTAGCGGCACACATGCATGCGGCCCTGACCCAGTACACAAAATCACGTGATTTTGTGTAGAAGGGCCACTCTCCTGCAGTATATCTGCATGGGGTGGTCCAGAAGAGGTTTAAAACGGTAGTAAACTCTTCTATATAATTTTTGTTTTAGGCCGGGTTCACAACGTCCCCGCATGTGGCTCACAGCAGGGGTCCGGTGCGCGCTGGTTCACCGGTTCAGGTCCGATTTCAGCCCGAATCTTGGGCTAAAATCGAACCTGAAACGCACCAAAAAAGGCACGCCTTTTTCCTGCACACTGCACCGGACCCGCTGTGGAGATATGTGAAGCAGCTCCATAGAGAGCCAGTCACACTCTCCTGCTATGCAAATTGAATGCGGCGAAAATGCGCATTCAATTTGGATAGGTGTGAACCCGGCTTTAGGATTATTCAATAATGTGCCAACATGCACAGCATATTAGTACATTTTGGCAGACTTGCCTGTCAAAAGATGCCCTCCAGCACTGCAGTGGGATTGATCCAGCTTGCCCCCGGAGCTTCCATCTTCTTCCGGTCTTCCTTCTGGGTCTTGTGCCATCGGTCCTTCTATAGGTCTGAGCCGTAATGATGTCACTCCCATTGATGTGCACAGGAGTCACTCTGCTGTGGCACAGATATGGGGTCTCTTATGTAATAAATACCTTGCCTGTCAGCACATTATCAAAAATTGCCTTTACTTCCACTTTCATTACTGCACCCTGTGCACCCAGAAAAAGAAGATGGATATGCAATTGCGAAGTTGTATGTTATTTCACAAGATACAAGCAATTAAAAGTCTCCTGAAAACTACAATCATTTTTCGGAATGTAGTAGTACGTTTGGCTTTGTGCTGCGGTGAATCACAGATTCATAAAGGTCGATGGATGGTCATGTTGCCTTAAGCTGTCCTCGAAGAGTTTGCTTTAAAATGTAATGCTCTATTTCACCTCATTACTTTACAGAGTATTTAAGAGGTTTTAGCAGAAGGGATACTCTACTTTCAAAGAACATAACACATTCTACATGAGTAGATACAAAGAAAAATTTCACAAAGGTTCTAACCACAAGGAGAAGTGAAGCTGTTCCTGTAGGTTTAGCAATGGTAATTTGCAATAGGCAACAGACCTACAGTATTTCTTCTGCAGCTATGTTCTGAATTTTGTACACAGTCTGCATTTTTAGAATTATTTGAACTTCAGCAATTTTCAAGTTTCTTAAAATTTCAAGACATTCTTATGGAAAACAAAACAGGATAAAAAAGGTTAAAAAACAAACAAAAAAAACATACATTTTAAATTCTATAGTTAACATTTATATACACTAAATGTATTACTAAAATAGGAAAAATTTCAACTGGTCATCAAGGATTTGGTCACTTCTATCAAGCCGACAGGGGCTCTTTATATTATAGTGCTGCACACTGGTTGTGCTTTTACCATTTGAGCCCTGGAAGGTTTACGCCCCTTCATGACCAGTTCATTTTTAGCAATTTGGCACTACGTTACTATAACCACTTCAGCCCCGGAAGGATTTACCCCCTTATTGACCAGGCCAATTTTTGCGATATGGCACTTTGTTACTTTAACTGACAATTGCACCTCTGTACCCAAACAATTTCTGTATTTTTTTTCCCCACAAAGAGATTTATTTTGGTGGTGTTTAATCACCTCTGCGGTTTTTATTTGAATTATGAAAAAAAAAACAGGGTTACTTACCGGTAACATCCCTTTTCCAAGAGTCTTTCAGGACAGCCACCATAGAGAGACACAGGCTCCTCCCCTCTTAGGAAACAACGCCTTCCAATTACAGATTTAAACCTCATCCTCCCTTAAGCTCCTCAGTTTTTCCCCAATTTAACCCTGATTTTCCCTGTTTCGTCTTTCAGGACAGCCCCCGTAGAGAGAATAAGTGAGCACCTTACTCTAGGGTGGGACTACTGCCTGTAGTACTTTACGCCCAAAGGCCTGATCTTTGGCTGAAAGCAGGTCCAGTCTGTAGTGTTTCATGAACGTGGAGAAACTGGACCACGTTGCAGATTTGCAAATCTGCTCCAGGGAAGCACCAGCGCACTCTGCTTGAGAAGCCACCACTGCCCTAGTGGAGTGTGCCCTGATACCTTCTGGAGGCTCCACCCCCTTGATACATAGGCCTGAACAATAGGTGATCTTAACCCCTTGGCTATGGTGTGTTTAGAGGCTCCAGACCCCTTCTTGGATCCCGAAAATAAAACAAAAAAGGAGTCAGACTTTTTGAACTGACTTGTGCTACTTAAGTACTGAAGGACGCACCTCCTAATGTCTAAGTTATGAAAGCTGCATTCCTGTTCTCACAGGATTCAAGCAGAATGTAGGCAAAGTAATTTCTTGGCTTCTATGAAAATTAGAAGATAACTTCGGCAAGAAGGCCGGATCTGTTTTGAAGACCACATGATCCAAAAAAACTGAAAAAATGGTGCCCTAATAGAAAGGGCTTCGAGTTCACTCACTCTTCTAGCTGTGGTGATGGTGACTAGGAACACAGCTTTCTAATGGTTCAAACAGTTCTCCTGTGAAGGCCTGTAGGACCAAAGAGAATTCCCATACTGGGAAGGTGGGGACTCTAACTGGTCTCCGTCTACTTAAGGCTTTAAAGAACCTAGTTACCCATGGATCAGTTGCTAACTGCTTTTCCAGAGAGACACTTAACACTGAAACTTGACCCTTCAGAGTGCTAATGGCTAGGCCCTCGTCTGCCCCAGACTGCAGAAACTCTAACAGAGCCACAGGGCTATGAACATTGAAAGAGCTTTCCGTGCACCAGTTATTAAAGCGGTTACAACCTTTTAAGTAGATGACTTGCATTTTCCTCTTTCTGCAACTTAAAAGAGTTGCTATTAGATGTCCCGAGAAGCCTTTGCCCCTTAGCAGTTCCTCTTTAGAAGCCAAGCTGCTAGATTCCACCTCTCTACTTGCGGACAACAGATTGGACCCTGAGCAAGAAGATCTTCCGGGATTGGCAGAATCCAGGGAGGCTCCACTGACAAGCCCTTCAGGATGGAGAACCATGGCCTTCTGAGCCAATGAGGTGCAATCAGGATAAGAGTTGTACTCTCCCCCTGCAGTTTCCTCAAGACTGCAGGATTTAGAACCGGAGGGGGGAAAGCATAACACCTGGTAAATTGCCTGATCTAGGCCAGAGCATCCACCCCTAGAGCGCTGTCCCACCTGTTCAGGGAAAAAAAGAGCTTGTAAGGGAACACCACCCTAAGGTTCCCCTTACCTTAGAGTGGCTGGTGCTGTTGTCATCCGGAGGTGCGAGCAAAGTCTCCACTTCCGACATCTCCCCTGAGGATTGTGGTCACAACGCTAAACAGTGGCGTCCCTACGGCTGCAAATGAAGGCCGCACCAGCCCAGCGTTCTGTCCCATTTCATCTGCCGTGTCTGGGACCGAGAGACGCGTATCCAGCGGAAGTGCCCGCCCCTCCAGGAACTGACGTCACTCGTCGTCCGGTCCGGCCCTAGCCTTCTGCCCGACTGTGTTTACACAGGGAGTCCCGACACGCCGCCTGCAGCGCCACCCCTGTGCGCACAAGAAATGGACCTCCTCGGTTAAATATTCCCCAGAAACGCCGAGGGACGCAAGCACGGCAATGTCTCTGGTATATAGTAGACATGTGCAGACTGAAATATTTCGTTTCGTAATTTTTTTTTCGTCCGAAAAATAAATGTATTTCGTTACTCCCGAAAATCGTTTTGATTTATTTCGTTTTCGTCTGGAAAGTTTTCGTCCGAAAACGAAGATTTTCGATGCTTTGTTGAATTTTTTGTCGTTCAATTCGACAAAGCATCGAAAATCGTCGTTCTGAATACAGTGAATAGGTAGAAATTGAACAACGAAAATTAGACGATTTTCGATGCTTTCTTGCTTTGTCGAATTTTCGTTGTTCAATTCCTACCTATATTCACTTTCTACCTATTCACTGTATTCAGAACGACGATTTTCCATGCTTTGTCGAATTTTCGTCGTTCAATTCGACAAAGCATCGAAAATCGTAGATTTTTTTGACGTTCAAGTTCTACCTATTCACTGTATTCAGAACGACGATTTTCGATGCTTTGTCGAATTGGACGAAAAGTCGACAAAGCATCGAAAATCGTCGGATCTGAACGAAAAACGAAAATAAAGCATTTTTTATGTCGGATCTTTCGGTTTTCGTTTCTTGCGCTTTTGTTTTCGTTCGTTCTCGTTCGTTAAAACGATAACGAAAATACCCGATTTTCGGACGAAAATGCATTCTAACGAAAACGAATGCACATGTCTAGTATGTAGCTCCCTAGCTAACCGGACTGCCGTATAGGGTCTGAGATATGGAGAGACCGGCTTTATGCTTTATTTTCGTTTTTCGTTCAGATCCGACGATTTTCGATGCTTTGTCGAATTTTCGTCCAATTCGACAAAGCATCGAAAATCGTCGTTCTGAATACAGTGAATAGGTAGAAATTGAACGTCAAAAAAATCTACGATTTTCGATGCTTTGTCGAATTGAACGACGAAAATTTGACAAAGCATTGAAAATCGTCGTTCTGCTCAATGCCAGTATAGTGAAAAATAACTGCAATCAATAAAGTGCATACAAACATAAAATGTTGAGCCAGTGACAAGTTCAAATATTCAGGTGACTTTCCGCAACAACTTCAAAATTTCAGGTGACTGTCCGTGCTCACCTCCTGGGTCCTCACTCACCAGATGGAAATGGTGTATGTGCCTGTACTGAGGTGGTAATGTCCGTCCACGGAATTGGCCTTGGAATGTAGGTGTCTGCTGGCCTCCTCCCGATAATCAATGTCCCTGAGGCTCACTCAATCAGCAACAATCCATAATGGTATAGTTCCAACAATGACGGAGGAGAGGGTATATAGTGTAATACTGCTATTTTTTTAGATTTTTTTTTAAAATCATTGCACTTGCATCAAAAAAGAGATAAATCGTGCAGAGGTTGCCGCCTTGGCATCCACACAGCCGTCACATATAACTTTTGCATTTCAACCCTCCCACTGGGCATCATCAGAAAGCTTAGCTCAGCTTAGTGTTCCTAATCACCACCACACCAGTACAGTGTCACCAGTGCAGACAGCCACAGCGATTGCTGCCATCCCAGTACCGTGTCACCAGAGCACTGCAGACAGTGTCCCTGATCACTAGCCACCCCAGTTCAGTCACCATACAAGTGCAGCCCAGCCAGTGTCCCCAATTGCTGCCTCCGTATGCACACAGGCAGCAAATAAAACCCCACTTATATGGTATCTTTATATGTGGGAGGAGTAGAACGTGTTTTGGAGTGTAAATTTAAGTACGCCCATACCGTGTGAAACAACTTGTAAACATTGTAATATAAAATGTTATTTACTTTTTTTTTTTTCTCCAAACATTGTGGCAAAAATACAGCTTAAAAAAATGGCACCATGCTCCTTATTAACATGGAGTGTCCACTGATTTGTCTCCCCCCTCAGGTGCCACATTTGGCACCTTTCAGGGGGTAGCGGATACCTGTCTTTGACAGTCCGGACCATGGCGTCACCGCTTGGCTCCCTCCTCTTCCCCCCTGCCGCCAGGACAGTAGGAGAGAGGAGCAGAGCCACGTGCATGTGCAGTAGGGTTCCTGGCATGAAGCCATAAGGCTACACTGCCGGGGTCCCTTACTCACAATGGCGACGGCATGTGGTGCCAACATTGCTGGACTCCAGGATAGGCAAGCATCCTATTATTAAAAGCCAGCAGCTGCTGGCTTTTAATTTTAGCAGTGGTGAGCAGAACACCGCTTTAAAAACCTTGGACTGTCTGCTTTACTCAACTCATTTTGGGGGTGTTTTATACAGTCCTGCCATTTTAGAGCCTCAAGAAATGAGAAAGGTAGTCAGAACATCAGGGTTGATAAATTTCAAATTATGTATAATATATATATTACATATATACACACACACACACAAATATACATACACACAGTTTGTAGACTCTAAAACCTTCACACAGACTAAAAAACTTACATTTTTTTCTTAAACCAAAGAAATGTAGCAGAACAGATTTTGGCTTACAATTATGAAAAATAAATTTGCAAGGTTTTTTTTTTTTTAACCCGTCTGTCTTTTTTCTTTATTTTAATGGCATTGAATTAAAACTGACAGGAGGACCAGGTAGTAAATTATTATTTGCTCTTAGGTTAGGTGTACATCTCTGTGGCTGGGGAAAATGCATGCATTTCTGACCCACAGAGAAACGCACCGCAGATTCTGAATTTAACATAAAATTCTTAATGGCAACCCCACCTATGGCACGTTTCCACGCACAACAAAACCCAAGATGCTGCAGCACTATGCAGCTTGAAGCAGTGCGATTAACAAAAAAAAGGGGGGAGTTAGGACTTATTTTTCTGCAATTGATAAAATACATTTGGGTACAGTGCTGCATGACCAATAATTGTTAATGTATCACAAAGTACTGAAAACTTAAAATAGTCTGGATATGAAGGGTGTTTAACCTCTTGCTGACCAGCACAGTAGATTTAGATTTACACAACCGTCTGCACAAATTGCCGAATGTCTAAATTAGACTGTTTCTAATCAGACATTTAGCGATTACAATATTGCATAATATAACACTTGCATATATTATACTAATCAAGTGTAGATTTTTTTTTTTGACTGGAATTCCACGTTACCATGCCAGTTATAAAATGGTTACGATGATTAACAAATAAATGACAAAGACCAGTTATTTCTATACATAAACTATTCTTTAATGTCACATTTTCTGACAATTGTACATGGATTACATGATCTGAAATAGATGTGGTCAAAAAAAAGGCAATGATAGTGTATGTTTCAGTCTTAATTTTTTTTTCTGTTTTAACAGTAAATGTAATAAACACAGAGATCGTCATTAACATTTACACAATTCACATCAGATTGATGACATCTCAAAGTACTCCTTTTAAAGGATAGCAATCATCAATAAAATATTACATTTCAACTAATACTCTGGTACAATACTTCATTTGTCTTTAATAGAAAGAAGAAAAAAAAAGAAAACAAGAACATAAAAAGTAGGTATACATGTCTTAACTCTCAATCACTGTGACAGAGCAGTTCCTTTTGCCATCCATGACTGGATAAATAAATGTGGTATTGGTAAATGATCACTTTGCAGGACTGAATGTACCAACCGGGTGTGTAATAAGATACCTCAGTGTGCAGGATTTCATTCAGTCAACTACATGAAATAAAAAAAACTATATATCAATACTAATAAAACAAAATCATTCACCAGAGACATATCCCCAAACCAAATGGCATTTGTATAATTCTGGACTTCTGGAAAGAAAAGCTACGGTCAAGTAAATCACGGGTGCTGAATATTCAATGCTTATTGCTACTGCTTGCCTACAGCCTCTGTCTCAGTTGGCAGAGCATGTAGGATACAGAACAGCCAGAGCAACTTCAGCAATGAACAAAAATGTTCCTCACCAGTTGATGGATTATTGGTCTCCATTACCAGAGGGCGTCTCTTGCCAGGGTTTCAAGTATACCAGCGTCTGCAGCGATTCCTTCCTTTTTATGTACTTTCTGATCCTTGCCAGGAGAGATCAAGCAGACTTGGAAAATTAAGCGAACATGGCCAGGAATGCTAAACACTTTGAAGTGGGCCCAATAAACACCTGCAAAGGTTGCCCTTTTTTCTCATACTCCGTCAGTAAATTGTGTGTCTACTTGAATTGTGGTCTCAGTAGCATCTTCTGCATGCCTTTTACAGGGACATTATATTGTGCTGGGTGATATCAGCAGGTTTGACACACCTGCCTGCTACAAGAATGGAAAGTCAAGAGCAGTGTGAACAGCAAGCTTTTACGAAACTTTGAGCAAAGTTTTGCAAAGCTTTCTGCAAGCGTCGAGCAGTTTTCTATAAGCTTTTAAAACCACCCTTAAACTCCTTTTTAGAAAGCAAGTAAAAGAGAATGGGATTGTGGCGGTGCTAAATACAAATAGTACATATAAACAATATGCATAAAAATATATATTTTATTAGTACAGACCTGTACAAAAGGGTTCAATTAAAATAGGTTGTCGGAGCATATATTGGAAGTGGTGGGTCGCTGGTTACCCAAAATTCAAAGTTTAAAATAACTCTCGCTAATATATTTTTGAAATTTATGCTAGAGCTGGGTTACAGACTGGTGGTCTCAAAAAAAATCCCAAGGAGGCCACAAAACATGCTGGGACAAGACATTACCCTGTGGCGCCCACCACTTCAAATATATGCTCCGACAACCTATTTTAATTGAACCCTTTTGTACAGGTCTGTACTAATAAAATATATATTTTATGCATATTGTTTATATGTACCATTTGTATTTAGCACCGCCACAATCCCATATTTTTTTCCCTTGCTATTAACTAAAACCGGGATGAGGAGCATACCCTCTTCGAATCACTCGGATCCTCTCTACTTTATCCTTTTTAGAAAGGTTATATACAGATCTTAATGGGAATGCCTGATTGTCACTTTAAAACAAGCTGCTAGCTTTCAACAAACTTTAAGTAGCACAGAGGCCTGCTAGAAGCTTTTTTAAAGTGGCAATCAGCACTAGGGATCTGTGTTCAACATTTAAAAATGGAGCTGAATGGCATTTTAAAAGCTTGATGAAAGTTCTGAAAACAATTTGTAAAAGCTTGCTGTTCACCTTGATCTAATACAAGCTGAAACCTGTGTGAAACAGGCCTAACATGTTTTGAAGAGGGGCAATAAAGTAGTAAAGTAGTCTGTATTTCATCTACAAAACGATAGCTTTCATTACTTGACAAAAAAGTCAGTCCCATTTAAATTTCCTAATTTGGAAAATAATTGCTAGTCTTCACTAATGCTGGCTACACAATTCAATCACATTTTTATGTTATGGATAAATAAATCATTTCCCTGCAAACAACCATCAAGAAAGAAAACCCCATCGATTTATCTGTGGGCACCGCAAGAACATCCCAATATATTTGCACAGCATGTGTCGAACATGCATTAACTTATGTTTTCACAGGTTAATACACATTTTCTGTGATTTTGAGATTGTAATAACATAAAAATAAATAATAAATAAAAGATAAAAAAAAAAAAATATGAAGAATGCTAGTTATGCATTACCAACTCCTGAAATGCACTTAAATGTAGAAAAAAAACTGCTTATGTTTTCACTGCTATGCAGCACATACTAAAAACCCTACAAATACATTCATTCTTTACTATCCTGGCAATTACCTATAGTTAAAACAAACAAAAAAAAACAACATGCATTAGAACAGGAAGGTGTAGTTTTTGTGTTTATCAAACCCAATATCAAAAGCTCTCCAGAAAGGACCATCTATATTGATTTCATCAGATGTAGAAGTGGAGTCTTGTACTTGGCATTACAATTGACTAAAGAAAAATAAAGATGTTGTAGGCAACAAACTAGTGTATTATAGGGACTTTTTAATGTGTAATATCGTGTATATATGAATTCCACGCTACTTGTGTGTGAACGAAATATGAAATCCCACATTAGTCAGTGGTAAGCAAACTGGACCTTATTTAATAATTTGGTGCAAACTGTAGCGGTGCTTGGTAACCCATAGCAAAGAAATGACAGCTTTCATTAGTCTTGCTACATTAACTGTTAATTCTACCTCTAAAAAAAAAATCATTATTAATTGCATGTACTGAAAACATTACAAGGTAATGTCTCATTTAAAGCATGGTGACCGCATGATCTTCCACTGCAATGAAGCTTGTTGCTGAGCCTGCGTACACCTGACAATTTATGCAGAAAACACCCACTTGGCAGTAAACTGTAAATGTCTAACATATAATGCACTATATGACAAACGGAAGAAAGATCTCATCGAATAGCTGGAATCTCACAATATTTAAATTCTTAAGACTCGTACACACGACCAGTTTTCCCGTCTGGAAAACTGCCATGATAGCTTTTGGCCAGGAAAACTGGCCTTGTGTATGCTCCATGGCAGTTTTCCAGACAGGAAAACCGCTGGGAAAAATTAGAACACGTTTCCTTTTTTGCCACCGGGATTCTTGGCGGTTTTTAACCCAGCAGTTTTTCTATGGGGAAAAGTCTGTGGGGGAGCATACACATGACCATGTTTCCCATCCAAAGCTCTCATAGCAGTTTTCCTGCCAGAAAAAACAGCCGTATGTAGGGGGGTAAAAGCTGCCGAGCCGGTTCTTAAGTTTTCCGGCAGTAAAAAGTCAGCCGGGAAACCGGACCATGTGTACGAGACATTAGGGTTATAGGAAGGGAAAGAATTATAGGTAGCCAGCATATTTTTTTTCTCTTTGCACAATTATTTTAGAGGCTAACGTAATTATCTTATGTGTCAATATTTCTAATACACATGCCTTCCATTTGGCAGGAATTCACAGTTTGAAAGCATCATATTTTTTTTATATGGCAAAATTCATCACACAGATATAATTACAACTCTTGTAACTTATTTAGGGCAGTGGTTTCTTAACTCCTGTCCTCGGGACCCACCAACAGGACAGATTTTATGTATTACCTTGGGGAGATGCAGACTAGAATATTGTAATCACTGAGCAACAAATGATATCACCTGTGATGTATTTCAGTTGTCTTGCAAACCTGGCCTGTTGGTGAGCCCCGAGGACAGGAGTTGAAAACCACTGATTTAGAGGCTTTAACAGAGACCTTTCTCTGAATGTTCTTAAAATGGTGCAAGCTTCTTTATTTTGATGTAAAAGTCGATTCAAATAGCAAGAGACAGAGGGGAGAGTAACCACATCACATATTGTATGTATCCCTCTTGAAACAGATGTGAACTGTGTACCAGTTATTCCATCTTTAAGCTGTGCATTCTGTTAAAGTCACATCAGCTGCGATAATGAATTCAAACAATTAGGCATATCCTGCATTAAACAGTTTTCACCCATAGAGTGGGAGCTGCCATTAGTCACGTTAATATCTCAGCCTCAGGCTCCTTTCACATGGGGTGGATTCCGTTGCGATCAGCAGGGGATTAGCTCACCGATTCCCTGCTGATTGGAGCAGAGTGGGCGGGTGACAACTGTGTTCGCTCAGCTTCTGCTATGTGGACCCAGACAGGGCTCGCTCAGCAGTAAACTAACTTTGCTGTCTGTTTACACCAGACTACCCTCTGATCCACTCTGCCTAAACAGGAGAAGGTGGATCCACTTTGATTTTTTTTTTTTTTTTTTTTTTTAGTAGACTGGATCGTAGGCAAGTGCAAATGGACAAGTTTGTTTACACTCACCTGTCCAAAGGAATGTGTGGACCTCCTAAACAGGCCCACCTGAAAAACTGCCAGGTGGACTGAATTGGATTGCCTGTGTGAAAGGGCCTAAAGCTGGATACACATTATACAAATTTTTGTTCAATTTCAAAAGATGGAAATTACACAGCACAAGCACTATGCTGTATAATATGTAAGAGAAGAAAAGAAAATGGCTGCACATCCAGAGATTCTGATTGCCTTTTAATGTTCATAGTGAAGACACCAAAGACACGAACACAAAGTCACGTAGACGAGTTTCACACATACATCTTTTGCTTAATCATTAGTAACGATTAAGCACAAGATGTATGTGTGAAACTCGTCTACGCGATGTGTTGGTGTCATCACTGTGAACAATAAACGGCAATTGGAATCTCTGGATGTTTAGCCGTTTCTTTACCTCTTACAAGTTTCCAACCGGAGGTTGGTCGGGGCTTGCACTCTTTTTTTCCTTGTGCTGTATAATATGCTTTAAGAGAACAGGATTTTTTTTTAGGTTAACATACACTTGAATGCCCTGCTCCTTGCTGCCATTCTGGCCCAAGTCATAATGACGTGTACCTGGCCCTGCAGCTTCCCGGGATATCTATATCACATCTCCTAGACGGCTGCAGGATCTGCGGCCAAAGAGGCATGGGTGGGAGGGGAAGGGGAGGTTTAGCACATCATCAGAGCTGGCTGCCAACACTTTGAAGAGAACTAATATGACAGCATTGGACACCCCAACAGAAGACCACAGAAGGAAAACTCTGGATTCGCTGTGTAGGTAGGTATGTACTTTGAAGTAAGCTACAGCACTACCAGCAAGTGGGAAAAATGGGGGGGGGGGGGGGAGTTTATTACGACTTTAAATAGCTCTTTAACCAAGCTATTTCAAACAAACTATTTGCTTCACTAACAGACACAACCGCTGGGAATGCCGTTTAAATTGTATGTAGCATTAGCTACATAAAGTATGCATTCATTGTGTTCATGCGGCGGGATGGGAACTTCATCAATAACTACAGGGCGCCTGCTAATTGATTGAGGTGGAGAAGCGGATGGATTATGTCACAATCTCTTCCTCAGCCAATCAGAGGAAGCTTTATAATAATTGATGAAATACAATGAACTCTGGGAAACTTGATTTTGCTCTAGGAATAGGAAGTCCCCATCCTGCTTCTGGAAGACAGCACTGTAAACTGTATGTAGCTGATGTACTGTGTTTGAGTGTTCCCAACAGGTACATCTGTTAGCAAAGCAAAACGATCATCTGGATCAGCTTGAAGTCACAAAAAAAACTAGGAGTTGGGGTTCAAACAGATTCAACATACTTTAGATTTGTCAGAACTTTCTAGTACAAGGCTGCAAAAAGAACGTATTCAATTTATATCCAGTCTAGTACTACATTATCCAGTCACACTACTATATTAGTCTTTTTAGATTTACCAAGAAAGACCATTATGTGTGGCCACTTCACTTCCAACATAAATTGCTAGAAAATACAAAACATGTATATAATTCAAGGAGATTCCACCTTAGTATAGTTTTGTCCACTACTTGGATGACTTATTGTAGTCAGTTGCAAGTCCCTAGGTTCTCCTTTTAAACTAAGAGCTTTCATTGCAAGGACATAGCCAGTTCAGCCATGTAGCAAGACTATTCCACTGGCCAGTGCCAATCTGAAAAAACTGAAATCTCCTTTGGAAACTAAAGCCTGAGTTTAAGTTGGTCACTGTGAGTAGGGAATGTAAATAAACCTGAATATTTATCCTCATGCAGAATCTGCCTTCGTCTGTCCCAAGTATATTGGAAACAAATATTTGCATTATTAAAAATGATCTCCAGCTTTAGTTTCAGTTTAAATAGAACCATTTATTTTGCTAACTTGTGTGGACGCTGTATGTGCTGTCTAAATTGCAGGTACCTGAGGCCGAAGCCAAGGCTGTAGCCAGTGTTCCTGGTGTGAGACAAGACCTTCCTGTTTCACACCCAGAACAAAGCATTGTTGGTCTGAGTGGCACTCAGCCATTCATAGGCAGCTTTGTATTCTTTCAATTACCTCATTGATAGAATACAAAGTTTTCTGTGAATGGCTGATCGCCGCTTAGACCGATGCCATTTTGTCCTGGATGTGAGACAGGAAGGTCTCTTCTTGCACCCAGAACATAGTGCTGTGCATTGTATATAGCCTCAGCTACATACAGTTTATACAGCACATCCAGCAGCATCACGTTAGCAAGAGAAATAGTTTGTTTGGGCCAGTTTGGTCAGAACGAATTATGTAAACTAAAACTAAAGCTGGAGATCAGCTTTAAATCATAAATACTGGAACGTCTTGCAGTCCATGTACAGAAGGAAGGGAGAATCAGCACAAGATACCATTTAGGTATGTTGCCGTTCAAGTAGTATGTTGACAGGAAGAGAGAGCAGAGTAAAAGAGGGATGAGCTTATGAGTGCGCTGCTCCTCCTTTCACTGTCCAATCAGAGGGTGGTGTGGAGAGGAGAAAGAAAACTACAGTAAAGAAGGATCGGGTCTCCTTCCCTGCCAAATAGGACTGTTCTGTGTGGCAGAGCTGTGCAAATGGTAGAACTGGATGGTGAGAAATGCAAATCTTTGGCAGATAAATAAGCTCTCAGATATGCAATTCATCTGTGTATTTAGCCATTTGACTGTTCAGCTTTAAAACACCATATCATGCAAAATACATTAAAGCCTTCTTCAATTAAAGAAATGTAAGGAGTTTGCCCGTATATTACTAAAATATCAATATCATCCTTTTGCACTGGCTGCCATCTTTTGATGATCAGCACATGAAGCTGAACATTAATCATCCTTTTCTAAACAAGATGGTTTAAAGTTGAAGGAAAGACACAGAAAATAAAAATTTAAGCTCAATTCCAGCTAGATTTACTTAAAAAAAAAATACAAATTGGATCAAGTGGAAGTATGGATAAACCCCTTTTTAAGACTTTTATATTTGTTCACTGGAGAAATGTTCTTTTACTTTCTGATCGGACAGGTAGTGAGGGGAATTCTCTCTGTATTAAAACTTCTTTTCAGTAACCTGGAGGGTTAGAACCTCTGAAGTTTTTATGAACACTACTCTCCTCATATCTTATCATGTTGTCACAGAGACAGAAGTCCCTAATGGGGTCACAGACAGCAAACAAAATAAAAGCAAAAGTATTTACTCTTCCAAAGTCTATCCAAAACGAAAAGAAAAGATTTGACTGGAGTTGTGATTTAAAAACGTACGTCCCTTATTTCGTAAAGTACTGATAACCTTTAAATCTAGCAACAAAAACAAAAAATGGTGCGATATCACTAAACCACTAAGCGGATTGTTGTAAATATACATACATCATCTGGAACTCCAGGATTAATTTGGTAAGCAATATCGAATGGTCAGATAAATTGATATGAGCCAACAAAATTGACCACAAAGTCAATAGAGAGGTCATAATGTTATCAAAGACATTATACAAACTTTGTCCAATGCAAAAATAAGTACAAATAGATTCCAAATTTAATGTATAGTGGAGGAGACTGAAAAATCTAAAAATTACCAGCATCCAATATACATTGTTAAAGGTTAAAAAGTCCTGCTTTGGGGTCTACTACTTGAAAATTGAAGAGCCGGCACTGCTGGGGGTTCAGACTTATATCTTTATTTCATATGACCATGTAAAGGAACACTACTACTACCTTAATTATATAGGTGTTACTCTGTTCCTCTGGAAAAGCTTGACTTACTTGACCTTGGGGGTTAAGCCTAAGAAATTAATGTACTCTTATTAGCCACAAAGTGCTGGTCAATATTAAAAAAAGAGAGCTGGGCCTTAAAGTTGAAGGAAAAGTAAATGCATGAATCTGGTATTATATGTACAGAAGAGACTTTTCTGACTAAGACCACACTCATTGTGGTATCCAGACTGGGCATTAAAATGGCTGACAGATTCACATTACCTCAGTCATTTTTAATGGCTGGGGTGCATTTGTGCTTTTACACCAAGTCAATATTGATCTTTATGGGAGATGCATTTGCTGGAGACTACATACAAAACGCTGCAGAAAAGGCATCACACAAAAGGGCCCGTTCACATATGTGCATTTCGGGAACGTGGTAAAACACACAGTTTACTGCATCACACATATATGTGTTGGTGCCATTAATTTGTGATCGCACACCAACACACCTCCACAACGCACTGGTTTAGAAGTACACTGCAGTGAACCTCATCCACAAAAAAAAAATGCAGCCTTCAAGCTGTGAACATTCTTAAAAACACAAAAGTGTGAACTGTGACTTTAGGTGTGTTCACAGCATCTTTTAAAAATTTTCATCTGCTTTAAAACACAAAGAGTATTAGCTACAACTGGAATTTTTTCAAGAGAGGTTGAAAACCACTTTATGCAAGCTTTTCATAGCCCTGCTGCATTTTTGCTCAAAGCGTAACTAGCTCGGATGAAAACCACTTTCCCGTAGACTTCTACCTTCTTAAAGTGCAAAGATGCAACATGAAGGAGCTTTGAAACGCTTTCTGAAACTGCATCAAAACCGCAGGTCATCACAGAAGTCTATGGGAAAGGGCAGCTAACCTTAGAAAAAACTGCAGGTTAGCAGAAGTACAGTCTGGCACAGTGAAGCCGCTCTAAGAGAAAACAAGCTAGTATAACCATTTAGGGGTTGTTTCCCCAGAATACATGGGTTAATATGTACTGTGTCAAAATCCATTGCTTTGCACTGTATTTTTGACAGAATTTTGGACTGGCGAGAGTGGCAAACTTCAGGTCCACGCACACAAAATGCAGCACACAGGAACCCTTTACAATGCAACACCTTGGTGGGGACAGGCTCTATACAAAACAAGGGACTGCCTGATGTCTGTGTTCTGCCTACACTGGAGAAAACACAGACAACACATCTGGAAGGAGCCTAAAAGACAAAGAACAGAGGCCAATAATGTGTGAATACAATAAATGATGCAGTACAAGCTGACAAAAGGTTCCACCTATAAAAAGTTCAAGTTTTACGTTGCATATAAAAGAAGCGCTTTAAACATTAAAAACGTACCTGGATTCTAAAATGGATAGTTGGGACACCATCATAAAAGGTAGAAACTTTTTTTAAAGGAAACATATTCCAACAGAAACATGGGAGTGGTTTCAATTATCCCTCTGAAAATGGTAGTTGCATGTCTGTCACGCTGATCCTTCTGATCAATGTCCGGTCAAATTATTCAATCCTTAGATCAGCATGACAGACAGGGAAACTAGTGATTTCTGAAGGAGTCAGTATTGGTAGCCTTCTCTATCGCTAGTCATAGGTTTCCTTTAGAATGGTTACAAAACAGACTAGGTTTAAAGCTGAACTCCAGGTATTTAAATTTATTTTCCGAGTGGGTCTGGGCCTGCACTGCACAGGTTAACTGCTTGCTGTCGTCGTCTTGGGATTGGAGAGTGGAGATATACTTAACTAATCCTCCGATCCTCCCAGCACAAGACTGGTCCCCCAACTCCTGCCCCACCTGTGGTCTAGCGATCCTGTGCAGTGGATTGGAACCTCTGGTACAGTCCATTGCATGGATCATGGGGGAGCTCCGTTTGCCATTTGCAGCAGATGTTCGGGTGAGTATACAGCTTTCAGGTCACCTCTTGACAAAACGAACAGTTAACCCATTCAGTGCAGGCACAGCACCACTGCATGGGGGAAAAAATGTGGAGAATTCAGATTTAAGGATGAATTCCAGAGAGCGATACAAACTCCAATTAATGTACTCCTGTCCACTGAAAATATTTTTCATGCTGCTGGTTTAAGTACCTGAATTTGACTTGGTATCAGACTGTACAGTAAAAGGCAGACTGGGAGGGGAGCTGGGCAGCATTAGGTGCTCATCAGGTATGCTGCATGCAAATATGCTCACTAGAATTATGCTGACAGGAAGAGAAAACAGAAAGTAGATGCATCTTGCTTTTTCTTTATTGTCCAATCACAGGCTGAGGGCTGGAAGTGACAAAGCTGAATAAGCTTAACTGCAGTAGTGAATATCCAGGTCTCCCATCTGGCTGTGTTGTGTGGCCAAGCTGCGTAAATCTCAGGACTGGATGGACAAGCATACAAATGCTTTGGCAGGCAAGTTGGTTTCCATATACACATTTCAACTGTGAATTTAGCGTTTTTTCAAGAGTTTAGCTTTCAGCTTAGTGAGCAAGACCAGGTGGTGCTATACTAAACTTTATATGCGATATAATAAATACATTCACTGGAATTTGCAGCAAGACTATTCACATTCATGTTTTAATTCCTTACTTTTCCAAACTACAATTTTCAGCAGGCAAGGAGATAGAAAAATGTGCTCAATTTACAACAGAGCCAACGTTCTTCGTACTTTGCACAAGATTACGGTACTTGTCATAAATGTACCTCATCAGTTTTTTTAAACTGTGCTCTTGGATGAGGTTAATAATAACTGATGCAAAGTCAAAAAACCTGCTGCAGCAATCAATCTAATTTCTGCTCATTTTAACAATATAGGTCAACAAATTTAATACACTGCCTGACTCGTTTCTACAATTGTTAAAATCCATGTATGACACAATTTGCAAGTCCAACCAAATTGTGTGTATCATAGGCACAGCTTTCAAGATTCTTTATACATTTTTTGCAGTGCTACCACATTCGAATGGTAAAAAGACTCAAATGGTGCAATGCCTTCAAGCCAAGCTACAGGAAAAAAAAGCAAAAACAATTTTACGTATGGTTGTACCCTTGTATAAAAAGTAAGAAAGCTTACACCACGGTTTCAAAATAAGCTTGTGTCACTTTAGTATCTTTACAATGGGGGATTTCTTGGTTTTGGTCAATAATAATAATAGAAAAGCAGTACCTTTAAAAACTGATGTACAAACGAAACAAATACAGCATGACAAATGTCGTTTAAACCTTGCACAGCATCCCTAATATAACAAACTATCCAAAATTCATAATAGTCACATTTATATCTCAACATTATTCAATAATTCAAATTCATTATACTGATGGTATCTAGAAATTAGTCCACGGGCACACTACTAGCAAATGAGAGCATGAACAGTTTGATGCAATCGTAGCAGTTTAAAAAAATAATAATAATATAGCTACATAGTTTGAGATCCACCAACTGTCATTAAACTAAAATTACCAAGAGCTATGGCAACGCATGCTGGGTAACCATAGGCTACCCATTCAATATAATAATAATAATAAAAGAAAGAAAAAGCCATGATGCAACTGTTAACCCACTTTTTTTTGCAAATACCAATTCAAAGTATAAAAACGGACATGGAGTATATCAGAGCACATGGTTTTGTTTTTGACAAATCATTCCAGTGCATTTGCAGCAAAGGAAATCATTTCTGGCAAAAATCCAACAAAAACTTGACCGTTCTAAGAACAAATTAACTAATTATTTTGCAACGTTGTTAATATTAAGGTGTGATGCTAAAATAAAGCAATTTTCAAAGTGCTACCAACTTTCCAATCAAAGTATTTTTGCATTTTGGGGTGAAGATGACAATTTGGACTTATTGGAAAAACAAAAACTTCCCAAATCAGATGATTAGATATCTGATACAGGTGGAAAAGCCTAATCATCTCAATACTTCATATAGTAAAATGACAGGCTTATTGGATAAAAATGAACATTGAAGCTAATATCCAATGAACAATGGCAGTGCTATGCTGGCACGGGCTCAGAGGATGCTCTATGTTATTATAAAGAAGGGATTTTGAAATTCAGGTCCATGCTAGCTAGAAAATCGCCAGCTGATTTTCAAGTGGCAGGACTGTGGCATCATGAGTAGTCTTTCATATGGCTAAGGAAACTGCCATCACGGTTTTTAAATCCATGCCGCAGATCATCATTGGTTTCCAGTTATCTGCTTAGCTAAATATTATTTCTACTCACAGAACAGTTGACTCTACTATAAGAAGTTCACAGATACACCAAGGCAAACACAACCTTAGATACCCATGGCGCAAGCCACTGGAAAGCACCCAAAATACCTGCAGGCATAGTTGAGCTTACAAATACTGTCAAAGGAGAGGTCTGTTCGGGGAGCAGGAAGTGGTACTAGCTTGTCAGTTGGAGGTGACTGACACATTTTGACCAGACCAGGCGACTGTTGACTCACATCCTAGGGTAGCTTAAAATCCAGCTCAAGTGGTTATGGCTTACATAGCACATCTTACAATCTACACTGCTACATAATTAATGAAAATGCATAAGCCTATACATAAGAATATATCAGTCAAGTTTGTACATATAAGAATGAGCTGCTAGCACAGTTATTACTGGGAGGTTTGTAGAAGAACTTCAGTGCAACTGAAAATCTTGATACAAGTAGCTGCTGATTTTACACTTTTGCCTGTGTTGCAATGGGTAAGAAGATAATGTACGGTCCAGGATCTAACAGTGTAAACATATCACCTCCATGACAGGAGTAACAAGTTAAATCCCTGTATCTATGCTAATTTACAGGCATGGAGGACACCATAAAAGCTAGCAAGTATTCCCAGAAAGAGGTGTAGCTTTCCTTAAAAAAAAAAAGGGGGGGGGGCTGGGTAATGTTGCTTTTTTTCAGTCGCATAGTGCTACGCAGAGTTCCACTTTAAACGAGGAACAGTGAGTACTAAAATTAGCAGATTAATCGATTCAAAGGGTGGGGATAATGGGAATACAACTGTGAAAAAGTAAGCTTAAAGTCCTTATTACTGTGGGCTTATATTCATGGATTCTACAAGCATCAGTCATCTGTAGAGCATAAAGGCAATATGGTAAAAAAAAAAAGCAGCAATGACTGGAAAGAGTCAGCATTCTATGAGTAAGTTTTAGTCTCAGGAATTTGTCCTTGTAGGTAGGTGTGTTTTGCCAAAACCAACCCACATTCCACAAATTTTTGATCTAGAAATTGGTTAAGCCAGTCTGGTAAGGTCCTGTATTTGGTGCACACAGCTCAAAGAAAAAACATGTTACAGGAATCTTTTGGCAAAACACACCTAAAGAAGAGAGGAAAAAAAAAAAAAAAAAAAAAGAACACCGCCACAATGAAGCACCTGCAGAAGAATGTAACTGAAAAAAAAAAAAAAAGAGTGCAATATTCACCTTGTGGGGCCCAGAGCACAGAAACTAGGCCTCACAGTAATAATGTACTTTCTGGCTGAAGGTAGGCTGTGACTGTAAAGGCACTTTAAGGAAATGCTTAACTAAGGTCCTGCTATAGTAAAGGTGCACAACTTGAGCCTTTTAAGCAGCAGCCCCCTCCCACTGAGAACACTGCATTTATTCAGTGTTAAAAAGGGGGCTGCATTTTGCAGAGTTAAGTAACAGGTGACATAAGGCCTTAACTCAGTAAGGGTCAGTTTGAAGAAAGATAAATGGGCCCAGCAGCCTTGCCATTCCCAAGAAGCAGAACAAGTTAAACATTAACCATTTGTAAAGTGCATTCTTTAATTTTTCACTGTGTATCGCTGCATTTTAGTGACTGGCACAACATTCCGTGATCAATAGATAACCCCTAAATCGGCATCAGTCACATCTTCATGACTTGTCACAATTGGCACTAGGCATTATACATTTTGTCCATTTAATACTCATTTCTGGCTTCCTACTCTCTAAAGAAAGTCTTATGACAAAGAAAAAGAAAGCACCATTATATTATGTTAGAACGCTAACAGAGTAGATATTCACATTTTAAAACATCTCCACATTAGCATGAAAAAGTTAAATGAATACAGAGGTTTTTATTATGGTCTAGTTAAAAACTGTTATTGTCACAGTCTGCACTGTGAAGAAAGAAATTGTTCCCGTTGTAATGTAAGCAATCACCTTATTACTTTGTGTTGCCAGTGAACTAAGGTGCACTCAGTGGACTCACAATACCTTAAACAGGGGGCACTATAAAAGAGAAGAAGAATAGGCCAGCTTATTTGTAGTCTGTGTTGTGGACTCTACACAGTCAAACTGTAGAGTTAAAGATCTGTCGTGAAGAAAGCGCTGATCCAACATTTGGGAGATTCAGAGAGGACTTGAAGGAAGGGATTCCAAAAGCTTCTGATTTGCAATCTTAACGGTTTATGGATTTCAGACCAATTATTTAAATGGACACAGCCTTTAAAATCCAGGTCTTATACGTCCCATCTCGTCTTCACATTTCTTTTGCCTTTTCTCAGTCTTAGATTCTACAGGGAAAAGAAAAGGTTCATTAATACACTCTAATCACAGATATCTAAGGTGGACCAGATCTGCCATCATGGGGGCCATTTCATACAGGTGGCAATAAAAATAGGCAGTTGATCCACATTGTTAGCTTGTCCAATGGGACTCTACTGCAACTGCGAGCACAAAATTTCCCTTGGGGGTTGCCACCCAAATACCTGGCAGCTGCTGCTGTGAAGCAGGGTGGTAGAGACTACATCCTGTGTTAACCTCCCTGGCGGTATGATTCTGTCTGGAATTATGTACCAAAAGCGGTACAATTATTTTGCATTTTATACTGTAGGCTTGTAAATCTGTCCAAACCAGAGTCTAGTAGACATCCCGGGTATGATTAAGTTTGAAACACAAAATTATAAAATAATATAATAAATAACTAATTAATTATAAAAAATGATAATGTAATTATAATAAAAATTATTCAATAATGTAATCAAATCAAAATCACTGAAATTTGCTCAGTTGCAGAATTGTCGCTGTCATTACTTTTATTTTTTTATGACGGATTTCCCAAAAATATCTATCGCTCAATTCTGCAAGTGATTATAATTTATTATCGCTGTTTTCTAGCTGCTCTAAAATCACTTTTGACATAAAGGGACACTTTTGGCTGCTTTGGACAATCTACAGTTTGCATGCACAAAAACAATGTTTTTATTATATAAAAGTACATGTAGGCCACTGGGCAGACCACTAGGGACAAGGGGGTGTGTATTTTGTACCTACAGTACTGTAATCTATAAGATTGCAGTATACTGTATGTAATGTGTTTGTTTACATTTTTGAATTTGCCACCGGTCTCTGCCCCCGTGCGTCGTAACGTCGCAAGGAACAGAGATCGGCGGTGCGCAGGCACTGTGTGAATCGAATGGAGGACGCCACTCGCTCACACAGCGCGGATGCATCGCTGGATCCAGGGACAAGGTAAGTACAGTACCCTGCCTGGAAAAAGGTAAGCCAGCACGCGCTGCAAACTCTGCACATCCACCCCGAGCGTGACTCGGGGTTACTGATTTTAACATTGAAAATCCACCCCGAGTCACGCTCGGGTTTACCGCTAAGGGGGTTAAAGAGACCTTGACCCGACAACTTGATTAAAAAAATAACGTTCTTTAGAAAGGAACATACAATCCACATTAATAATTAAGCTACCAAAATTTGTGTGTGCAATTGCCTCCGGTTTCTTCCCCAATTTACCCTCTCTATGCGTACTGGTGACCATTATCACAGAAAGCGGTCACCAGAACAGATATAGGGAGGAAATCTTACAATGCAGGCAATAGTTTTAGTGACCCCCAGGGATTTTATCTCTTTTCATGTGGTGGTTAATGAGACAGGGAAATCTTAAGAATCATAGCCTGGAATCTATATGGAGGCTGCGGAACTACAGTGGTTATAGAACATTCACACTGTAAAAATTCAATTTTTTTTCCGATTTTGTAAAAAGAAAATAAATCAAACCAAGATAAATCACTTCAGAATCGTCCTGACCTTTAGACCCCTTTTACACTGAGGTGCTTTGCAGACGCTATAACGCTAAAAATAGCGCCTGCAAAGTGCCCTGAAAGAGCAGCTCCTTTCACTCCGGAGCCGTGCGCTGGCAGGACGCTAAAAAAAGTCCTGCTAGCTGCATCTTTGAGGCACTGAAATCAATGGGCAGCGCCGCTTTGCCGGCAGTTTTAACCCTCTTTTGGCCGTTGGCAGGGGTTAAAAGCGCCCCGCTTTTGGCCAAATAGCGATGCGAAAACGACAGTAAAGTGCCCCAGTGTGAAAGGGTTCTTGGGTCTCGTTCACATCATTGTGCAGAGACATCAGTTTTTCTGCACACATTCTGCAAGGGCACAACATTTTTTTTATTAATAATTGTTCTCTATGTGTCCTGTTCACACCACAACACTAGTATCATGTGCAGATTTTTTGTGCACAGTAATCTGCAACATGTATGCAGTTTTCAGCACAGGGGGGAAAAAAAAAAAAACCATGACATCCACATTGGTGTGGATAAGTGATGTGAAACTGCAAGTGAAATATGCACGGTTTTCAGTTTTCATGCACGTATGGGATGTGAACTATGTCAAAGAAATTTGTTTATTTTTTCACAGGGAGGGGAGATGGTGGTGTGTTCTTCCTCTCTGGAAACAATATTTTTGGGGTTTTTTTGCACACGGATTTGTCAAAAGAGATTGAGGATGTTAGGATAAGGGGACCATTCCTCCTGGTTCAGTCCATGGCAACTGAAGAAAATCACCTGCCAATTGTCCATTCCCGAGATACGAATAGCAGAGCTTGCTGGACAAAGGTCCTCTGCCCAAGAGAGAATGAGGCTTACTTGCTTTATGGCTGCCTCACTCCAGATGGTTGATATAGGCCACTGCTGAAGCATTGTTTGACTGCACCCTAACTGGGTGTACCTGAAGAAAAGAGCTCCAGTGATGCATGGCTAATTTGATTGATCTGAGCTCCAGGAAGTTGATGGGAAGCTTGGTTTCTTTTGGGGGCCAGGTTTCTTGAACTGTAAGATGATTGGGACTCACTCCTAGCTGGCCTGTGAGGCTGGCATCTGTTATCAGCTTCCATGAGTGCATCTTACCCACTTTCAAGATAGGGTTAGAAATCTACCAACTTAGAAAGTTCCTTGCTTGACTGGAGAGAAGCATGGAAAGATCAGAGGGTTTTTTGCAGGCCAACAGAATGCTTTACTGAAGTGTCCTAATGTAGAATTAAGAGAAAGAACAGCTTTGAACAAGACTACGATTAGGCCCATATAAGCCTTATAAGGAATCTCACAGGAGGAATGTCTTTTTGATCTTAGAGTGCATGGGATCTTAAAGATGCTTTCTGGAAGGAAAACATTTTCCGGGGCCATGTCTTGAAAACCCCCAAAGTATTCTAGATGAAGGGAGGGCTGGATTGCAGACTTTTTGGAGGCTGATAACCCAGCCAAATACCTGAAGAATCTAGAGAGTCGATTCCACATAAGACAAATTGAAAGTTTGTCTACTACCACATCATGTTGAAAATCTTTTTGGTTTTGTTCGACAAATCATTGCAACATCTGGCTGTAGAGTTAGGTCTGCAAGAGCAAAGAGCCTTTAAGAGAATATACATTTTTCTGTCTGCAGAATCCTTGGGGGAAAAAAAAAAGAAAAAAGAAAAAAAAAAAAAAGTCTTCTGAAAGTACAGCAAGGCCTTTTTTTTTAAACTGATGGGGGAAGATTTACTAAAACTGGTGCACACAAAATCTGATGCAGCAGTGCATGTAAACCAATCAGCTTCTAACTTCACCTTGTTCAATTAACCACTTCAGCCCCAGAAGAATTTACCCCCTTCCTGACCAGACCACTTTTTGCGATACAGCACTGCGTCGCTTTAACTGACAATTGCGGACGCACTACATTGTACACAAACAGACTTGAGATTCTTTTTTTCCCCACAAATAGAGCTTTCCATTGGTGGTATTTTATCAACTGTGTGGTTTTTATTTGTTGATCTATAAACAAAAAAGAGGCGACAATTAAAAAATATATATATATATATTGTTTTTAGTTTTTGCTATAATAAATATCCCCCAAAACATATATAAAAAAACTTTTTTCCCCCCAGTTTAGGCCGATATGTATTCTTCTACATATTTTTGGGATAGATTTGTGGCACTTTTATTATTTTTATGTTCAATACGACATTGCGGCGGACACATCGAACACTTTTCACAGTATTTTGGAACCAATGTCATTTATACAGCGATCAGAGCTATAAAAATGCACCAATTACTGTGTAAATGACACTGGCAGGGAAGGAGATTCTAACTGTAGGGGGAATGGTCTTACAACAACATGACAGATCACTGCTCCTGATGACAGGGAGCAGTAGATCCCTATCATGTCGCTAGGCAGAACTGGGAAATGCCTTGCATCTCCCTGATGATGAAGAAAAGAGGGAAGGACGGCCGCACTCCAAGGATTTTCAAACGAAAAAAGTTGTCTTTATTGTAAATCCAAAAACATGTACAGTTACAGCAATCACAGAAAACAGGATAGCCGACGCGTTTCGCACTCGATCAGTGCTTAGTCATGGCTATGGTATGGTGCTAACACAAAAACATCTATACCAAACACCAAATAAAACATGTGACTCCCTTCAGCCTATAGCAACTTAAAGTTAACCAGTTGTGATAGACATCCTGAATGGGTGTAATCAGAGTGTTAAGTGTGTGCAGGCTGAAAGTCAACACTAACATAAAAAAGGTAACCCTTAAAGAACCTGTGTATGTGTGGATGTGAGGATTGCATGAAAATGGGAAGGGATAGATATATATATATATATATATATATATATATATATATATATATATATATATATATATATATATATATATATATAAAGGTGAATGTGAGAGTGGATGTAAAAAATAGTGAAAAATAAAATAGACTGGTTTTAAGTGTCTATATATATATATATATATATATATATATATATATATATATATATATATATATATATATATATATATATATATATATATAGCCGAAATAGTGTTTAGGATGCCGAAGCAGTCATATGGCCCGCAAACCAAAAAAAAAAAATTAAACACAAAAACAAAAACAAAAAAAAAAAAATATATAATAATAAAAACACAAAAAATAATAATAATACAAATAAAAAAATAAAAAAAAATAAACACAAAAACCGAAAAAAAAAATAAAAAAAAATAAATAAATAAAAAAAAATGTAAACACAAAAACAAGAGAAAAAAATAAATAAAAATTAAATAAATAAAAAAAATAAAAAAAATTATTGTGCCGGGATATGTGCCCATATGGACCACATTGTGAACATGTTTGTGAATTAATGTCAACTTGTGAAACGAGTGTATACATGAAAACACGTGTCCGTGAACAGGTGTTCATGAATACAAATGTGTCTCATTCATATATTCATGTGATCGTGAAATGGATGAAGATCAAGTGAATGAGTAAACAACACGAAGAAAAAAAAAAAAAGGCCTTATTGGGGTATGGTAAAAGGATGCAGAGATATATTGATGTCCTAAGTGTAGAAGTATCTTTTTTAAAAAATGAAAAAGGTGATAGATTTACTACGGGGCACCTTTATATATAACGGCCAGGACCCAAATGTGTGCGAGTGGACGGCATGAGCAATATTAATGAACCATAGAAGAGCAATCGATCATGTCGTCCAAGATACTTCTACACTTAGGACATCAATATATCTCTGCATCCTTTTACCATACCCCAATAAGGCCTTTTTTTATTTTTTTTCTTCTTCGTGTTGTTTACTCATTCACTTGATCTTCATCCATTTCACGATCACATGAATATATGAATGAGACACATTTGTATTCATGAACACCTGTTCACGGACACGTGTTTTCACGTATACATTACATTACGTATACACTCGTTTCACAAGTTGACATTAATTCACAAACATGTTCACAATGTGGTCCATATGGGCACATATCCCGGCACAATAATTTTTTTTATTTATTTAATTTTTATTTATTTTTTTCTCTTGTTTTTGTGTTTACATTTTATTTTTTTTATTTATTTTTTCTCTTGTTTTTGTGTTTAATTTTTTTCTTCTGTTTTTGTTTATTATTTTTTATTATTTTTATTATTATTATTTTTTGTGTTTATTATTATTTTTTGTTTTGTTTTTGTGTTTAATTTTTTTTTTTTTTTTTTTTGGTTTGCGGGCCATATGACTGCTTCGGCATCCTAAACACTATTTCGGCTATATATATATATATATATATATATATATATATATATATATATATATATATATATATATATATATAAATATATATAAATATATAGACACTTAAAACCAGTCTATTTTATTTTTCACTATTTTTTACATCCACTCTCACATTCACCTATATATATATATATATATATATATAATATATATATATATATATATATATATATATATATATATATATATATATATATATATATATATATATCCCTTCCCATTTTCATGCAATCCTCACATCCACACATACACAGGTTCTTTAAGGGTTACCTTTTTTATGTTAGTGTTGACTTTCAGCCTGCACACACTTAACACTCTGATTACACCCATTCAGGATGTCTATCACAACTGGTTAACTTTAAGTTGCTATAGGCTGAAGGGAGTCACATGTTTTATTTGGTATTTTGGGGTTTGGTATAGATGTTTTTGTGTTGGCACCATACCATAGCCATGACTAAGCACTGATCGAGTGCGAAACGCGTCGGCTATCCTGTTTTCTGTGATTGCTGTGACTGTACATGTTTTTGGATTTACAATAAAGACAACTTTTTTCGTTTGAAAATCCTTGGAGTGCGGCCGTCCTTCCCTCTTTTCTTCATCATCATTGCCATTTGCATCGCCAGCACCTTGGTAATCTAATTATCCTTGATCGTCTACAGGTCTCACCTGGAGCGGTGATTTATTTTCTTTTGCCTTGCATCTCCCTGTTCTGCCGCTCCGTGACACGATTGCGTGCCCTGGCCTACATGGAAGTCCACGGGACCCGCAGGCACGCACGTGGTGGGAGGGCGGTTTGTGCGCCCACAATGTCACGATTTAAAAAAGGGGACGTTACAGGTATGTCCATTTGCCCACCGCTGCCATTGTGCCAATGTATATCGGCGTGCAGCACAGTCGGCAAGTGGTTAAGCTTTGACAAAAAAAACTGGAAGCCGATTGGTTACTATGCGCAGCTGCATCAGATTCTGTGTGCACCAGTCTTAGTAAATCTCCCCCAATGTGTCTATTGCCAGAACAGCCACTTTTTAGTGAATTCATTTTCCATTGATATATCACGACAATTCAGTGAAAATCTTTTCAGAAGTACTCCAACCATCATAAAATTGCCCATTATTCTGATTCATGAATGGGGAATGTCTTTCAGTTTTCACATAAAGTGAACAATATTCTGGGGACACTTAAATGCATGCACTTCCAGTAATAAGAGAGAACGAGTCTCATTCCATACCATAAGAATATAGTATTTGTCTGATAACCAGGACAACCCTGTATTACCTTTAAATGTTGTTGGTCTCTATCCGAGTCCAGACTTTGCCCATCTTGGTGGGCATAACCTCATATGGGTCTTCTGGGGACTATAGAAATGGAACATGGTCATTGACCTATATAGCATCCTACTGCTAACTACACTCATTGCACTCAGTGCCAAGGTAAGCACACAAGCAGGATCCAGTGCCTGAAGAAACATTACAGGCCATCCCCAGAGTATGGGGTACAGGCACGGTTCTCCTAAAGGTATTACCGAGGTTACATCAATCTGGATGCACTACTTCAAAGGTTATAGTAGAAAGCAGTAAAATGCCGATAGACAAAACCCAAGGCAGAGTTGATTGAAGAATTCAAAATAAAGAAACTGGAATGGGAAGTGGGAAATGGTTATAGAGCTATGCACTGAGGGCATGTTTTAAAGCTTTGCCAGTGTCCAATCACCTTAAGGTAGCATCCTATAACCCAGGGTCTATGAATATTCAGTCTGTGTCCTGTACTATGCGATTAGGATACAAAGGTTCTATTTTCACAGAAGTTAAAATTACATTATGTCATTCCTTATTTGCTACTAGGTCATTTAAAAATATGTAGGTTAAAAAGAAGGTTCATGCTTATAAGGCAGTATCTGACCGGAATCATGGAATTTCCATACAATCCACTGTTGCCCTGCCCTTATGGCATAGCACAGGCAGATAGCAGCAGATCTGCCTAAACTCTGATCTGTCAGCTCATACTTTTATTAATATGCTGTAAATAAAGGAGGGAAATACAAGCTCCAGCTCGGCTTTTCTATTTTTTAAATCTCCCGATGATATATTTAGTGTTTTTTTTTTTTTTTTTTTGAATGATGGCATTAAAGCTGTACTCCAGACAAACAGTTAAAATACACAGATCAATGCTCATATAAAAAGGGATGCATTTTACCTGCCAAAGGATCTGTATTTGTGTCCATCCAGTCCTGATATTTACACAGTTCTGCCACACAGCACAGCCCTGTCTGGAAGGGCAAAAGATCTGATTTTCCACTGCCGCAGTTCAGTAATTCTTACAGGGCTTGTCCCTGCTCAGCCTGTGACTAGACAGTGAAAGAGAAGCACCAGACTAAAGTAGTTCACCTCTGTCATTCTACTCTGTCAGCATGCTTCTTGATACCATGCATACACACACCCCTGCTTGGCTCAATCTGCCAATTCTCACCCAGTCTGATTTCTGCTGTACAGGGACTGCAAGCGGTCAATACCAAGTCAAATTTAGATACATGTACTGCTTGTATTTAAAAGAACGCATGCAACGATACGTTAATAAATACAGAGCCGCATTAATTAGCGTCTGGAGTTCAGCTTTAAGCATTTACTTTCATTACTGTAATCCTTTCTTCAGACTAAACTGACATGCAGGTTAAAAGCAGGTACCTAGAGCTGCTTCACACACCCATTACTGTACCAGCATGCCCCAGAGTACCTGCTTTTGAATTTGTGCGTTACCTTAAAGAGAATATAAAATCATATTATAAAGAAAACCCATCTCTATACTTTGCATCTAGCAACAGAAACTTTGCTTTGTCCATTCATGCCAGCCTCTGCCTGCAGCAGAGCCCTCTGAAAGACTCTGCCGCAGTAACAACTGATACAAGCAAGAGATGCTAAATGAATGCAGATGTTACAGAGAGGCTGGCTACCTTCTGCGTTCAGCATTCTGCCGAGATTTCCACACAAATCTAGCGTGTAAGGGTGGAGCAATAAAAAGTACATTTTAGATTATCTGAAAATGACATTTCTGCATGGTCAAACAGTTCATAAACGTAGTTACCCTTTCAAATAGATGTTGCAGCATGTACCTAGAGCAGCCTTTTATTGTTTATGAGCATGCAAGGAGGAAAGTGCCAAAAATGCAGAACATATAAAGTCCAGAATACAGTCTTATTCAAACCCTTACGTCATAAAAAAAAATAAAAAATAACGTTCTTCTGGTTTCAAAGGGTCCCACCTTGATCAGAGCAAGCTATTGTGGAACAAAGTGTGCAAGTGGATCCTAAAAAGTAAGGCCCCTTTCACACGGGCGGATCAGTAATGATCCGCCTCTGTATGTCCGTAAGCTCAGCCGGGGTCGCTCCGTTGTGCAGGGAACGCCCTGTCTTTTCTCCGCTCTCCCCTATGGGGGGAGTGGATGAACACAGACCGTATGTCCGTGTTCATCTGATCCGCTCTGCAGACGGAAGAAAAAAAAGGGATTTTTAATAACAGCTTACCTGTAAAATCCTTTTCTTGAAGTACATCACGGGACACAGAGCGCATAGCCATTACATATGGGTTATATGGGTACCTTCAGGTGTGGACACTGGTGTAATCAACTTCACAGGAAGTTCCTCCCTATATAACCCCCTCCCACTGAGAGTGCTTCAGTTTTGTAGCAAGCAATTTCTCCGAGGTTACACAATGTTCCCCAAAAGAGGGGTGGGAGCTCTGTGTCCCGTGATGTACTTCAAGAAAAGGATTTTACAGGTAAGCTGTTTATTAAAAATCCCTTTTTCTTTATCGTACATCACGGGACACAGAGCGCATAGCCATTACATATGGGATGTCCCAAAGCAATGCTCCATGAAGGGAGGGAGACCGTAAGGCCAAAAATAGCCAAACAAAAACATTATCAGGAGAAAAAATAGCTCCACCAACAGAAAAAAAGGGGGCGTGAACCGGGCCAGAGGATTCTATACTGCTGCCCGTAGGACCGCCTGCCCAAATTCTGCGTCCGTAGCTTTTGCGACGTCCAACTTATACAATTTAATAAACGTATGTACGGAAGACCAGGTTGCCGCTTTGCAAACCTGTGCCATAGAGATCTGATGGTGTGCCGCCCAAGAGGCACTCATGGCCCTAGTAGAATGGGCTTTAACTGATAAGGGAGGTGGAACGCGCTTCAGACCATAGGCCTGAAAAATCAGCTGCTTAATCCACCTAGCCAAGGAAGACTTGGCAGCTGGCTGACCCTTTTTGGGGCCATCCGGAAGAACAAAAAGCACATCTGTTTTCCGAATCTTCTCTGTAGCCCTGAGATAAACCCTCATGGCTCGGACCACGTCCAAAGTATGAAGCAATCTTTCCTCTCTGGACTGGGGAGTAGGAAAGAAGGATGGTAGGACTAGGTCCTGATTCAAGTGAAAACTGGATATGACCTTAGGAAGGAAAGAAGGTTGAGGCCGCAGAACCACTCTGACCTTATGCCGAATCAGGTACGGTTCCCTGCAAGACAAGGCTGCCAGCTCGGAGACCCTTCTGGCCGAAGCCATAGTCACCAAGAAAACCGACTTTCGGGTTAGCAGCACAAGAGGGATTTCTGTCAGAGGTTCAAACGGTTGTCTTTGTAAAGCTGACAAGACGAGTTTTAAATTCCAGGGGCAGAGGGGAGCTCTAATAGGGGGATTTACATGCAAGACCCCCTGCAAGAAGGTTTTTACAAGCGAATGCGCGGCCAAAGGCCTTTGAAACCATATCGATAAGGCAGACCCTGCCCCTTTAGAGTACTAAGAGCTAATCCCTTATCAACGCCAACCTGGAGGAATCGCAAGATCCTGTCGATAAAACTTACGAGGATGCCCACTTTGAGACTCGCATCACTCCACATAGGTCCTCCAGACTCTGTAATAGATATTTCTAGAGACTGGTTTCCTGGCCTGAATCAACGTAGATATGATCTGGGCTGAGAGGCCTCTGCCCTTAAGAATTAGGGATTCAGCCGCCAAGCCATCGAATCTAGCTGCTGTGAAGCAGGGTGGCATATTGTGCCCTGAGATAACAGGTCTGGGCGCAGGGGGAGTGGCCCCGGTGCCCCTACTGACATCCTCACGATGGGCGCGTACCAAGCCCTCCTGGGCCAGGCTGGGGCCACCAGGATCACAGGCCTGCGCTCCACCCTGATCCTTCGTAGAAGGCGGGGAATCATCTGCAGTGGAGGGAACGCATACAGGAGAGAAAACTGGTGCCAGGGGCAAACCAACGCATTGGTCCCGTAGGCCGAGGGATCCCTGGCTCAGGATACGAATTTGTCCAATTCCTTGTTGACTCTCGTTGCCATGATGTCTACATCGGGAACTCCGAATCCTTGGCAAATGTCTTGGAATACCTGGGGGTGAAGAGACCAATCCCCCGGGAGCAACTGTTGAAGATTCAAAAATCTGCTTGAGACCATGGCCTCTTGTTTGCCGCGGCTTGTCCCTGTGGGCGGCTATTAAATGTTGAACGCCCGGGAGGCCGTCGATACTGACGGGAAGCTGAAGGGGCCGAGCCAGTAAAGGCCCGTCGCTTAAAAAGTCTTTTCTTGACCGGTAAGGAAAAACTTTTACCACTTGATATGGTTTGGATATATTTATCTAGGTCTTCACCGAATAGTCTTTCACCCTGAAAGGGAAATCCTGCTAAAAGTTTTTTGCAGGGTGCCTCTGCTGATCAGTTCTTTAGCCACAAAAGACGACGCATATGAACCAACAGCAGAGATAGACGGGACGCCCGTTGAACAGAGTCCTTAATAGCATCTACTGCAAAGCAGAGAGCCCTTGGGAGGTCTGCTAATTCACGAGTTTGCTGAGCCGGCATGTCCTTTAAAATCTGTTTCTTTAAAGCCTGACAAACGCCAATGGCTGCCACTGCTGGCTGGACCACAGCACCTACTGTGGTAAACGAAGCCTTCAGTAGGGTCTTCAATTTTTTGTCGGCCGGATCTTTGAACATCTGGACATTTCCAACCGGACAGGTCAGGGATTTATTCACGCAGGAAATGGCCACGTCCCCAGTAGGGAGTGCCCATTTCTTTGCAAATTCTTCTTCCATAGGATAGAAAATAGTGAACCTTTTAGGAGGGAAAAAGATCCTATCAGGTCGAGCCCAATCCTGAAAAAAACACGCTCTCCAGAAGGGGGTGAATTGGAAAAGACACCCAAGTTAATGGTGTCTTTAAAGAACCTAATGAGGATACTGCAGGGGCTAATAGTTCTGACACTGGAAGTTTTTAAAAGCAGTGCGAACAATATCTGTCAGAGACTGGATCCACAGGCTCTCCGCTTGAGAAGCCGAAAACATTTATCTAGAGTGGAACCCTCCATGTCTGAACCGTCGGGACTCTGGTCCGCTTGATCCCTTTGTGGGTCCTGTTCCTCCGGCGAGGAGACCCCGCATCTGAAAACACCAATCTAGGTGACGGGGATCTAGCCCATTTGCCACCTGGCAAAGAGCGGGCAATCAAAGCCGTTAACCTTTCCTCTAGCCCACCCAGGGTGGTCGCTAGCATTTCTTCCGTTACGTAAACGGGAATAGGTGGATTGGGGGCCGCCTCTGCCCCCAGCACCCTCAATGGCTCCTGTAAGATGCTACTCGGTGGCCTATCTAGCGAGGGTGGAACCATCCTGGCCCAAATCCTCTGACCCCGATGGAGACTTGTTCTTTGGCACCTTTTGCAGCCTTAGCTGGTCCTGATCCCTTGGGAGCCATTGCACAACCTTGAGACACCCCTGTAGCCAACACCCGACTGTTGTAGCTAGGAGTGAACTAATAAGAACAGGCTATGGAAAAAAAAATTTTTTTTTTTTTTTTTTTTTAATTTTTCCACGCTCTAGAATGTGGCAATACCGAGGAAAACCTGTGAGTATTGCAACACCAATGCCCGTTAGCTGGAGCCCAAGGTAGACTCGGATGCTGCCGGATCTAAGGCTGAGTCCCTTCAAGAAAAAAAACTTTTTTTTCTTTCTTTCTTTTGGTCAAAGTGGACTTTAAGTCCAGACCTGAAGATCCACCAACCGCCACTAGGTGTCACTGCATGCCAAAAAATGGCTCAGCTGCGCGCTCTGTGTCCCTTTCTCCACCGTTCTCAGAAGGGAAAGACCAGCCGGAAACAATGCTTTGTATTAACTAAAGCCCTGACCCTGCCGGCCCGCCCCCCTATGCACGAGGACGCCATAAAAGACGGCGTGCACGCAAGCGCGCGCGCACCCTCCCCACGCTGAAATCAACATGGAGGAAGCAGAGAGCAGAGGAGAAGCATGGACCAGCGCCAGCAGCCCAAACTGACACCAGGTAAGCACTAATTCTCAATGTAGTGCACACATAGAGGAAGCTGTCCCCATAGGCTTCCTAAGAAACAGGAGTTTCACCAGCATTCCCTCTTTATAGTACGTGGGGGCTGCAGTATCAATGCTAACAGGCAAATCTGGGGGGAGTAGCAAATATATATCTTAAACAAGCATACATATATCTACATGTTATCTGGGTAAACATTAGTACATCCCATCCTGTCAAAAAGACATAGTGGAGATAGTGGCTGATGCACAAGCATACCATTAGCCAACCCAGAACCCCCAGGGGATACCTACTGTCGAACCAAGTCCCGCAGGTTCCCTCTTACCTGCTCCACGCCGCAGGGTATTGCAAATTGCAAGAGGCCCAATCTTCCCCCATCTCCGTGGGTATTGTCTAGGACCTTCAGGGACCGGGGTCCTGTGTTTAAGGAACCCACACACCTGGGCCTATATAGCATCCTGGCATCAGTAGCGTTTAGTTCTTGGAAGAGACTAAGGCACTGGAGCCCAGAATCCAGCCCTCCAAGGAGAGGCATTATAGGCAAAACCCCACTCCAGCAGGGCCCGGGTACCGTACACCTTGGCTTTGAAGCACTTCGGACGGATCCGGCTAGCTATCCTGGGTCCCGAGACCTCCGAGGGACAGCTAGACGTGACCAACACCTAAGACACTGGCGAAAAAACTGAAGCACTCTCAGTGGGAGGGGGTTATATAGGGAGGAACTTCCTGTGAAGTTGATTACACCAGTGTCCACACCTGAAGGTACCCATATAACCCATATGTAATGGCTATGCGCTCTGTGTCCCGTGATGTACGATAAAGAAATAGGGGTTTCTTCCGTCTGCAAAATTGGATGTTTGTGGAGGTGGAGGATTACGGCTGTCAGCGGATGTTCATCTGCTGACAACCGCAATCACATAGGGACCAATGTAAGTCCCTTTTTCATCCACAAACGGATGGATGAAAAAGCGGACATACGGTCTTGCACGTGTGAAAGGGGCCTAATTGGTTTGATCGCTCCAGACGCTAGATAGACATTACCTTCTCCACTGCAGAAACCTGGGGGCAGGGACGTCTTTAAGGCAGGGCAAAAGGGACAGCTGCCCTGGTCCCTGTCATTGTTGTGGGGCCCAAAGCAGCTGCCAACAATCTTATTTTAAATTCCCTTGTCCCTTGACGTTTTAGTCCTTTGCTGTGTTCCGATATCTCAGTGTGAAGTGCTGCTACTAATGCTGCCCAGTTCTGCCTTCTTGTTGTGTACACCTGCAGACCCTGTGTTTACATGCAAATAACCGTCATTCATATGTAAATAACAGGAGCATTCATATGTAAATAAATGTGGCATTCATATGTATATCATGCCCCTCTGCAGTGAAGAGATGATGTGCTATAACATTATTAGCAATATTACTGTGCAGTAATCTCTAGCAACCAATCGACAAGAAGAAATCATGTGCTGTAACCTCTAGCAACTAATCAATGAGCAGTAATGTGTGTTGTAACCTCTAGCAACCAGTCAGTAAGTGGTAATGATATTCTGTAAGCTCTGGCAACCAATGGCAATCACTGCCTGATCTGATACAGTAAACTGATTTTAAGTCTAGCTGATATTTATTGCATGTCTCAGAACAGGTGGAGAGCAAAATTGCATATGGGGGGGGGGGGGTGGGCCTCTCTCCCCCTCACACCCCCCCCCCCCCAAGAAATTTTTTGCCCAGGATCCATTAACATTAAAGATGGCCCTGCCTAGGGGGTCTAAAAGGAACTATATAATAAGTGATATTAAAAATGAGAAGGATGTAGTGGCGTTACCCAAGCCTGAAGAATAATCTAACAGGTCTCACTATATATGGCTATATGCAACACCAATATAAAATGGGTGTATGATAAATAATCCCACGGTGAAAAAATGTGTAGCAATACTTGCCTAGAGCTAGATACAAAGTTCTAGCAATGTAGGGACAATAGCTCCTATGAAGGACAAACCTAGGAGAATAGGTCCCAAACTCAGTAATCAATTGGACACCCATTGCTTCTACCTATATAATAAGTGAATCTTGGCTTTTAGCGCTACAGAGCTGAAATCAGAAAGTTTACTTTTCAAACAGAATATTTGTTTTGATGGTTTCACACCAGTTGTATATGCAAATGTAATTGTAGTTTCAATATGGCTTCCCTGAAATGTTATTCCATGTGTTAAAAGTGGTTGTAAACTCAAATAAAAAAATAAAATAAAAAAATAAAATAAAAAAAACCTGCAAGACAAAAGGCATAATGAGCTAGTATGCTTAGCATACTAGCTCATTATGTATTAGCTCAAATCAAAAGCCCCGCAGTGGTCCTAGTCTCCCGCTCAACCCGCCATTTCTCTCAGGGCTTACTTATAGGTATCGTGGCTCCGGCGCTGTGATTGGCCAGAGCTGCGATGACGTCAATCCTGTGCATGCAAGCGGGAGCCGTCGGTAATGGCACACGGACTGAAGCAACGGCACATAGGTGCCATTGCTTCAGTTTGCCCCAGTGCGCATGGTCCGATGATATCAGCGCATGCAGGGGACAGGGGATATCGCCTAAACTGTGCAGGTTTAGGAGATATGCTGGGTAGCTACAGGTAAGCCTTAATATAGGCTTACCTGTAGCATAAAGCGGTTGTAAAGGGTTTATAGCCACTTTAATGGCATTTGCATTTATTGCAAAATACACTTCATGGGCCTATCAAGATTGGTGTAACTCTGGCATGGCAATATTAAAAAATAGCCTGGCTTGCTTTTTAATTAGGATGCTGCATTTCGGAATTGTAGAATACAAGTCTTCTACAATAATAATAAGCATCTAGATTCAGTTCTGAAGGCCGATTCAGTTCTGAAGTAACATTTGTTTTATAGTAAGCAAGGCTACTTTCACACAGGCGGTTTTTCAGGCGCGTTAGCGGTAGAAATAGCCTCTAAAAAGTGCCTGAAAACCCCCATTCATTGCAGTGCGTCTTTTCACACTGGAGTGGTGCCCTTGTGGGACTTTTCCAAAAGTCCTGCAAGCAGCATCTTTGGGGAGGTTTGGGAGCGCTGTAAAAATAGTGCCTTAAAAGCACTTTGAAAACGCCACAAAAAAATATATCAGAAGAGTCCGAAAAGCGCTGAAAAAGCGTTGTTAAAAAGGCGCTAAAGCGACGCAAAAAATAGGATTTTTGTACTCGTAAAACGTAAAATCCATTTATCCGAGTTCATGGACAGACACAGCAGCATTGACCTTAGGGTATTATATCCTTAATTCCAGGAGAGACTAGGCAGAAAAAAACAGCACTTCAAGTGTTAAAACACTTTCTTCAGTACAGCTCCTCCCAGGGGGCATGGTCCCCCGGGTATAACCCACTCTCTGACTCAGCAGCTCCAGTTCGTAACAAGCAGTACAAAAAAAAGGAGGGGTGGGTGCTGTATCTGTCCATGAACTCGGAGAAATGGATTTTACGGTGAGTACAAAAATCCTATTTTCTCTTCCGTTCATGAATGGACACAGCAGCATTGACCTTAGGGATGTCCCCAAGCAGTGTCAAAAAATTTCGAGGGGTGGGAAAACACACAGCAAACCAAGCTTCACCCCAAACAAAAAAACAGAGTTTCTCAACGGAGGAACTCCAACCTTAAAGGAACACTAAAGGTTTGTTTTTTATTAGATCAATTGATTGCTGTAAGCTAGAGCATTTAAATATCACTTACTTCGTTTTTCCTTTTGACCTCCAAAATACAGTAATCCAGGTTTGAAAATGCTATTTCCTGTCTCTCCTCTTCTTGCTTTCCTCCAGCACCTGAGGCGTTTTGCATGGTGGAAAGCAGAATGTGCTCACCCCCTCCCTATGACTACAGCCCTGCGTGAAGATGCTCTCTTATCCCTCACAGGCATGGAGGCTAAGCCTAATGGGAACTGTAGTTCCCATTAGGCCGTGATGTAGCAAGAATGAATGTGCACTGCAAACCAGGAAGTCAGTGAGAATAACGATTCAGGAGTGACGGAGGTGAATAAAACAGATCGATTTCAACAGATATCAAACTAGTTATAATGCAAAACATTACTTTTTACTTTATCAGCCACTGTCAAACTTTAATTTAAGAGGAAAATATTTTTGTCTTTACAACCCCTTTAAACTGCCACCTGTAACACCTTGCGGCCACCTGTAACATCCACCTTGTAAAATTTTTAAAAGGTGTGGATTGATGACACCTGTAAAACAGACGCTTGATGAAGGAAAGCCCAAGAGGCACCAAACGCCCTGGTTGAATGCGCCGTAACCTGAAAGGGAGGCGCCCGCCCCTTTAGGGCATAGGCCTGAAGCATGACCTGTCTGAAACAACCTATGGGAGAAATGACGGCTGCGGCCGCAGCATCACCTTATCCTTGTGGATGACCAAGTAGGAAGCCTTGCAGGACAAGGCCGCCAGTTCAGACACCCGTCTGACCGAGGTAATTGCTACCAGAAAAACCACCTTCTGGGGACAGAGTCAACAAAGGGATCTTTCGAATGTCCTCAAAGGGAGCGTTTTGAAGCACCAAGAGGACTAAATTCAGGTCCCATGGAGGCAGTGGAGGACGCACAGGAGGGGCCACATGCCGGACACCCTGCACAAACGTACGCACCAGGGAGTGCGCCACCAAGGGTCGCTGAAAGTAAACAGCTAGAGCTGAAATCTTACTCCTAACCGTACTTAAGCCGAGAGCCTGATCTACTCCCCGCTGTAAGAACAGCAGAATCCGGGACATCACATATGTACGGGGCTGCCATTTCATCTCTTCACACATAGAGATGTAGGCCTTCCACGTACGATGGTAAATCTTTTGTGAAGAAGACTTCCGTGCTCGTAGCATGGTAGAGATCACCGAGCCTGACAGGCCACGGTCCTTCAGCACCTGGCTCTCAACAGCCACCCTGTTAAAGCCAGCAACTGTAAAGCAGGGTGAAAGATCGGACCCTGCGACAGAAGATCTTCTCTCGGGGTAGACGCCAAGGGACGTCTGCCACTAGACGCACCAGGTCCGCGTACCAGGAACGGCGCGGCCAATCTGGGGCGATCGGGATCGTTGGAATCCCCTCGGCTTCCACTCTGCGCAGCAGGCGAGGAAGAAGCTTCAGAGGAGGGAAGGCGTAGATTAGGCGAGAGTGACCCCATGGTGCCACCAATGTGTCCGACGCGTCTGCCCACGGACCTCTTGACCTGGCCACGAAACGTGACACCTTCGATTGAGACGGGACGCCAGAAGGTCCACATCTGGTGTGCCCTATTTTCAGCACAGACTCTGAAACACCTCCGGGTGTAGTGACCACTCTCCTTGGTCTAGTGCAGTGTTTCTCAATTCCAGTCCTCACGCCCCCCCAACAGGTCATGTTTTCAGGATTTCCCTCAGATGAAAAGGCTGTGGGAATTACTAAGGCAGTGGAACTGATCAAATCACTTGTGCAAAATAATGGAAATCCTGAAAACCTGACCTGTTGGGGGGGCGTAAGAACTGGAATTGAGAAACACTGGTCTAGTGTTTGGCGACTTAGGTAGTCGGCTTGTCAATTCTGTACCCCCTGAACGTACAAGGCCGACAGAGACGGAACGGACCTTTGAGCCCACCGAAAGATGTGCGCGACTTCCGTCGCTGCATCTGAGCTCCGTGTGCCTCCCTGGTGATTGACGTACGCCACGGCCGTGGCGTTGTCGGACTGGATCCTGACCGGTTGGTCCTGTAGACCCAGGGACCACTTGGCGAGGCACAACTTGATTGCTCGGAGCTCCAGCACATTGATTGGAAGGCGGGACTCCTCACCCCTTGGCTGACTGGGTACCCCAGACACCCACCCAGCCGGAGAGGCTGGCATCCGTCGTAACCACTGTCCAATGGCACGGCAGAAACGACTTCCCGGCCAGAAGCACCGGAGACGTTAGCCACCAGTCAGGTTCCGTGTCAGAGCCATCCCCAGAAGCCACTTGCCGCTTCAACCCTGGCGATAAACGCCTTAAGGACTGCCGTCATAGCCTCTACAGAGGCGGCAGGGGCGGGGGCACTAAAGGTTAACTCAGGCATGGTTGGTGTAGAAGCCTCTGGTTCAGACTCCATGTTGACCCACTGCTTATGCCTTCTTAGTACTGCAAGGCAGACAGTCACCCTCCCAGCTGCAGAACAGAGAGTAGGGGACCCCCAGGAAACTCACCACCCGACCCGGTTGTAGTGTTAGCTGAAGCGCTGAGAAGTGCTGGCTGCGCTGCACTGTCCCTCAGGAAGTGATTCACTGGCTTTTGCTGCGCTATTTCAGGCACTAGAGGCCAAGACTTGGCTAAGACTTTGCCAAGATGGCCGCCGTATGCAGGAAAAAACAGCATGCGGGCCACAAGAAGATGGCCGCCTAACTAAGCAAACCGTGTCCGCGGCAAAATGGCAGCCATTGACACAGCAGAAAGACACAGCCAGCACATACAGCATCTTCCCCAACAAAACAAAAAAACAGCACCTCACAGCACTCGGGCCCCGGTAGTGACAGAAACCCCAGGAGGGCCCCCCTTCTTACAGCCGCAACCCAATACGGGGAAGGAGGAAGAGGAAGGGAGAAAGGAAACCAGGGTGGACCCTCATTCAACCTCCCCAGGAAAGCACCAGCCATACCACCTTGCCAGGGCAAGGGGCCACTACTTACCCGTCCTGTGAAACCGGCTGGAGGCATTCCGGACAGAACCAACGTTCGCTAAACGGCATGGCTGTCGGCCAGACACACTGTGACAAAGCCATAGAGACCGGTCATATGTGTGCCCTGGAACATGTAGTTCCCCGGCCACCCCTGGAGCAACGGGGCATGTCGTGGACGACCCAGAGCTGAGCTGAGGGCCGGCACAGGCTCGATGGCCGAGCATGGGGGGACTACAAGGATCAAGATCCAGCCTGTCACCCAGTCGGCAGTTGATAGTAGATCTCAGGATCAAAAATGCAGGAACAAAACAAAATAAAAGCGAAAAAAAAAAAAAAAAAAAAAAAAATCACAAAAAAATTCCAGAGTACATGGACTCCAGAAGGCCATGTCTACTCCTGACGCTAGGCAGAAAAAAACTGGAGCTGCTGAGTCAGAGAGTGGGTTATACCTGGGGGACCACGACCCCTGGGAGGAGCTGTACTGAAGAAAGTGTTTTAACACTTGAAGTGCTGTTTTTTCTGCCTAGTCTCTCCTGGAAGGAAGGATATAATACCCTAAGGTCAATGCTGCTGTGTCCGTCCATGAACGGAAGAGAAATGAGCGGTGCTTTAGCACCGACACCTAGGCACTGCCAGTGTGAAAGAGATCTAAAGTATTTCTTTATTAGGTAACATTTTATCAAAATAAGAATAACACATTGTTAAGAAATGGATTGTAAGCACCATATATTACCAGTCTATGTGGCGGAGACATCATATTTCAGTTCATCTGAAGCTTTTCTGCTGTTGCATGAGGCCCACATTTTCATACACTCTACCAGAATCTTCTCTCATTCTGTAACACAACAGACAAATATTCAGACACTGGTATTCATATAACTCCAGAGCTGCATTATGCTTCATGAGAACAAAACCCTGTTGCATTTTACACCTGATAAGGTTTCTACCAGTTTACTGAGCACAATATCTTTCGTAAATTTCCATTAGTAGTAGTAAAGGTCATAAGCAGCAAGGCATCACCTTGCACATGGGATCTACTGCTCCCTGTGATCGGTGTCAGGTCAGTGGAAGTTCACCCCCCCTCCCACAACAGTTAGAATCACTCCCTAGGACACACTTAACCCCTTGATCACCCCTAGTGTTTAACCCCTTCCCTGCCAGTGTCATTTACACAGTAATCGGTGCATTTTCATAGCACTGTTCGCTGTATAAATGACAATGGTCCCGAAATAGTGCCATAATGTTGCAGTCCAGATGGAAAAAAAAAAACGCAGATCACTGCCATTACTAGTAAAAAAAAAAAATTATAATAAAAATTGCATAAAATTATCCCCCATTTTGTAGACGCACTGGCCCGGATTCACAGCCATCGGCGCATCTTTATGCCGCCGTAGCGTATCTTCTTTACGCTACGCCGGTGCAACGTTGCGAGGCCAGTATGAAATTCACAAAGAAAATGCGCCCAACGTTGCGCCGGCGTAGCATATATTCGTCGGCGTAAGCCGATGTAAGTCAAAGTAGGTGGAAGTGGGCGTGATGCATGGAAATGAAGCCTGACCCCATGCAAGTGATGGGCTGAGCGTCATCCAAGTACTTAAAACGAACAGCGCATGCGGCGTAACTTGGACGTATCCCCGTGTGCATGCGTACAACCACGTCAAAATAACTGGCTAATATACGTCGAATCACTGCCTACGACGTGAACGTAACCTATGCCCAGCCCTATTCACGTAGTACTACGTAAACAACATAAAATACGACGGCTGTTCCCTGGTCCATACCTTTGCATGGGTTGCGCCTCCTATATGAGGAATAACTTTACGCCAGACGTAACCCTTACGCAAATCACTTAAAACATGCGTCGGGCGCATCTACGTTTGTGAATCGGCGTATCTCCCTCATTTGCATATCTGAATCGAAACTTCCATATGCATCCAGAGTAAATATGCGCCCACGATACACCGTCGGTCGGAAGAAGCCTATTTTTCGACGTAACTTAGTATGTGGGTCCAGCGCATAGATACGACGGCGCACATTTGTACTTATGCGGCGTATCTGTAGATACGTCGGCGTAAGTGCTACGTGAATCCGGGCCTATATCTTTTGTGCAAACCAATCAATACACGCTTATTGTGATTTTTTTTTACCCAAAATATGTAGAAGAATACGTATCGGCCTAAACTGAGGAAAAAAAACTTTTTTTTTTTTTTTTTTTTTAAATGTGGGATAATTATTATAGCAAAAAGATAGTGTTTTTTTTTCAAAATTGTTGCATCTTTTTTGTTTTGTTTTTTGTTTATAGCGCAAAAAATTAAAAAAACTGCAGAGGTAACCAAATACCACCAAAAGAAATCTCTATTTGTGAAAAAAATTAATAAAAAAGGATGTACATTTTGTTTGGGTACAGCGGCGCAATTGTCAGTTAAAGTGACGCAGTGCCGAATCTCAAAAAATGGTCTGGTCATTGGGCAGCCAATTCTTCCGGGGCTGAAGTGGATAATCTATGGCCAGCCTTAGACATCTCCTGCTGATATTGTGCATGGACAAAATACATAACAAAATACCTTTAAAAGTGAGTGGGGCAAGGCAAAAAATGCCCTCCCTCTTTCTGGGTTTTACAGGTAGGTACCAAGGAACTTAGCAGTGACTAAGATTTGCTAAAGGAAATGCTCAGAACATTGATTAGCCGACACCTATGGACTACACACTATTTCCAGAACAAGTTTACAGTAGTAGAATTCAGAAAATGGTAGCTTCAATCTGATTCTTGTCCAAAAAAAAAAAAATATTGAAAGCTCGTACTTCTTTAACCACTTGCCCATGGTGTCATAGTCAAAATACGTCATGACTTTAAAGATGGATATCTCGGTAACGGCAGCAGCTGCTGCCACAACCGAGATATCCATCTTTTCCATGGGCAGTGCTGTACACCATAATGGCGGTCCCAGCGGCGGATTCGCCGCAAGATCGCCGTTATCGGTGGCGGGAGAGGGCCCCCCCCCCCTCCCGCCGCTCTCCCGCGCTCTCCGCCGCTTACCGGAGCCGTCGGTAACGGCGGAGGCGATCGGGTCCTCTTGCTGGCTGTGTTGGGATACGAGTGAGGGAAAAATCGCCCCCACCCGTCCCCCACAGCTCTGCTGGGCGGAAGTGACGTCAAAACGTCACTTCCGCCCAGCGTCTTAAAGAAACATTTTTTTTTTCTGAAATTTGAAAAATGACATTTTTTTTTTTTTTTTTTTTTTTTGCATTTAAGCCTAAATATGAGATCTGAGGTCTTTTTGACCCCAGATCTCATATTTAAGAGGACCTGTCATGCTTTTTTCTATTACAAGGGATGTTTACATTCCTTGTAATAGGAATAAAAGTGATAATTTTTTTTTTTTAATTTATTTCGATGTATAAAATTATAAACTAATTAAAAATAAATAAGAAAACAAAAAAAAAAAAATGTAAAACGCCCCGTCCCGACGAGCTCGCGCGCAGAAGCGAACGCATACGCGAGTAGCGCCCGCATATGAAAACGGTGTTCAAACCACACAAGTGAGATATCGCCGCGATCGTTAGAGCGAGAGCAATAATTCTAGCCCTAGACCTCCTCTGTATCTCAAAAAATGCAACCTGTAGAATTTTTTAAACGTTGCCTATCGAGATTTTTAAGGGTAAAAGTTTGACGCCATGCCACGAGCGGGCGCAATTTTTAAGTGTGACATGTTGGGTATCATTTTACTCGGCGTAACATTATCTATCACAATATATAAAAAAATTGGGCCAAATTTATTGTTGTCTTATTTTTTTATTCAAAAAAGTGTTTTTTTTTTTCAAAAAAAGTGCGCTTGTAAGACCGCTGCGCAAATACGGTGTGACAAAAAGTATTGCAATGACTGCCATTTTATTCTCTAGGGTGTTAGAAAAAAAAATATATATAATGTTTGGGGGGTTTAAGTAATTTTCTAGCAAAAAAAACAGTTTTAGTCTCGTAAACACCGAATCTGAAAAACAAACCCGGTGGGCAAGTGGTTAATTACTTCTGTTACCTGGTTAGATCAGAGCTAAGGACAGAGTAGCATCACAGCACTTCAAGACAGATTAAGCCTCTATTGAATTCCAAATGTCAAGGGATCTGCATAAACTGGGTATAAATGAACACATCTCACACTAAGCCCTGGATGAGTTTATCTCCTAAATTCTCCGTCAATAAATCTCCTTTGTAATGTGACTTCCTTCCAAGTCCATTAAGACAGACCAGTAATTACTGTTTGCCATTTAAAACTTCTACATATCAAAAAAAGCTATTTATTTATCAACATGACTTGAGTAAAAATCAAAACGATCCTAAGCCAAATACACATTTTCTGGGTAGGTTTGAATTGGATTGACTGAGTCCCGTTATTCATCATCAAAGCGTAAATGCCAAAAAATACCTTTTTTTTTTTAAATCTTTGTTCACTGTGAGTTGTTGCAGAGTACTATTCAGATTTTTATTTTTTTTAAGTAATTTTTAATAAAAAATAAATAAATCAACTGTAAATTAGGCAAGAAATGTGAATATTTAAATTGGCAATCTAATGGGTCAGAAAGAAACACATATTAGCAACACACTGTTGTCTAAAATCAATAGAGAAAAAAGTGCAAAATGCAATTTGAGGCAAAATGGACACTCATTACCGACATTCATACATTTTAACCACGTCATGTTTAACCACGTCATGTTTAACCACGTCATGTTTAACCACGTCATGTTTAACCACGTCATGTTTAACCACGTCATGTTCAACCACGTCATGTTCAACCACGTCATGTTCAACCACGTCATGTTCAACCACGTCATGTTCAACCACGTCATGTTTAACCACGTCATGTTTAACCACGTCATGTTTAACCACGTCATGTTTAACCACGTCATGTTTAACCACGTCATGTTTAACCACGTCATGTTTAACCACGTCATGTTTAACCACGTCATGTTTAACCACGTCATGTTTAACCACTTAAGACCCGGACCAATACGCTGGCAAATGACCCAAGGGGTTTTTGCGATTCAGCACTGCGTCGCTTTAACAGACAATTGCGCGGTCGTGCGACGTGGCTCCCAAACAAAATTCGCGTCCTTTTTTTCCCACAAATAGAGCTTTCTTTTGGTGGTATTTGATCGCCTCTGCGATTTTTATTTTTTGCGCTATATACAAAAATAGAGCGACATTTTTGAAAAAAAAATCAATATTTTTTACTTTTTGTTATAATAAAAAACCAATAAACTAAATTTTAGTCAAACATTTAGGCCAAAATTTATTTAGCCACATGTCTTTAGTAAAAAAAAAAAAAAATCGCATTAAAAAAAAATTAGCTACCTAGCGGGAACAGCGACACTAATACAGCGATCAGAAAAATGATCGCTTAGTGACGCTGGCAATAGGGAGTGAAAGGGTTAACTAGGGCAGTGATCAAGGGGTTAAAACTTTATTGGGGGGGGTGGGGGGGCTACCCTGACACTAACACTGACTGACTGTCACACTGACACTAAATACAGTAATCATACATGTATGATTACTGCATTCAGTGACACTGTGACAGGGGGGAGGGGGGGGGCGATCGCGGGGGTTAAATGTGTTTGTGTCTGTGTGTAAGTGTGCTGTTGTTGCATACTTACTTGGTGTGTTGTGATCTCTCCTCAGCGGCGCTTGAAACAAACGCCGAGGGAGAGATCACGTCGCTTCCTCCTTCCTGTGTTTACACAGGAGGAGGAAGTGACAGGGCGGGCGGGCGCGCGCATTGGCTGGGAGCGATCCGGAGGGGGCGGATGAAAACGGATAGCCGCCCCCACTTGTCGGATCGCTCCTGCAGCCGCGCGGACCGCCGCATGTACGGGGGGGGGGTCCGATCGGACCCCCGATCCCCCCCAAGGCACCAACGTATATATACGTTAATGTGCCTGTCGGTGCCATTCTGCCGACGTAAATGTACATGCGGCGGTCCTTAAGTGGTTAACCACGTCATGTTTAACCACGTCATGTTTAACCACGTCATGTTTAACCACGTCATGTTTAACCACGTCATGTTTAACCACGTCATGTTTAACCACGTCATGTTTAACCACGTCATGTTTAACCACGTCATGTTTAACCACGTCATGTTTAACCACGTCATGTTTAACCACGTCATGTTTAACCACATTAAAAAAATCATAGTAAAACATTTCTACTTGTGTTTTTCACCTGGCATCTAGTACAGAAAAATAATTGCATCAGACATGACTAAAGGCTCATTCACACTATGAAAGTTGAGCTGTGTTTATCTGCATTGATCAATACAGGCTCAAGGCAAGAGCACAGGAAAAATAATCTTCACTTTATGTTGCGCAAATTTGTATTTACCATCTTGTATATTCTAGGAGGCAGTATTAACTTTTGTAATTTCATTATGTTAAGGTAATTCATTTAAAAAAAGGGACAGCACAACATTTTCTGTTTCGAGTGTAGAATATAGAGAACTGGCATGGCCTGCTTTCCTACTTCAGTTTATGAATTGGGAATCAACCATTCAATACCTATAGTCGCAATGTGTACGTCTCAGTGAAAGGACAGCAAAATATTTCAGACGCTGCTCCAGTCAAGATAAGGCTCCAGACTCCACAATCACACATCATGTGCTGGCTCAGCTCCTCACCAAAGCAATCAATTTTACCAGCAAGAGCCACATACCAAGATTAAAATAAAAATCTTCCTTTAGTGGTTTTAAAGGCTCAAGGTTTCTTACCTTCATGCATGCATGAAGATAAAAAAATCTTCCATGTGCGGCGACTCCCCCCCCCAAACCTGAGCTCCCACTCCATCCAGCAATGTGCATGAGAGCGGAGCTTCTCCTGGGTCTCTCATTCCTCATTGGCTTAGACAGGAGCACCAGTGGAAGAGGATTGGGACTGTTTGGTGCAAAAGCACAGCGGGCAAGTATCATTTTTTTTTTTAAATTAACCTTTAATGTCACTTTAAGACAGCTAAGGTTCTATTCTGACGCAATTCAAGCTAGGCACAGCTCTTTCTCAAAGAAGAGTAAGCGCTGTGTCTAGCACAAATCATGTCAGTGAAAAGATGGTGGCAACCAGCTATGAGCTGCAAGACAATGGCACTTCAGAAAAGGATTGTAGAACAGTCTTTATAATAATAGGTTTACCTAGATAACTCTTTGGATATTCAGCATCAATCCTTCTTTCCCTTTTTTTTTAGTGCTGGGTTCACCCTGGGGATGAACACTGCCGAAATGCACGGAACCTGATTCTCTGCCCAGAAGAAGATCTTGTCCACCTCTGCTTGAGCAGCCCGCCGTGGCGTTGTCGGATTGTATCCTCACCGGCGAACCCCGTAGTTTGGAGGTCAAGGCTGTCAGGGCCAACCGTGCTGCTCCGATCTCCAGCACATTGATGGGCAAACTTCTTTCCGTTGCCGACCATCTCCCCTGTAGGGCACAGCCCTCTGGGATCGCTCCCCAGCCCCAGAGGCTGGCGTCCGTGGCGACTACCCTCCAGGACACGGGACTGAAGGACCTCCCCTTCAGAAGATACTGCGGGTTCAGCCACCAGCTGAGGCTCTGACGTACCTGGGAGGATAAGGCTACAGGATGATCCAAGCCCTTAGGCCTCTTGTTCCATCCTGACAGAATGGCCTCCTGTAATTTTCTTGAGTGGAACGGAGCATAGGGCACAGCCTCGAAAAAGAGGCTACCAACCTGCCTAAGAGGTGCATGCCCATTCGAACCGTCGGCCTCCTTCTGCTCAGAATAGCCGAGATAGTTTCCCTTATGGACACGACCTTCTCTTGAGGCAGGAACACCCTCTGGCGCTCTGTATCCAAGAGCATGCCGAGGTACTCTAAACGTCTTGTGGGCTCCAAGGCTAACTTGTCCCGATTTAGGACCTAGCCTAGCGACTCCAGGTAACGAACGGTTAGGCTTACCGCCTGACTTACACAAGCCGCTGAGAGACCTACTATCAATAGATCGTCCAGATAGGCCAGGATCGACACCCCCTGGATTCTGAGATTGGCCAACACAGGGGCCAGAATCTTTGTGAAGACACGGGGGGCCGTAGCTAGCCCGAAAGGGAGTGCGACAAACTGATAGTGTCGATGTCCCAAGGCAAACCGCAGGAATCTGTGATGTCCTGGGAATATTGGCACATGAAGGTATGCATCCTTTATGTCTATAGATGTTAAGTAATCGCCCTTCTGTAAGACGGCGGCTACCGACCGAACTGATTCCATCTGAAACGATTGGATCCTTAAATACCGGTTTAACCGTTTTAGGTCCAGTATGGGCCTGACGTCACCATCTGGCTTTGGAATGATAAAGAGGTTGGAGTAGAATCCCTGCCCCCGCTCCTGGGCTGGCACCTCTACAATTACCTCTTGAACCAAGAGGCGGTTCAAAGCCGCCACCAGAGATCTTTTTTTCTCTGGATTGCCCGGAAATTTTGACCTTTGGAAATGAGGGGGGGGTCTCCAGAAATTCGAGCTTGTAGCCCGATGCCACCGTGGAGAGAACCCACCTGTCGGGGACCCTGGCTTCCCAGACCCTTGAGAAATGCCGAAGTCTTCCCCCCACCCGCAGGAGTGGGGGGCGCCCCCTCATAAGGTTGACTTGGGGGTCGCCTTGGCCGGTTTGCGGAACCATGGTCTCCTGTTACCGGCAGGCTGCCCCTGGGCCTTGTTACCCATGCCTTGCCGCCCAGGAGGCCGTCGATACTGTCTAGAAGTAGATGGACCTGGGGCGGGCGAGGCTGGACGCTTAAAGGTAGGGCCTCGAGCCCTCTTCTTAACTGGTAGGAACGTACTCTTCCCACTGGATATGGTCTGGATATACGCTTCCAGATCCTTCCCAAATAATTTTTCCCCATGAAAGGGGAAACCGGCCAATAGTCTTTTACACGGGATCTCGGCAGACCAATTTTTCAACCACAAGAGTCTCCTCATGTGTATCAAAAAAAGTGACAGGCGGGAGGCCTGCTGAATAGAGTCCTTTATGGCATCAACTGCGAAGCATAAGGCTCTTGGGAGGTCTGCCAACACCTGTGCCTATTCCGGCGGGATTTCTCTTAGGACCTGCTTGGTTTGGTCCTTGAGGGCCTGGCAAACGCCTATCGCGGCAACGGCAGGCTTTATCACTGCCCCAGCCGTAGCAAAGGAGGCCTTTAGAAGTGTCTCTAGACGCTTATCGACCGGCTCCTTGAAAGTCTGAATATTCTCGACCGGGCAGGTCAAGGTCTTGTTGATACAAGCAATGGCTGCATCCACCGCCGGGACTGCCCATTTCTTAGCGAAAGCTTCATCAATGGGATACAAGACCGAAAATCTTTTTGGAGGGATAAAGATTCTATCAGGTTTCACCCAATCCTGAAAAACTAAGTCCTCCAGCAAAGGATGGACTGGAAACACTGAGATACCTGATGGGGCTTTTAAAGAGCCCAAGGAGGGCACTGTAGTTACCTGAGGTTCTGGTAGAGGCATTTTAAAAGCCGTTCGGACCATCTCTGTCAAGGACTGGACCCATAGGCTCTCCGCCTGGGAGGCTGAAAAAGACTCCTCTACTGTAGAGTCCTCGGACTCAGAACCCTCTAGGATATCTTCCGCAGTGTCCCCAGGCAGATCCAGCTCTTCAGGGGAAAAGCACTCTGCATCCAACTCCCTGAGTCTAGGCGACGGGGATCTAGCCCGTTTTCTACCTGACATGGAGCTTGCAATTAAGGTGGTTAACCTGCGTTCCAACCCCATTAGGGTGGACGCTAACATGTCCTCTGTTACAAAAACAGGGGTAGGTTGATTAGGGCCTGCCACAGGACCTAGCAACCCTGATGGCTCATTCAGGGCAGCGACCTGAAGCTTGTCTGGGGAGGATGGTACCGGCATGGCCGGAGCCAGATCCTCCGAGCCCGAACGGGACCCCTTCTGTTTTTTTGCAGCTTTTGCACTTTTAGGGGTTCCCGTACCCTTGGGACCCATGATACAAACCTGAGGCACTCCGCACGAACAACTGACTGCTGTGACAAGGAGTACAAAAGGAAAAAATCCTTCTAGGAGGTTAGAGATAATTCTAGGGAGGTCCAAGAGTTATCCAACCCCCAGGGGTGATCACCGCCAGAGGCTACGTGAAATCCCCTGCTGACTGGATTAGCATTTGAGCCTGAGCCCAAATTGCTGCTGGGGAAAAAATGTCTTTAAACGTCCATAGTGAGCATTAAGCTCTGGACCTGTAGTTCCCAAAACCGCCACTGGGTGCCGCTGTGGAGCCGTTTACAGAGCTGTCTAGCTGACTTGGCTGCTCCTCTGTGATCGCTCACCTGCCTGATCCCTGGTCAGGTCTTAAATGAATTGAGCAAGCCTGACGTCACGCGGCACGCCCAACGCTACCTCCCCCGCCCGGCGGCGTGCATATCTAACGCGCGCGCACACGAAAATAGCCAGAAGGGAGGAGGCATGGAGGACGCTGCGGTGCAGCACACGTGGAGCCTCAGCCAGGTATCTACTGCCCCAAGGGCCATGAAGTAAAAACGGGAGAAGCGCTCCCCAGTAACGGGGGTTCCCTACCACGGTGCAGCAATAACTAACCAGCCTTGGGGGGGGGGGGGGTGAGAAGGAAGGAAGAATGTGGGTTGACTCTGCCATCCTGTCCGGAAGGACATAGTGGAACAAGACTGCCGATGCCAAGCATACTACAGGCAAACCCCCCCCCTCCCCGAGGAGATATCCTGCCGTCTGACAGGCTCTCCACTTACCTGTCCATGCAGCAGGGTATAGCTGAGCAAAACCCAATCTTCCCCCATCTCCGTGGGTATTCTTACCCTAGAGGAACTACGGGCACGATACGGGGGGGGTTCCCAATGGATGATTGGAGGTATGGGCAGCGTCAACATTTTGTGCGGGGTCTGCCACATGCCATCCGCTCTCCCACGTCTGTCACTCCTTTTGAGAAAATGTGCATATCCTCCGCCCCCATCCCACACGCGATATCTATACTTTATAGCCTGCTACAGGAGCAGAGCTGCCTTGGGAGACCCCCATATATTCGGGAGTGGGAGAGAGACTTGCAGCATAAGTTCACTGATGCCCAGCTTAGCCAGCTGTACCGCCTCACTCACTCTAGCTCTGTTGATACGAAAATGCAGGAAAATGGGTTTAAGGTTTTAACCAGGTGGTACAGGGTTCCTACTAGGCTTAAGAAAATTTATCCAATGACTTCGGATGTGTGCTGGCGGGAATGTGGCCATAGGGGTTCCTTTCTACATATCTGGTGGGAATGTCCTAAGCTACGCCCGTTTTGGCAGGACATTAGATCTCAAATTAAAATTATCCTCGATATGGACCTACCGGATTCCCCTATGAGCACCTCCTGAATGCAGCGAGGAGGTTAATCCCCGTCTTTTGGAATACCAGGCGGATCCCGTCCCGTTCGGACTGGGTTCGGTTGGTGAACAATGTCAAGTCTGCAGAGGAGTGGATGGCGAGTTAGAAGGACGAATATGACAAATGGTATGGGATTTGGGCTACTTGGATTCACTTTGTTGACGGGGTTGCCTTAGCTACGCCCTCTTCTTCCCAACCTTTAATAGGAGGGGGGCAGTGACCGGATTCTTGTCGGTCCCTGCTGAACTGACATGCACACGTGATTGTGACTACAGGTAGATTGTTGCGAGGTTTATGGGTACATCTTACTGCTTTGTGTTTTTTTTGTTTTTTTTGTGTTTTGTTCTCTGACTGCCTGTCTGCTCCAGGATGATTTACCTTTTTCAGGTCCTTTGTGCCTAACAGAGTGATTTGGGACAGCTTCAACTTGTATGGGTTTATATGTATTTCTAGCTTGGAAACTACAACCTCCGTCCCTTTATTTTGTCTGTTGGGCATCTATTCAGACTTTTTGCCTATTGTAATCTCTTAATGCCTGGTAAGACAGTGATATCTGTTATCTGTTCTCTCTGACCTTTCTTGTTGTTGTTGTACAATGTAAAACTTTTTCTATATCCTTAAATAAAGATTATATAAAAAAAAAAAAAGAAGAAGGATGCGGGTGACTTCTGTGGAACCCTCCTCCAAAAAACCTGGCTGCTCCCATATTCCAATGGCGACAGATTTTTTAAAGAAAAATCCATCCCAATACTGAATTTTTCTAGGTTTGGTCTTTTAAATTATATTTACATGAGTACTATGTATGTACCAGAGTTCTCCATAATGGCAATGTAAACTTGCGTCGGGAGTCTATATTATGGACAGTTTAGTTCAGTCTTCATTTTAAATTGTCTGAATCACAACAAAGCAGAGACAGATGGGAATAATGGTTGCTGCTGGAAATGGAAAAAGAGCAGAAACATGGTCACATCCTCAAAATGTGAGCAAGAATATACAAAATCATTTTACTTACTCTGGAAGTGTGGGTGTTGGCAATGGTGTCGGGGTACAGGGAGGAAGAGGGCTCTGGTCTCCTGTCTGTTCAGTAAGGGAATATTTGATATTTGTGTATTCATGACCTTTCCGCTTACTTTTCTGAAAACAGAAGAATAATTGGGCCGTTTTAAATCACAAAGTCTGAACTGATTTCACATATAACACTGTACAGTATATATTTTTAGCTTAAAACTAAGCTGCACGCACATAGAATATAGCATTGAATAGTGTAGCAGCAAGCTTCCCTTTACACAATCCATTTGCATCACTCCAGCAAGCCTATATAATATATAATACTATTGTCAAAATGGCTGCCATTTTCTGTTGCGCAGACTGGTCACTTCAGCCTACTGTGCTCAGTGACTGCAATTTTTTTTTTTTTGCTCTCGAGAAGGCAGCGCCAGCATCACCATTTAAGGGCGGTCTGCAGCAGCAGGATCATAGCGGATGATGCTAAATGAGTTTTCTCCACCTCTCGCCATCCTGCTCCTAAGAGCTCAGGACAACTAAAGCATTGGGGTTGATTTACTAAAACTGGTGTAACTATGCATAGAAACCAATTAGCTTCCAGATTGTTTTTTGTTTTGTTAAAGCTCAATTGAGGACGTGGCTTGGCAGCGGATGTAGACACGTGGATCGCTCTCTCAGCTGAAACTTCCGATTTTGATCCTGTCAGCATCTTTTCCTCTTTACTCCGGGTGACACTGATCACACCTTTAGACTGCTCAAGCTTCTGGCCATCAGTTGCTGATATGCCACGGACCATGGGGCCCAAGATGGCAGCAGAGTTTCTCCCTGGCTGGCGACGGACACTTAGAAAAGCTGTGCAAATTTTTTTCTCTCAACAGGCATCTAAGGATTTGCTTCTCTGCCCCTGTGCAATTAACCAATGATCAGCATCCAACAGGGGGTGAGGCAACAGTTGTTGGTGTTCGTGGCAGAAATGATGCCCCATTGTTGGTGTCTGTGAGGGGGGGGTGGTGCCATTTATCAGAAGGAAGAATAGTGTCCCAACATAAGCAAAGAGCCACATTCTGCCCCCGGGCCGCAGTTTGGAGACCACTAGTCTACAGCATAGTCAGACTGCTATATGTATTGGTGCTGTATCAATACTGGTATGATTGAACTAACTGTTGCCCAATACACATAGATACCAGGATGACAGTTATCCACTCCCGATGTCACCACTTACAAACTTGACCAAAATTGCTACTCACTGCTGCCATTGCCAAGGAAAAGCTTTTTCCACTGTTTACTGTCATTGCCAAGTCATATCTATACACGTGTCACGGTCTGGAGTCAGGTTTAGAGGCCAGTAGCTATAGCAGCAGAGCAGGTATTCACACAGGTCAACGTGGCTGATGACACATGTTCACCTGGTGTGAGGGGTCTAAGCACTAACCGGTATTCACCAGAGCTCCTGATGGTGGAGATGGGCTTTGCTGCATGTTAGTACCAGGTCACGGTCCTCAGGAGGTGAGCAAGCCAGGGTCTAGTAGTAAATATAGCAGGCAGGGGGGTCAAGCAGAAGCGTAGTCGTGAAACAAGCCAAAAGTCGGCAACAAATAGTTGCAGGTTAGGATTCAGCAGAAACATAGTGGAGTAACGAGCCAAATGTTGGTAACTAGCGGTAGCAAAAATATGGTCGGGCAGCAGGAGAGACAGGAGCAAGATATTGGCTGGTGAAGGCACAATATTCTGGCAACCAGGAAGTGCAGAGACATGGCTTAAATCAGAAAGTTCATGGGAGGAGCAAAGAGATCAAGATTCAAGGCAAACAAGATTCAAGACAAGATCATTCAGGGAATTGTCTAAGGAAATATCCAAGGAACTGTCCAGCATGCCAGTTATCTCTGCCAGACACAACAGAGGTCCCAGGTTCAAGCCAAGGTCCCAACAATATATGTCTATAGGAATGAGGCATTTCAAGTGTAACATTCCCCTCTGGGTGATCTATGTACATTGCAAGGAGTATAACAAACTTTGTTGCTACCTTTTGTTTGTCTCTGCCTCTGTTCTGAGTAGGTCTAATGGAAGGAGTTTCACAATTACCTGTAAGGTGTGGCAGCAGCAGGGCACTAATTAGGAAATCTTAAGGGCCTGCATCCCTTTAGACAGGTTCCTATTAAAAGTATCTCTCCAAAAATGAAATTTTTGTTGCAGGGGATGCCTGAAATCTGACTTGTATCTTAGTGCAGATTTATGGGAAAATTGGTGAGCCAATCACACAAGCAGGAAATTATGTTTCTGGGGAGTGGTCAGTATACACACTGTGTACAGAACAACCCCAGGTAGCCATATTGTAATGCATTCTTAGAAAATGTAATTGTCTGCAGATTGAAAGGGAATTTTTTAATAACATTTAATTACAATATAATCAGTGTCACAATTATATGCGCTATATTATTTTTTCTTTATTTGCCATTTTTTTTCCCACGAAAGTGGAGTTACCCTTTAAAAATGATGTTGGTTGAAAGGAAAATGTAGCCAATTTCATTCTGTATAGCACCTATAGTAAAAAAAAATATTAAAGGAAACTAATGAGCCAACCACCTTTCTCCCACCATGGAGGATAAAGTGAATTCAAAATTACATGCAGACCAATATATGAAGTATGGAGTATTTATTACTCCAAATCACTACTGACACCAAGGTATTTATTACACTCACTGATGCAGGAAAATATATTTTACTCTAAGGCCTCGTACACACGAGGCAATAGATTTGTTCAAATCGGTCGGACCGACCGATTTGAACAAATCTGTTTGTTAGGATTTTGGTTTGCTCGCGTGTACACACGAGCAAACCAAAATCCCCGCCAGCAGACGGCGCACTGACGTGGCGGTGACGTTGACGCCGCCACGTTACCGCACCAGGAAGTAAAACACTTCCGCGCATGCGCCGAATCCATTCGGCGGCGGTGCGGGACGACATGTCTGCTGGTAAGTGTACTAACCAGCAGACATGTCGGGCGGACGGATTCCCACCCGATAGATTTCAAAGCATGCTTTGAAATCTGTCTGGTGGCCAAATCCGTCGGCTCGGCCGTACACACGATCAAATCTGTCTGCTGGGACGGTCTAGCAGACCGTTTCCAGCAGACAGATTTGATTGTGTGTACGAGGCCTAAGGCTCACACGACCAAATCTGTCTGCTGGAAACGGTCTGCTAGACCGTCCCAGCAGACAGATTCGATCGTGTGTACGGGCGAGCAGACGGATTTGGCCAGCCGACAGATTTGAAAGCATGCTTACCAATCTGTCAGCTGGGAACCCATCCGCTGGTTAGTATGCTAACCAGCAGACATGTCTTCTCGCACACGCGCCGAATGATTTCGACGCATGCGCGGAAGTGTTTTACTTCCTGGTGCGGTGACGTGGCGGCGTCAACGTCACCGCCGCGTCACCGACACGTCAGCGCGCTGTCTGCTGGCGGGGATTTTGGTCCGACCGATTTAAATAAATAGATTGCCTCGTGTGTACGAGGCCTTAGTGATTGCTTATGCAAGGGCATTTTTTCCTCTTGCTGACAACTGTTGCAGAGGCATTTATTACTTCGCTGATTTACTGAGTACCGATTTATTTTTGCCATGCGACTTCAGGAAATGAATTCCAGGAGCATCCTTTGGTTTTTTTGCCCCATGCAAATACTGGATGAGGGAAAGCATGACAATTGGCTGTAATTATTTTAACCAAATAGTGAAACAGCATTTTTTTACAGTAAATTTAGAACTTTCCACTTGGCAAATTTAACACCTTCAATCAATCTATCTTCGAAGCAGAAAACAGAATCTGCATCAAGTTCAGTCAAATTAATGCAGTACACTGTATACTACACTGTGTGGATTCCACCTAATACACAATTTATGACTGCAGCTAAGCTTATAGCCTAAATTCAACTTTAAATACACCCTCACATCATTTGAAATATAAACTCTATTTTCTTACACAGATTCCCAATTTGCTATGAATAATGGGCCCTAGTCCATTATTAAAAAAAAAATATAACGCATGCGCTTTAAATGACCGCAATTAAAGGTTTGGAAAAGTCAAATTCACAGTCTTATAAATATGCCCCTAGGAGGAGCACAACTAATTTTTCCATGGTATGGTAGAAAATGAAATGCAACATCTGACTGGTTACAGAATTCTAAACATAGTATTGATGTCTGGAACAGAACACAAGTGAAAAAGTTTTGGCATTGCAAAATATCTAGATAAGGAACACCTACCACCAGTACTTTTGCCACCCCTACAAATATTTACCAGCTGTGTCCCTTTACAAAAATATGGATTTTTATTTTTTTTACGCCACACAGTATAAGCCTTACCTGCTCCTCTTCAATCCTGCGCTGCAAGGTTTCTATATAATGTTGTACAGCCATGTATATAAATCTGTACTGTGCTTCTGTCTGAACCATTCCTGATCTCTGCGATCTTACCATCTGAATAGTCTTGGGTACGTCAATGTCACAATCAACACCTATATATTAATAGAAATAAGAGTAAACTCATCTGTCAGTCTAGCAAATTTTATATTCCAAATGCATTATTCAAATATTACTCTGCCATTCTTAATCAGCTTTTGACTTGGAACAAACTGGAGAAAAATAATGCCCCATTGTTGGTGTCAGTGGGAGAAATAGTACCTTATATCATATAGAAGAATAGTGCCCCAAGGGTCGGATAAAGGCTAGCAAAGGGCCGCAGTTTGGAAACCCCCTGCTGTAGACTATATTCTAGAGCTAGCGTACTTGGGTACTCAAGAGATAAGTGTGCAACTTTCTTCCAGAAGGTGTTCACCAACAGCCAATATTGTTTTCTCAGTAGGCATGTCCCCAAGCCAGTGATGGCGAACCTTGGCACTCCAGATGTTTTTGAACTACATTTCCCATCATGCACTCTGCAGTGTAGATGCGAATCATGGGAAATGTGGTTTCAAAACATCTGGAGTGCCAAGGTTCGCCATCACTGCCCTAAGCCCTCAATGATGGAGGTTTTTGCAACTTTGACATGCGTTAGTAAAGCTATACATATTATCACAACTACTTTGTGTATCTAGGTAATTTTTTTTTTTTCAGAACAAACTGGGCTTTCATTTGGTGTTAACTGGTAATAGATAACAATAAAAAAATAGTAGGTATCAAAAGGAAATCTGGGCCAAAATACTAAAATACATACATTTTATTTAGCTGTATGTTTCTTGCATTTACCATAAATTACCTACAAAAATCAACCCAAAAAAAAAATTCTGCTGTTCCTGACAATTGCAGCGATAATCACATCTGTGTGTTATTTTTTGTTAGTACCCGAAATAGGTCCAGAAAAAAAAAATGGTGCGCATTTGGCCTTTTTTTATCCTATATAAAAACACATGGACACCAACTTACACTCATACAATTTTTTTTTTTTAATCCTACCTAAAATATACTGACCCTGACCTTTGACATAAACTATAATCCTTACACTGACCTAGAACCTTGATCTAGCCATTTGCTCTTATTAAAAAAATTTCACACACACTTTTGTTTGGTTACATTTTTCTTCTCTAGCAAGGAGAGAAAGATACAACTTCAGAGGAGAAAAAACTGAGATGGCCAATCAGAGACCCGGGAATCGGATGGTTACTATGAGACTGAGGGCTTCCAGTGAAAGTCCAATATCCTGTACTAGGAGCGCGTTGTGCAGCACACTTTCTGCACAAAACACGGGTATGCACATATTTGGGTCCAAGGAAGACCCAATTTAGTAATATATGTATGCACTTGGTGGCAAGGGGTTAAAAAAGACACTTCTATGGACACCCCAAATACTATATCATGCTGACTGACTGCAGAACTTACACACAGAATAGAGGGTTTCTAACTTAGAATATGAAGAGCACTTAATGGAGTTTTCAATGGAGGTAAAAATCTAATAGGCCTGGCATTTTACCAAATACATTTTATTTACAGCAACAATTACTAGGAATCTACACACATTCAATTTTTTTTTTTTTTGTATGTGATCAGTTTACAGCAATGTTTCTCAACTCCAGTTCTCAAGTACCCCCATCATGTTTTTAGGATTTCCCCCAGATGAAAACAGCTGTGGTAGTTGCTAAAGCAGTGAAACTGGTCAAATCATCTGTGCAAAATAAAGGAAAACATGACCTGTTTGGCGTATTTGAGGACTAGAGTTTAGAAACATTGTTTTAGAGTATTGTAAACCAAAATCTCCAACTTCTTTCCCGTATGTTGGGTCTGCCGGACCCGCTGATTGGAATCCCTTGAGGTCAATCAGACCCCCCTCCCTGTGTCTATTGCACAAAATGACGTACAGTTACATCATTTCATGCAAAAGAGCCGTCCTGCTGCAATAAAGGTTTGGTAAGTGGTCGGCAAGTGGTTAAAGCAGAACTACACTGCATCTGAGCAACACAAACTGTTTAACAATTAATTTTCAATATTCAAATCAAACTCTCCCATCCAACCATGTCTCCATGCTTCGAATAAGGGCAAAAGACTCATGTAGTATTTATTTTTTGACTTCCTAGAATCCATTTGCCCTTAGCTCAGGCAGACAGGGGGGTGTGCTTAGTTCATAAAACCCTCTCCTCTCCTCCTAAAGACTCCTGGGATGCCAATTGACCAGGGCTGGAAAGCAGCAGGTAATTGAAAAAAATACTAATACTACATAATTTTCTTATCCATTTACTAATGCTAGCAGCACAAGGATTAAAAAAAGTGTCCATGTTGATTGGAAGAATGGCGTTTCGTTTTAGCTAGACTAGGATTCTTCATCAACAGGTTGATGAATGCATGATGGTACACATGCTGCAAATATCCAATTAAAAGGATAAGCTGTTCTTTCAGATGGCCTGCGGTTTGACTTATCAGATTAACAAAACCTTCCAGCTATGAGAAAAGGAACACAAGACAATAACTGGAGTGGACAGAACTTTCTTCAAATTTAGTATTAAACTGAATTTAATCCAGAGCTCTCCTAGGGATGCAGAGATCCTTAGTGCTACAGGTGAGACTTATTTGTGGGGCAGTAGAAGGTCCACAGCTTGAAGGGCTCTTTGTAGATCATGAAAAAATAAAAAAAATAAAAAGGAAATTTTAACCGTAAAAAAGGTAACAAGTTCTGCAGTTTTTTGCTAAAAGGAAATCTATAGTCCTTATGGTCATTTTATAAAATTTACATTGTAAATCCAATATTGGCTTCCTTGAAAAACCTTTCATTTTTTTTCCAGTTCTACTTGTCTGCTGCCCATCTTTTTCCACAACTTCCTGTATTCCCCTGCATGCTTTTTAGCTTTTCCTCTGCTTGCGTATGATTTATAAAGGACTACATGTCCCATGGTACCTTGCCTGCAAGCAGTGATTTCTGTACCGACTGCCTCCTAAAAATGCTGCCTCTCAGCACCACTGTAGTTCAGAAGGTAGGCTCTGCGAAATGTGTGACACAGCAGTGCCTACTTAGAGGGCATAGTGAAGATGTGTCACATAATTTAAGGAAGTAAATGTGTGGGGATCTTCACCAAGTTTAAAAACTTCAACATAGTTCAGATTAATAGGAGTAAACTAGAAATAAAAAGTGTGAAATGCTATGATTTTACATTTTGAACCATAGATACTCCTGATCTGTAGTAGCCACTACATGCCATTGTCGGTTTAGGTTTTTGTTAATGAAAGAAATGTTCTACAGCTGCAATCATCCACAACACAAACTGACAGTATCCACTATCCATCCTGAAGAGCAGGCTGCAGAGCTGAACTGTAATCTAAACAGTAGATATTAGGACACAGCACTCCACAGGACAGCAGAGTTCTGTCTGGCAACTTAGGGGTGCGAGTGTGGGGAGGGAGAGGGGTTGTGGAGGCTGTGCAGGCTCTGCATGCACTGCCTCTCATGCCCTTACTCCCAAGAGGTCACTCAGAAAACTCCATCTTGGTTGATCTGTGTTGTCAGATAGCCAGGTGGTAGAGCTGAACGATTCTGGATAAAATGAGAATAGCAATTGTTTTGCTTAGCATATTATGAAAATAAATTGGGCTAACTTTTATATTTTTATAACGGTTTATTTTTCAATAATTAAAGTGTATTTTTTCCCCTCACAAAACTGCTATTAAAAGAGCGCTGCGCAAATACAGTGCGACATAAAATATTGAAATGACTGCCATTTTATTCTCTAGGGTGTTTGCTAAAAAAAAAAAAATGTTTGGGGGTTCAAAGTAATTTTCTAGCAAAAAATACTGATTTTAACTTGTAAACAACAAATGTCAGAAAAGGGGCTTAGTCTTTAAGTGGTTAAACTGACCTCATTTACAGACCAAAGTTCATCCCTTTGATCTAAAAGAACCAAATGAAACAATGTTTCTTTTTATCTCAGCTAAGCATTGTTGCGATAAAATTTGACAGTTTTTTTTTTTTTTTGACAGCTGCGACTCGTTTTCAGCCGACAACGGGCTAAAGCCAACTGTCATATTGGTATGAATAGGAAGCTGCGCCAAACCCCAACCTGTGCAATAATGCTCAGTCATTTATATCGACAGAAGTAAATTATAATAAAATTATTATAGTGATTCAGACAAAAACCTGATTCAGTGCACAAAAGTTCCAGTGATATTTCTTCACAAAATAATCCCACGTGTCCAAATATAAATTCATGTTAGAGCAATCCAAAGCTTGTGATTCGCCACCACCTTCCAACAGTAATCAAAAAACCTCAACAATGCCTGGTTCAGTTGGTTGTAGATGCACCAAAAAATTTCCCCAGAGGATGCAGCAACATTCTTATATCTCCACGGCCATCATTGCGTAATATTACTACCTTTATTGATATTAAAAAGTTTTGACAAACTCGCATGCATTTGTGCCTTTAGACCGACACTAAGGGGTCAATTCACAAAGCTTTATTTTCAGATTGCGAGTGTTATTTTAACGATTTTGCACGTTATTGAAGCTAGTTCAATTCACTAAACGATTTAACGCTCTGAAAAATCATCAAATAACGTTTCCCTACACAGAAACGATATTTTAAGGTGTGGATCCTTATTAAAGAGTCAAATCGTTATTTTAAAGATTCAAATCGTTATTTTAAAGATTCAAATCGTTATTTTAAAGATTCAAATCGTTAAATATGTACAGAAGTGCAATTCACAAAGATTTTTTGGACAGTTATCAATCGTTAAGCAATCGTTAAATTAACACCTCCCTCAGGGTGGCGTTATGACATTTCCCAGGCGATATTTTGTTGTTAGAGGAAGCCTTTGGCGATTTTTGTAGTGTAGTGTAGTGTTGGGCAAGATAGAACCGAGCTCTATTTGAACTTAAAATTATCCAGAGGCGAAGAAGAACACGTTAGAATGTTGTTCAGATTTATAAATGTGTATTCCGTTCACATACTATTTTGGATGACTTTTCTGAAACCCAGGTGATAGCTAAATTCCGATTATCATCTCCCATGATTTATTCTCTGTATGAGGAAATACACATGGCTTTAGAAAAGCACACACTAGAAGTTTTGCACATCACATGCTCAATCTCCATGTGTATTGCTTGTGTCTCTCTCTCTGTATCTGCTCTTTTCCACATGCAGCTGTTCTCCTCCCCTTCTGCTCCCAGAATGCATCTCTCCAGCATTATTTAACGATCTTAAGAGTTATTTTAACGTCCCGAATCTTAATAATAACGTCTGAGTAGTTAGAATAACGTTTGGATAAAGAGTCAGTTGAAAACCATAACGACTGTGTTAAATAACGATTATAGCTTTCGTGAATACCATGTTTGCTAGCGTTAAATAAGGAGTGCTAATTTAACACCTGAAGAAAACCAATAACGTTTCTCTTTGTGAATTGACCCCTAAGTCTATTCAGCATTCCAAATAGATTCTGGGCTCACCGCTCTGTCTCAGGAAGCCGGCGTGCGATTCAAGCCTCGGTTTCGCTGCGGTTCAGGGGCAGGATATGATGTCAGTGCCGCTCAACTAGCCTCGGCGTGTTTCGTATAATTATGGGTCATCAGGAAGTCAACGTCACTTAGCTGGCTGCATCAGCAGTTGGCTCAGCCTCTCAGCTGTGCCGCTGGGAGACTGAGCCAGCAGCTCCCCCCCATCCCCAGTACAGCGCTCAAGTGAGTGCGGGAGGGGAGAACAAAGAGCCACTGACTGACAGTCATGGCTCTCTGCTTAGAGTGGGAGGGGGGGACTGAGCAATCAGCAGTGTTTGATTGCCAAGTTCTCTGTGCAGAGCAAGCAGGGGCCAGATGCTGCATTGGATCAATACTCGATCCACCTAGGCAAGTATAAAGGTTTTTATTTTTGTTGTGTTTTTAAACCCCAAACTATTTCAGCACATCCAGTAACCATTTTGATCATTGCCATTGTCTTACTGAAAATTCCAGTAATTTGGGGTAAGTGGCAAATAGGCCCGATTTCCCCCCGCCCTTCCACAAGGTTTGCCTTGGTGCCTGAGCCCATGGTGGGCTGAAAGTCACATACAGCAACAATCAGAAAAATGCCCAACAGAGTAGCAGACATGTAGGAGTGCCAAGACTGGGCCACTGGAAAGAACAAATGAACTGAAATGCAGGCACCCTCCAGTACTTGCATGTGTGTTTTGCAGTGTCCTGGGTCCCCCCAGAACCTAGGGTATTCCGATATACAAACCATTTGTGAGCTTCCCATCACATTTGAAGATCAATAGTTAAGTGGTGGGCGTTTTACCTCTTAACTCTGAAATTTCATGTAAAGGAAGAACACAGCACAAATTAAGAAGAAAATTAAACACATTTGTAGCAAACGTATATGATCAACGCAAGGCATTTTGTTCTCTCAAAGTGTTAAAATATTAATTTAAATCGGCTTGCCAAGACAGCAAACATATAGCATCAAATATCCTCTTATCTCTAGAGCCATACAGTATGCTCAACTTCCTTAAAACAAGTGCCTGGTGAAAGTAAACATTGTTGGAATTTTATACGCACCTTTTTCTCGGATGACATCAATGAGGATATCAATCACAATAAAAGTGCCTGTACGTCCTATTCCTGCACTGTTAATAAAGAAAACAGCATTGTGGTGAGAAAGAGACCAACCTGAAGTTCCAGCACAGATTTTAATGTGCAGAATGAAAAAGTAAAACATTCTAGCTGGCATATTATTGAACTTCCTGTATATTAGGAGTTATATAGGGGATCACTTCCTGTCTAAAGAGCTTTGGTCTACCATTGTTCATTCACCAGATGAAGGAATATTAGCCCAACTCTGTGTCCCATGATGTATGAAAAATAAATAAGATACTTGCCTTACAGCTTGCTTCTACACACTAGAGAGAGAGTGATATCACAAGCCTTCTAGCAAGATCCTGGTGATGCCAAGTATACCAAATCTTGCAAAGACTGCCTCCAGCACACAGCATCATGCTGTAAGATTTGGAATACTCAGTGTTCCTAGTATCTCACCCTTCTAGGCGCCGCTGTAAGGCAATTCTAACAGCAATCTGAATTGGAAATAAAAGGCATAATGTAATAGAACCAATTAACGAAAAAAGTCAAAAACAAATGTATGGCTTCCCTGGCCTCATAGGTGGCCTTTTTCCCAAAGTAACCACATAACCCCATTAATATCTGCACTGGAACTGTGTGACCATGTTTTCTGCACCAATTGCTCCGACCAACAAGGATCCGAGTAAATCTAGAGTGTGTACAGATTTTGTAAAAGCTTTAACCACTTAAGACCCGGACCAATAGGCTGGTAAATGACCCAAGGTGTTTTTGCGATTCAGCACTGCGTCGCTTTAACAGACAATTGCGCGGTCGTGCGACGTGGCTCCCAAACAAAATTTACGTCCTTTTCTTCCCACAAATAGAGCTTTCTTTTGGTGGTATTTGATCACCTCTGCGATTTTTATTTTTTGCGCTATATACAAAAATAGAGCGACATTTTTGAAAAAAAAAAACACTTTTTTACTTTTTGTTAAAAAAAAATCAAATAAACTAAATTTTAGTCAAACATTTAGGCCAAAATTTATTTAGCCACATGTCTTTAGTAAAAAAAAAAAAAAAAATCGCAATAAAAAAAAATAGCTACCTAGCGGGAACAGCGACACTAATACAGCGATCAGAAAAATGATCGCTTAGTGACGCTGGCAATAGGGAGTGAAAGGGTTAACTAGGGCGGTGATCAGGGGGTTAAAACTTTATTAGGGGGGGTGGGGGGCTATCCTGAACCTAACACTAACTGTTTTTTACACTGCCTGTCACACTGACACTAAATGCAGTGATTAGATCACTGCATTCAGTGACACTGTGACAGGGGGGTGGGGGGGGGGGGGGCGATCACAAGGGGTTAATATGCCTATGTGAGTGTGTGTCAGTGTTGTGTTGGTGCACACTTACTTGTGATGTCTTCTCTCATCAGCAGCGCTGCGATGAGAGGTGACATCATTTCCTCCTTCCTGTGTAAACCTTCCTGTGTAAACACAGGAGGAGGAACTGACAGGATGGGAGCGCGCTCCCATTGGCTGGGAGCGATCGCGGGGGGGGGCGGGTAAGCGCCGACATCCGCCCGCTGATCCCGGATCGCTCCCGGAGCCAGGGGGACCCCCGCACGCCGCGGAGGGGGTCCCGATGGGACCCCCGAACCGCACTTAGGCGGGGACGTAAATTTACGCCCTTGTGCCTGTATGTGCCATTCTGTGGCCGTATATGTGCGTGCGGGGGTCCTTAAGTGGTTAAAGTGTTATTAAACCCACAACAGTAAAATCAGTGTATATATGCAGTAAAGCATGCTTGCTACACTTATGGTGGAACCTAAGGTGTTAATCCTCTGCATTGTGGAAAAGAGCCGCTTTGATCTTGTATCCACTGACTCCAGAACAGGTCAAGATAAGAGTTACTGGAGTCAGGCTGCACATGCTCAGTTTGGTGCGTATTGCTAAAGAATTTTTCCTTGGGAGAGTGCATGTGATCAGCACAGGGCCAATAAGCACTGTCCAGAGAGAGGGTCAGGGGTCCTGAAGCCCAATAGCAAAATTGTTGGAAAATGAAAACTCCTCCTACAAGCTTTAACCATGCATTGATAGAAGTCACAAGACTATTTACTGCTGCTGATAAAAGGTATTTAGCAGTTTATATTAACTGAAATAATAGCATTTCAATGTTCTGTGTACTGTTGGAGACCAGAGTGAATGCAGGGTCCTGGGTTTAGCAACACTTTAAAGTGAACATATTCAACGGTCCAACAACCCACCTGTTATAGCTTTGATCCACAAGATTCTTCTCTGTGACCTGTCCGAGACTTACTTTTACTCAACTACACTGTTACACAAGCACTTTTGTGAGATACACTATAGTAGTTATTCCAATGTATATCCAAAACTTTCAAAGAAGAAAACAATAAAGTGCAAATTGTGAAAAAACATATGTACGTACAAAAAAAAAAATAGTCCAATCTATATCAACAGAAAAAAAAGATATCCAATTTGAATCCACTCCAATCACCAATGTGACATATAATGCAAAGTGTGAATCCTCCACCCTTGTAGATTAGCCCGTCACCTAACTGCCATGACCCCTGCATTACCAGTAGATCTCACCACATGTTTTTCCCTCTCTGGGAATGAAGACAAACTGCTAATGCTTCAAATTGCTCTTACTCTAATGGATGGATTATTCTATTTCCAATCCCCACAGCACACATGCAGGAAGGAAAAGCACACAGATCCAGTGCTCTTCGTTTAAAACTTCACATTTATTTTGAAAAAGGGATAGTATTGCACTTACAAAAATGGCACTATAGGCAGTGCTAACCATGAATCGCGTCTGTCATATACAATCACAGGATCCTTAGATGATCGCGTGAGGATACCATACATGTTAAAACCTTGTCCTATATGTACGTTACAAGGATTGGAAGTAACTTGCGTATAGGACAAGGTTTTCAGTGCAATACTTTACACTTTTCTAAATAAACGTAAAGTTTTAAATGGAGAGCACTAGATCTGTGCACTTTTTCTTTCTTCAAGTATGCTGTGGGGATTGGAAATTGAATAATCCATCCATAGTTTGCCACACAAGATTGTAGCGATCTTTTCCCTGGAGGTGGGAGCAGATACCTGGATTTGAGAGCACCGGGGGGGGGGGGGGGGGGAGAAATCAGATCCATGGAAGTTCCATTTTTGGGTGGAACTCTGCTTTAAGCAGGGACTTCATAACGCCCATCTATTTTAGCGAGTTACATACATCCGATTTACATACGACTCGTACTTACAAGCAGAAAGACACAACAGGAAGTAAGAGGAAATCTAGCCCTAGGAAGGGAAATTCACTCCTGTACGAGTTATCATGGGAAAAATGTGTCTCCACTGATGATTCATCACCAATTCTTGTTTCCACAACAACCCAGCATTTTCAAAATACAATTGTCACAGGGACATAAAGTGAGGTGAAATCTTAACAGGGGCACAGACAGCAAATCCAAAATTACAGGGGTGTTAACCCTTCCCTGTGCTAAAAACATATAAAAAAAAAAAAAAAAAATTGGGCTGGAGTTACACCTAAAGAATGTACCAAATTACATATAAATTCAACTTAAAAAAGAGTTGTAATGGCAGAAGTTTTTTTTTATCTTAATGCATTGTATGCATTAAGATAAAATGCCCCTGTGGTGTGTAGCAGCCTCCCTAGCATCCCTCTTGCCAACCTGAGCCCCTCCTCTGTCCACAAGTCGCCATCCGTGACCCCCCCTTCTTGATTGGCCTAGACACAGCAGCGGCGACGCCATTGGCTCCCGCTGCCATCAAAGTCAGGTAGCCAATCAGGAGATAGAGGGGGTGGGGCCGAACGGCAGCTCCATGTCTGAATAGACACCTGGAGCTGCAGCTCGGCTTGGGTGCCCCAATAGCAAGCTGCTTGCTGTGAGGGCACGCAACAGGAGGGAGGGGCGCCAGGACCAAAGAAAAGACCCTAAGAGGAGGATCCGGGCTGCTCTGTGCAAAACCACTGCACATACAGTTGCAATAAAATGTATGTGAACCCTTTTGGAATGATCTGGATTTCTGCACAAATTGGTCATAAAATGTGATCGGATCTTCATCTAAGCCACAACAACAGACAATCGCAGTCTGCTTAAACTAAGAACACAGAAATAAATTAAATGTTACCATGTTTTTATTGAACACACCATGTAAACATTCACAGTGCAGGTGTAAAAAGTATGTGAACCCTTGGATTTAATAACTGGTTGAACCTCTTTTGACAGCAATAAATTCAACCAAATGTTTCCTGCAGTTGCAGATCAGACGTGCAGAACGGTCAGGAGTAATTCTTGACCATTCCTCTTTACAGAACTGTTTCAGTTCAGCAATATTCTTGGGATGTCTGGTGTGAATCGCTTTCTTGAGGTCATGCCACATCATTTCAATCGGGTTGAGGTCAGGACTCTGACTGGGCCACTCCACAAGGCATATTTTCTTCTGTTTAAGCCAGGGGTACCCAACCAGTGGCCCGGGGGGCCACATGTGGCACGCGGAGCCCTCTGATGTGGCCCATGACCTCCTGCTCTGGGATGGGATAGAATAGAATACTGTTATTAAAGGTCAGCTTATTACTAAAATCACAGTATATTTGGGCATATCTGTTCTGCAGTGGTTACTGGGCTGCTTTCAAAACAAATCCACAGATGCAGAGCAGTGCACCTGCTGGTTACATGCATTAAGCCATAGACTTCTGTTATTAACTGTGAGTTGTGTGAGCTTTCTGAAAGTGCACCAAACCTGCAGAATATAATAGAAGTCTATTGCAAAGTGCAGAAAAGCCAAAAAGGTACACTGTGTTGCATACCAACCCAATTGGACCCTCCATTTACATCTAAGGAGTGGCAGATGTAAACCGACTTGTGTGCTACCTCCAATCCAATCTGGCTGTGTCTGCTCTGCATATGCAGAGCGGACATGGACCTGCCATCCGCTCACTCGGCTGACTGTGACCCACGACCAGTTACCAAGTTGCTAAAGTGGTCCTCGCCCTTCAAAAGGTTGGACACCTGTTGTTGATTTACATCTATGATTTGGGTCCTTGTCCTGTTGCAATACCCATCTTCTGTTGAGCTTTAGCTGGTGAACAGATGGCCTTAAGTTCTCCTGAATAATGTCTTGATGAACTTGGGAATTCATTTTTCCTTCGATGATAGCAATGTGTCCATGCCCTGACGCAGCAAAGCAGCCCCAAACCATGATGCCCCCACCACCATACTTCACAGTAGGGATGAGGTTTTAATGTTGGTGTGCTGTGCCTCTTTTTCTCCACACATAGTGTTGTGTGTTTCTTCCAAACAACTTAACTTTCATCTGTCCACAGAATATTTTGCAAGTACTGCTGTGGAACATCCAGGTGCTCTTGTGCAAACTGTAAACGTGCAGCAATCGTTGTTTTCTGGACAACAGTGGCTTCCTCTGTGGTATCCTCCTGTAAAATCCATTCTTGTTTAGTGTTTTACTTATCGTAGATTCTCTAACAGGAATGTTAGCATGTGCCGGAGACTTTTGCAAGTCTTTAGCTGACACTATAGGATTCTTCTTCACCTCATTGAGCAGTCTGCGCTATGCTCTTGCAGTCATATTTACAGGACAGCCTCTCCTAGGGAGAGTAGCAGCAGTGCTGAACTTTCTCCATTTATAGACAATTTGTCTTACCATGGACTGATGAACAGCAAGGCTTTTGGAGATACTTTTATAACCCTTTCCAGCTTTATGCAAGTCAACAATTCTTAATAGTAGGTCTTCTGAGAGCTCTTTTGTGCGAGGCATCATTCACATAAGGAAATGCTTCTTGTGAAAAGCAAACTCGGAACTGGTGTATGTTTTTTATAGGGCAGAGCAGCTGTAACCAACACCTCCCATCTCATTGATTGGAGTGAGGTGTCAGCCAACAGGAGTTCAATTAGCTCTTATAAATGTCATTAGTCTAGGGGTTCATATACTTTTTCCACCTGCACTGTGAATGTTTACATGGTGTGTTCAATAAAAACATGGTAAAAAAAATTGTGTGTTATTAGTTTAAGCAGACTGTGATTGTCTATTGTTGTGACTTAGATGAAGATCAGATCACATTTTATGAACAATTTGTGCAGAAATCCATATCATTCCAAAAGGGTTCACATACTTTTTATTGCAACTTTAAGAGGTAAACATAATGTTTGTTAATTTTTTTTACTTTTTTAAACAAGACTTTACAATCAACAAAACCAACAAACCTACAGAACCTTGTTTGTAACCCCGGGACCGCCTCCAGTCTGCAATTTCCATATTACCTGCAGTGAACGACAACAGGTCCAGGTTCTTGTATATTATCCTGCTTATGGTGAACCTCTTCTAAAAAGTCCAGGACACCGCCAGGGTCAGTAGGTACTCCATGATCTGGCCAAGCTTTGAAATGATACTGCCATACAGTCCTTTCAGTGTTTGCCTTAATGAATATAAAATAATTATCTCCAGTTAGCGGACAATCTCACAGGGGAAAGCTGAATAAAAAAAGAACACACTTTACACCTAGCAAACAGCTACAACGGGTGTTGCTCAATGCTTAAGGCACAATTCTACAAAAAATAAAAAAAAAAGGAAAAGGCTCTACTTACTTGTCCTACTTTTGAAAGTTTAAGTTCCCTTAATATATAGTCATGAGATGGTGTTTCTTTGACATTTCTCACTCTCATAACTCCATATTCCTTGAGGGCACACTCCTCTGGCCAGTATTTAACACATTTACTCTGGAAAACAAATATACCTTCCGTTTGAATAGGTGCCAAATTCTGTAAATAGACATTCAAAAAAGGAAAACTCCACCCAGAACTCATATTTAACCCCTTAATGCCGACAGTACACATAAAAGTGGTCTTACAGGACTGAGTTTTTTTTGCCATGGGGCTGCATATATGCATACCTGTCTTTGTGCTGGGAGCATGCTGCTTAGCGTTCTTCCAGCACAGAGATCAGGGTTTCACAAGAGCCCCAGGTCTCGTACTAACGATTCCTGGTCACCTTATCGCTATGGTAGCCTCTAAATTTGTCAGACACTGTGAAGGCCGCCCCTGTGTTTCCATCTGTAAATGGCATGGAATGATACTCTCTCTCTCCTTGCACAAAAATAAAACCTAGATCAAGTCTAAAAAAAAATATATATAAAATATACACACATACAAAATATATATATATATATATATGTTGGGTCAGTATTCCTTTGATTATAAAAAAGAAAAAAATTGATTGATTGATTGATTGATATATCAATCAATCAATCGATCAATCAGGAGATGGCCATTACCATTTACCACTAAATGTAAATCCAATATGACTTGGAAAAAAAAAAAAACAAGGTATAATCCGTGATGCACAAAGTAATTGTAATGATATGTATGGTTTTACGAATACATGTCAAAGTTGCAAAATTGTGCTTAGGCATTAATATTTGGTTTTATCTTTAGGCGTGAAGGGGGTTAAAAACTTTGCAAGGTTAATAGCACATTGATTCGCATTCTGGCTTCTGTAAAGCTGTTAACATGCTTTCCATTAAAGGCAGCCCATTCATTTGAGGGTGTATACGCTATTGTTTGCAAGGCAGCAACCACAACATACAGTGAGTCAACCCAATCCTTTTAAAGACTACAGTAATTGCAAATAAACAAACACTGTGACCGAACAGCTGAGGTGCATTAAGGGTTCTTGCACAATTATGTGCTTTTTTATTGCATTTATCTTGAACACATTATAATTAATGGCATTAATATAGCAGAATTCTTGCTATGGTGCTTCAGAGAAAATTATACATGCAGTAAACAAAGGTAATCTCTACACAGGGGACTTTGAAAGCCACACACCTGTCTCAGGGTTTTATAATAGACAAATAAACAAAACAGTCTTCCCACTAAAGCTAGCCATAGATGAAGTGATTTTCTTCCCAGAAAAAAAAAAAAAAAAAAAAAAAAAAAAAAAAAAAAAAAAAAAAAAATCGCTCGGTTCCCCTATCAACAGTCAGTGCAGATGGGTGGAATCCCTCCCACAAAGACATTGTGTTCTCCTGGCAGGGGGGCTGGGGAACTGTCTCCACCAGAATAATACAGTGATTAGTGCTAGCAGCTGTATTAGCACCTAGCAATAATTTGCATGTAAAACATGACAGGGTGGTTGCACCCAAAGTTGATTATCGATCAACTTTGGTACATTTAGCATGCCCATACACTGTTCGAATCTTGGCCAGTCCCTGCTAAACCGTATATGGCTGGCTTAACCACTTCAATACCAGGCTTTTATACCACCTCCATACCAGGCCTATTCTGGCACTTCTCTCCTACATGTAATAATCATCATTCTTTTGCTAGAAAATTATGCAGAACCCCCAAACATTATATATGTTTATATATGTTTTTTTTAGCAGACACCCTAGGGAATAAAACGATGGTCATTGCAACGTTTTGTCTTGCACGGTATTTGTGCAATAGTTTTTCAAACACCCTTTTTTTGGAAAAAAAATGGTTTCATGAATTAAAAAAATAACAAAACAGTAAAGTTAGCCCAATTTTTTTGTATTATGTGAAAGATTATGTTACACCGAGTAAATAGATACCAAACATGTCACGCTTTAATTATCCCTTGTAAACATCCCTTGTAATAGGAAATGTGTGCGACAGGTCCTCTTTATGGAAAGATAGGACCCCACATCTCTTCTCCAGGCTGGAAACTATGAGATCGGTGAAAAAATATTCACCAATCTCATGAATGGTTGCTTACAGCCACAATCGCGGCTTTGTTTACTTACGGGGACCCGGGCGTGACGTCATCACATCACGGCCAGGTCCTACGACGGTCATAGAGATGACTGGTGACCATCTGGTCACCAGTCATCTCTATGCTTCCTGCCGACGCCGGACGATTCGTTCTCCGGGCCCCCAAAGGCACGGGAGAGCGCGGAGAAGCACCGGATGGCGGCGGGAGGGGGGGGGTGTCCCCTCCCTCGGCCTGTAAGAACGATCAAGCGGCGGAACCACCGCTATGATCGTGCTTATGTCGTGCAGAATCGCCGGCTGAAGAAGAGGATATCTGGATGATGCCTCTGGCTGCAGGCATCATTCAGATATTCACCCGCAAAGCCCAGGACGTCATTTGATGTCCACCCAGGATGGGAGATCCCATCTGTGGACGTCAAATGACAATGGGCCAGTATGTTTCCAGCCTCAGATGATACCCGGGGATAAAACAAATCTCCCTACATAAGTTTTACATCTACATCTGCTTTCTGCAGCTTTCTTTAGAAAGTGAACATCCTGTCAGAATTTTTACTTCCTGTTTCAGCAGTGGGAGGGGAGTCTTGGCATACAGTACACTGTGTGACAGCTGATTGGAGGAAAGGCACACAACCCTCCTCCACATAGGCAGGGGAAGAAAGAAGCATGCAGAACTGTGAATAGACAAACTCTTTTCTAATCTATTTATAGAAACCTCCCCAAATTTTCAGCTGCTTTTATCTCCCATGTTGGAGAACTTGTCAGACGTCATCATGCTGATAACAGAGGAACGAAGCAGCAGAAAGACACAGGACTCAGGGCTTTGGAGAGAGAAAAGAAAACACAACAGATATATGTGCCCAGGTCAAATTTCATGAATCACTTTTCCATCCACTTTAAGGCTGGGTTCACACTAGTGTTATGAGGAAACCCTGCAAATCCACTGCCGATTCCCGCATCGCGCCTGAATCGCACGGCAGTTCACATTGCCATATATGCAAACTGCTGAGGAGTGTCAATACATTGTTTTTTTTTGTTTTGTTTTTTTTAACAACAAGGTTGGTCTTTATTGAATCAAAAATTAAAGACATATACAAGACATCAAAGTACAGTGCATGCATGGTAGGATGGATGAAGCACATAGGAAAAGCATTACAGGTCGAATTAAGATCCGCCTAGAACATTTAACAGCCGGCTGGAAACAACTCATCCACAGGACATACTTCCGAGTGGGAGAGAAAGGAGGAAAAGGGAGAAGGGGAAGGGGGAGAAAGAGGGGAAGGGGAAGAGAGGGAGCAGAAAGGAGGAGGGGGAGAGGAAGAGGGAGGGGCAAGGAGAGGCCAAGGAACCCATCAACACCACTAAATACGGAGCCAACTTTATCATAGAGTTTTCAAACCATGGCCCCCACACCCGTTCAAACTTCAAAGGGCAACCCCTGCTTAGGTACGTCATTTTGTATAGAGGAAGGGTAGCGTTGACCGCATCCATCCACATTCCCAGAGTGGGGGGGGAGTCCTAGATGTCCATTTAACCAAAATAGCCTTCTTGGCGTAGAAACAGTAGTGACATCAACAGCTTGGTGAACCTAGGCCTCTGCTCATCATCCTGCACCCCCAGCAGAGCCAGCTCCGGGGAAACCGGAAGACTAGGATGGAGGCGGACATTAACAGTCTCAAAAACTGCGGACCAAAAGTCCGTCAGTTTGGGGCATGACCAGAACATGTGAATATATGTACCCTCGGAGGTACAACATCTAGGGCAGTTCGGGGAACGTTGCGGATATATCCCATGCAATTTTTTGAGGTGTAAAGTACACCCTGTGCAAGAACTTAGTTTGTATTAACTTATCCCTAGAAGAGATCACCAATTTATAACTATCCTCAAAGCAATCATCCCACGTCTCCCTGTCCAAGGACGGAACATCTCCCACCCACTTCCTCCATAGGGAGTCCATCTTAGGGGAGTCTTTGGTAAGGAGTGTCAGGTACAAGGAGGATAAGGTCTTTGACAAAGAACTCTGAGCTAGGAGGTCCTCCACAGCATCCGCATGGAGCACAGGCGGGATGGGGAACTGAGCCCTGAAGGCATGCCGCAGCTGAAAGTAACGGAAGAGCATCCATGGCGGCAAGCCAAAGTGCCCCAACAAATCCTGAAAGGACAGCAGAGATCTCCCTTCCACAATATCTCGTAGCACCTTGACGCCACAGCGGGCCCACAAATGTGGGTCCGGCAAGGAGCGAAAGTGGGCGAGCGCAGGATTCCCCCAGCGACGCCTGGCCACGCCCCACACCATCAATACATTGTTAATGATGCCCCCATTTCAGCTGGCATATCTCACTGCGAACTGTCAGTTCGGATATGAATCAGACCGCATAGTTGTGTGAACACCCATGCAAACCGATTCTGGTGCGCAACAAAAAAAAGGGTCCTGTGCGAGATTAGTCCAAATGCGATGAGATTTCAGCCAAACTATCTGTATGGCTGAAATTACATTCTATGCGATTTGCAGTGTGGTGGGAATCACATGCGATATCGCACAGCGCGCTAGTGTAAACCGGCCCTAAAGGGCCTTATCTAGCAACACATCCTTATTTAAATTAGTCCTCCTTAGCACAGATAAGCATTAGATCGTCCCTGAAAGTCAAGGTGATTTTTTTGCTGCCTGTGCACACTATGTGCCTGCTTATCTATGGTATGTGAGCACTCTTGCATATTACTTTATTACAAGTAAATACATGGTGCCAACAATTTTACACACTGTGTATTCACATCAATAGTTGCTAGTTGTGTGTTAGCTAGGTGCAACCCCCAACCCATACAGTACATATAAATAGTGGATGTGCCTGTCAGCTGAGGTTATAAAAAAAAAAAAAAAAAAAAAGTGTATGTATATAAAAAATCTGTATGGCCAGCTTTAGCAATCCCGTAAATAATTTTCAGCTCCTTCCTCACATCAGAATGAAATAGACCAAAAACATAGTTTTTAAATAAAATAGACATGGGAGGGGGGGGGGGGGGGACAATCACAAATGGACAGGTTAATGAACTATTTTTTAAAAGGCTAATTAAAACAAGATTGACAGATGCATGCGCACACAACGCAATGTTTTTTTTTAGAGTGTTCACAAAGCTTCCAAACAGGAGGGTGCAATCAAGAGAGCGCAGCGTGGCATTTATCTTACATTGTCAAAATAATTCAGTGCCAGATACAATGCGCAGCAACCAGCCACAACACATCTTTTCCCAAGTTTTGACTGGCTGCCATGGCTTATTCGCCTCACTTCACTCCATTCATTTTCAATAAAACCCTCCCACATCTACTGCCAACAAAAAAACAGAACCTTTATATAATCAACAACCAGTGTTGAGCAACAAACGATTAGACAGAACAAATAAGACCAATACGTTTGAAACACACCTTGCCTCGTTCAACTTCCTTTGTCGTCATGACGATAACCCTGGAGTTTTCCTGGAAAACCATTCTCCAGAAATCATTCACTGTATTCTGCAAGCAGCCCTGAGTAGCAATATAACGTTTCTTGGGTTTTAAATTGTTGCATTTTGGTTCAAATTCAGGCTGTAAATAAAAGAATATTATGGAAAGCCACAATCATATATTGTGTTCAATAAAATAAAATTGGCATTCACGTACTTGAGAGAGGATCTTACCATTATAGTATTGGCATTAATGTAATCAGAGACTTGCTCGTTAGGATCTCCATCATGAAGAACAACCCTTGTGTGATCAACTGTATAAAAAAAAAAAAAAAAGTTCTAGTAAAACAACATTCTTATCACTACTGACAAAGTGGATTTGGATATATTTTAGAAAGAGGCGAGAAGATGGCCTGGCGATTTTATGCTTCAGCCTATTTTTACGCTCCCTGTATTTTAACAGAAACCCTGATAGAAATTAGTAGACGGTTACTGTATTTTTTTTCCTTCTGAAAGTTCCAACTTGCTTGGCTGTCAATGAACTCAGTCACTGACCCAGAAAACGTATTTAACCACTTAAGGACCGGACCAATATGCTGCTAAATGCCCAGAGGCGTTTACAATTCGGCACTGCGTCGCTTTAACAGACAATTGCGCAGTCGTGCGACGTGGCTCCCAAACAAAATTCGCATCCTTTTCTTCCCACAAATAGAGCTTTCTTTTGATGGTATTTGATCACCTCTGCAAAAAAATTTTTTGCGCTATATACAATAATAGAGCAACATTTTTGAAAAAAAAAATCTATATATATTTTTTACCTTTTGTTATAAGAAAAATCGAATAAACTAAATTTTAGTCAAACATTTAGGCCAAAATTTATTCAGCCACATGTCTTTAGTAAAAAAAAAAAACAAAAAAACAAATCGCAATAAAAAAAAAAGATAGCTACCTAGTGGCAACAGTGACACTAATACAGCGATCAGAAAAATAAAAATCGCTTAGTGACACTGGCAATAGGGAGTGAAAGGGTTAACTAGGGCGGTGATCAAGGGGTTAAGACTTTATTAGGGGGGGTACGGGGGCTACCCAGAACCTAACACTAACTGCCTGTCACACTGACACTAAATGCAGTGATCAGTACATATATGATCACTGCATTCAGTGACACTGACAGGAGGGGTGATCGCAAGGGGTTAATGTGCCTACATGTCCTGGTGTCAGTGTAGTGTTGGTGCTTAACAGGTTACACACATATTTAGGGTGTAACATGTGACGCATCTGACCCCTCTCCCTCTATCCCCTCCATCTCCTCGCCCCCCTAGTGACAGTGAGCCAGGTATCTATTCCCCGCACTCGCTGTCACGATTCATAGAGAGTGCGGCTGTGCCGGGCTCCACCCACACAGCTGCTTCATTGGTTCACAAATCCCTGAAGTGAAGTTACTGACAGCTTTTGCAGAATCTCACTGAACTAACAGGGCACTGTTGAGCTCTCAAGGTAGTTCATTGAGCTTCCTGTCATTCAGCAACTGCCTGCCCGTATTGGAGGTATGGGAAGACAGCTACACAGACAGTCTGCAGAAGCGTGGCCTTAAAGCCACGATCTGCTGAGCATGGGTGCAATGCTTAACAGGCTTCTAACATAATAATAAAAAAAAATGCATATCCTTTTTAACTCCGAAATGACAGAGAAAAAAAAAAAAAAAAATATTTAAATGTACAAAATATTAGCAAAAAATTGGCTATCGGCAGGAGAGGTGGCCGAAATATCAGCATCGTACCGGCGCCAGAAAACCGATATTGGTCGATCCCTAGTCTATATACATACACGAGCCCTCCCACGCGCAAACAATGAATGCACCTTGGATACAAAAAACAATGATTTTCTTGGATACTGGAACTGTAGGACGAACAGCATGATTCAGAAGTCAAGGAAGCCGGGTTTCTAGGACTGGGCTCTCTCCTTGCCATTTTCACACTAAATCTCCTCCCCGCCAATCAGGAAGCGAGTCGTAAGCCCCATTTCCCATTAGGCCAAAAACATCAGGGGATCCTATTGGATGCCTAGGAGAAGGAGAGCAGAGATATGCGGGGAAATCTGCCATGCTGGAGAAAAGGACACTGGAGGTGCTGCCGGCAGCCTGCCACCCAGATGGGGTAAGTGCCAGGCCGACTAGCAGAAAGCAAATGGCAGCCGCCACTGAGATTAAGAGAGATGCACCGATTGTGCATTTTGGCATGGTACTGTGCTCGTACAAGATAGTGGAATTGTGGGTGGAAGCGCAGAACACGAAGTCAGCAACAACATTACTTTGGTTCCAGTAGCGCAAGTGCACCCAGGATGATATTGCAAACAATGCTGTCAAGTTACTTTTTACCATCTAGGGAAGACTAACACTTTAAAAATGGTCTGATGTTTTTTTCTTGTAAAAAAAAATAAAAATGGTCTGATGTAGATGAAAAGAAGAAGAAGAAAAAAAAATCTATTTTAATCTTGCTGAATATGCTCAGTATGGAGCCAATGGCAGAGTGCCTACTATACTAAGGAAAGAGCAATTAAATCAGAAAGCTGACATTACTCCTTAACCACTTAAGGACCGCCGCATGTACATTTACGTCGGCAGAATGGCACCGACAGGCACATCAACGTATATATACGTTGGTGCCTTGGGGGGGGGGGGGGAATCGGGGGTCCGATCGGACCCCCCCCCCCCCGTACATGCGGCGGTCCGCGCGGCTGCAGGAGCGATCCGACAAGTGGGGGCGGCTATCCGTTTTCATCCGCCCCCTCCGGATCGCTCCCAGCCAATGCGCGCGCCCGCCCGCCCGCCCTGTCACTTCCTCCTCCTGTGTAAACACAGGAAGGAGGAAGCGACGTGATCTCTCCCTCGGCGTTTGTTTCAAGCGCCGCTGAGGAGAGATCACAACACACCAAGTAAGTCCTGCACCAAACAGCACACTTACACACACACAAACACATTTAAACCCCCGCGATCGCCCCCCCCCCCCTGTCACAGTGTCACTGAATGCAGTAATCATACATGTATGATTACTGTATTTAGTGTCAGTGTGACAGACAGTGTGACAGTCAGTCAGTGTTAGTGTCAGGGTCACCCCCCCCCAATAAAGTTTTAACCCCTTGATCACTGCCCTAGTTAACCCTTTCACTCCCTATTACCAGCGTCACTAAGCGATCATTTTTCTGATCGCTGTATTAGTGTCGCTGTTCCCGCTAGGTAGCTAATTTTTTTTTAATGCGATTTTTTTTTTACTAAAGACATGTGGCTAAATAAATTTTGGCCTAAATGTTTGACTAAAATTTAGTTTATTGGTTTTTTATTATAACAAAAAGTAAAAAATATTGATTTTTTTTCAAAAATGTCGCTCTATTTTTGTATATAGCGCAAAAAATAAAAAAATCGCAGAGGCGATCAAATACCACCAAAAGAAAGCTCTATTTGTGGGAAAAAAAGGACGCAAATTTTGTTTGGGAGCCACGTCGCACGACCGCGCAATTGTCTGTTAAAGCGACGCAGTGCTGAATCGCAAAAACCCCTTGGGTCATTTGCCAGCGTATTGGTCCGGGTCTTAAGTGGTTAATACGGAGCCCAGCCTGTGAATGTAACATCTCTTGAGAGTACTAAAGCCCACTTATTCAGAGCGATGTGCAATACTCACAAGGTAAAATATTCTTGTATCGGTTCTTGTTTTTGTTCTCTTGTCTCTGCCCCTCTTTGCGGCTGTACAGTAGTTTGCATTCTTGCTGCTGCAACGTCTGAAAGGAACAGAAAGGAAAAAAAAAATTGTAATACAGCCGATTTCACAAGAAACCTTTATCTTTGTCATTTAAAGCAGATGAGTTGTGCTTTCTCTTCACCTACTGAAAAACCATCTTCCAGACTGAGCAATTGCCTGTCAGTCAGAACCACAATGAGGTCTGCTGTCAACACGTTCCTAAAATATACATCCCTTGTGTGGATGACACCGCACCGCTTCAAACAAGGACATGCAGAGGTGGAAATAACCTCAGCACTTCATTACCAGTAAAACTTGAATTCAGGGCCATTCGTATACCCAAATAGCAGCATTTCTCTATTCATAAATGACTGTAAATGTTTTCTGTGCAGACTGCAGCTGTGTGCCACACTTAGACATTGAGATGAAATATTTAAGAAGTCTGTGAGATCTAATTAATAGAAGAAATATTAGACAAGCCGTAAAAGCTCACTCGAAAAAAAGGACATTTAAAAAACATTTTAAAAAGCTTTCCAAAAACTAACTTTCTGCAGTTGATGGATGAACAGGAATTCTGACAGTATGAGGTCTCCTGAAACTAATAGATTGGTACCTGTTTGCATGCTGGGTATTTTTAGTGTTTTCTAGGCTTTCTATGCTGGAGAATTGCAAAAAGCATGATAATAACTTTCACATTGTATTTGTCAAAGCCCCAGACAATCGGAGCATGGAAGCTGAACATTGTGTGCTCATGGCAATATATTAAATTCTATTCTAATGGACTCATTAGAATACAATTATCGCTCCTCCACCTTTAAACACAGCAGTGGTCAATTTTAACACCAGAAGTAGACTATGTCTAAAGATGGAATACAGAAATTCTTACAGGCTTCCATAAGTTTGGTTTTTACAATATTAAAAAGACAGAATTCTATAGCTCTGCTGTAAGGTATCTTAAAACGGGCCAATTATTTCTCGGTAGCACTTACAAGACCTTTCTCAAGCCCAGACTTGAGTAAAGCAAGGGCAGCCAATCATAAAACAGCAAAGAGAATTTCTGTACTCTAGCTTAACGGAGTTGATTTAAAAAAAAAAAAAAAACACATTTTATATTATATACAGTTGCAATAAAAAGTATGAGAAATCATTTTGGAATGATATGGATTTCTGCACAAATTAGTCATAAAATGTGATCTGAATCTTTGATTGGAGTTAAGCACTATGCTCTCCCTCCTCCCTTTACCCCTGTCCCCCCCTCTTCGTCCTCTCCTTTCCTTCTTTCTATGCCTCTCTTACTATCCCTGTTTGTTTTTGTACTATTAACAATCTACATAAGCGATTGTTGAAGAGTTACTATTTTCAAATTGTTTTTTTTTTGGGGGGGGGGGGGGGGTATTTTTTGTGTGACCCTTACAATATTATATCTTTCTTACCCATATCAGTAAGGGTAGTATAAGATCAGGACGGGGTCTGGGGGAGTTGGGGACCTTGCTCTTAGCGCAGCATGTTCCCAAGAGGGGTGCTGAGGGTGTGGGTTCCGGATTGCCCTTGGGTCGGGGCCTTTTCTACAGGGTAATGAGGCTTCACATTCGTGGGAGCTCCAATATATCCCAATCAGACTGTTTTGCAGGCAGTCATGATATCTGAATTACCTCTCCATTGTAGGTTATTATTGTTTTCACTATCTTGTTTGCTTTGTACGAAAAATTGTGTGCGTCGCCCCTCGGGGCTATTGTAATTTCTGACGCTTATGTACTTTCTGTAACCTTATCCATAAACTCAATAAAAATGTATTGAAAGAAAAATGTGATCTGATCTTCATCTAAGTCACAACAATAGACAATCACAGTCTGCTTAACCACTTAAAGAGGGGGGTTCACCCTTAAAACAACTCTGTGTCATCCCATCCAGCGTTTTTTTTTTTTTTTTTATCTCTGTACTTACTGTTTAATTGATCATTTTATTTTGTCCCTACCGCGGGGATTGGCGCGGCTATGGAGTGTCACGGCTTCCGAAAATAGCCGACTAGCACTCGGGTCTTCCCAGCGCTATACGGCGCCTGCGCACAGACCTAGGAGCTGACTGCGCAGGTGCCGTATATATCCTAGTCCTATTTCGGCTTTTCTCGGAGGGCGTGAAGCGCCATAGCTATTGGACTCGGATATATACGGCGCCTGCGCAGTCAGCTCCTAGGTCGGTGCGCAGGCACCCGGAAGACCCGGGTGCTAGCCGGCTATTTTCGGAAGCCGTGACGCTCCATCGCCGCGCCATTCCCCGCGGTAGGGACAAAATAAAATGATCAATTAAACAGTAAGAACAGAGATTAAAAAAAAAAAAAAAAAACAACAGCATACTGGCGCTGACGCCAGTATGCTGGATGGGATGACACAGAGTTGTTTTAAGGGTGAACCCCCTCTTTACGGATCGCCCAACGACGATATACGTCAGCAGAATGGCATGGCTGGGCACAGGCACGTACATGTACGCCGCCTTTAAGAGCCCAGCCGTGGGTTGCACACGCGACCTGGTCCGAAGCTCCGTGGCTGCAGGACCCGCCACCGGTGTCCTGCGATCAGTCACAGGAGCTGAAGAACGGGGAGAGCTGTGTGTAAACACACCTTCCCAGTTCTTCGCAGTGTCATTGATCGTGTGTTCCCCGATATAGAGAAAGACGATCAATGATGTCACACATCCAGCCCGCCCCCCTACAGTCAGGGCCGTTTGAAGGAATTTGGGGGCCCCAAGCAAAATGGACATGGAGGCCCCCCAAAGCCCCCCCCCCCCCCCCATGTTCTTTTTACTCCCTCCCAGGCCCCCTCCCTATGTTCTTTTTACACTCCTTCCTACCGGTTCCGTACCACGCAGCAGGAGATTCAGTTTCCTGTTCCCAGCCGGACTGAAAGGCAGTGAGCACTCAGTGTGCAGGACTGATAGGAGAAAGGAAGAGGAGCGACGCTACAGAGAAGGGGAAGTGACGACTCGAGGCAGCAGTGCTGCAGGCTCTCTATAGAGCGCTCAGGCGGCTGCAGCATACAGGAAGCGCGGCAAGGCACCTGCTTGGGGCCCCAGGCTAATTCAGGGGCCCCAATCAATTGCTTGGTTTGCCTGTCTTGTAACGACGGGCCTACCTACAGTTAGAAACACATATGAGGTCACACTTTACCCCTACAGCACCCACTGGTGGTTAACTCCTAAACTGAAATTGTCATTTTTACAGTAATCAATGCATTTTTATAGCACTTTTTGCTGTGAAAATGACAATGTTCCCAAAAATGTGTCAAAATTTTCCGATGTGTCCGCGGCAGTCACGAAAAAAAAAAATATATATAAAATCGATGATCGCCGCTAATAGTAGTAAACAAAAAATAAAATAATAAAAATGCCATAAAACTATCCCCTATTTTGTAAACGCTATAAATTTTGCGCAGACCAATAGTTATTGCGATTTTTTTTACCAAAAATAGGTAGAATACGTATCGGCCTAAACTGAGGAAAAAAAAAATTTTTTATATCTTTTTTGGGGATATTTATTATAGCAAAAAGTAAAAAATATAGATTTTTTTTCAAAATTGTCGCTCTATTTTGGTTTATAGCGCAAAAAACTTTGGAAATACCACCAGAAGAAAGCTCTATTTGTGGGAAAAGGATGCCAATTTTGTTTGTGAAAAAAAGAAAAGAAAGGAGGGCGCACCGACCTTGTGCATTACCACTTAAAAGTTTTATTATACAAGATAAAAAAGCAATGGTCCTACTCACAAACCAATCAGAAGTATGCGCTTTTTTCAAAACAGCTGAGACTCGACCTCACGGCACCTGCAAACACCTGCACTTCCTGGATCTGGATAACCTAGTGAAACGCGTGCATACTCGCGCGCACATCCACGCGCATGCGCGAGCACTGCAAAAGTGGAAGTGCGAGGTGGAACGCAAACACCCGCACTTCCTGCGCTTGGAGAATCCAATACAGTGGATGTACATAGTCGCGCGCATGCGCGAGTACGGCGAAACCAGAAGTGCGGGGTGGAACGCAAAAGAGCCCCGCAATTCCTGATTGAACCCAGGACAGCAACAGAGCGGCAGTGAATAGACTGGATGCGGGCCATCCCTTGGGCACAAAACGTTGTCAGGTGGGGAACATTGCAATGTCTGTACCTGTTTTATCTCTGTGCCCTTATGTAGCCATATTGGCTCTAGGTTCTGGTATACTGGGCTGTATCTGGCTGCACTGCCAATTGGTATATAGAGCCAGTGATCCCAGGGATCTCATTATACTGTATACATAGATCCCCTCAATACGGTCTGACCCTCTGCACTAGTGCAATCTCCTTCGGGTGATGAGTAGAGTAGGCGGAGCCCCGCAGGAAAGGCGGGACCCGTCAACCAGTGGCCAATAGTGTTTGGTTTTATTGCACCACTGTGTACACATGCACATATAAAGGATGACATGCAGGAAGAGAGAGCTACCACGGACCACCTAGGCTTTGAGGAAAGGGGTACGCCCCAGAAACGCGTCAGCCATGTTGATGTCAAAGGTTTGACTGGCAGGTGCCGTGAGGTCCAGTCTCAGCTGTTTTGAAAAAGCGCATACTTCTGATTGGTTTGTGAGTAGGACCATTGCTTTTTTATCTTGTATAATAAAACTTTTAAGTGGTAATGCACAAGGTTGGTGTGCCCTCCTTTCTTTTCTTTTTTTTTTTGTAGTTCTATGAACACCCTTGGTTCTGTGGAGGGCTGCAAGACTTCAGACTTTGCTATAAGACTATACTGACATACCCAGTTTGTTTGTGAGCCATGTCGCACGACCACGCATTTGTCAGTTAAAGTGGCGAATCGCAAAAAGGGGCAAAGTCCTTAACCTGCATATTGTTCCGGGTCTTAAGTGGTTAAGAATTAAATATTACCATGTTTTTATTGAACACACACACACACATATATATATATATATATATATATATATATATATATCCATCCTATCTATCTATCTATCTATCTATATATATATATATATAGATATATATAAAAAAAAAACACACAAATATAAAAATAAAAATGTATTTATATTTTATGTATTTTTCTTCTTCTTGTAGCTCAATCTGGAAACATACCGTGCATCTGGAAATTATTCACAGAGGCTAACTTTTTCCACATTTTGTTATATTGTAGCGTTATTTCAAAATGGATTAAATTCATTATTTTTCTACATATACCCAATGATGACAACATGAAAGAAACTGCCCAAAAATAGGTGTGCCAAGCTTGTAGCATTATACTCGAAAAGACTTGAGGCTGTAATTGGTGCCAAAGGTGCTTCAACAAAGTATTGAGCAAAGGCTGTGAACACTTATGTACATGCGATTATTTTTTATTTTTTTATAAATTTGCAAACATTTCAAACAAACTACTTTCACATTGTCATTTTGGGGTATTGTTTGTAGAGTTTTGAGGAAAATAATGAATTTAATCTTTTTTGGAATAAGGCTGTCACATTTAAAAAAAGAAAAAAAAGTGGAAAAAAGAAACGCTGTGAATACTTTCTGGGTGCACTGTATGTGCCTATGTGGAGGTCAAAGGACATCAGTATTTACTGTGCATCTCCTAAAACATGGTAAGCTAGAGTTCCTCCACAAATAAAAAAAAAAGAATATAAAAATTCTCCTGTTATACAAAAGCCTTACGATACACATATCACAGAAAAGCAATAACAAACTGCTTTTCAGGAACAAGGATCAGTAGACGTTTTACATTTATTTTCTGTATAGTTTATGTATATAAATACAGAAAAAAAAAAAAAAGGAGTTACAAAGTCTCAAAGATCTGATTATGTAACCGCAGAGAACAGGTCATGTCATATATTTGCAGTTTTTGACTGGGTAGAAAATACGGCCATTTCCATAAAGGTCTGGTCCTTGTACATTCCATAGATCTTATTATGCAGCAGTATACTCTGTCTTAGACACTGCAGTGTTAGACACCAGCATACCAGCAGTGCAGAGACAGAATACTGCAATGCCACAAAGCAAGAAAACGGCTTGTAATAAACTCTTGTATAACCTTACAAACATGTTTGCAAACATGGTCCCTTCACATTCTCTTTTATGCTAATTACAGAGCACAAAACGCTAGCTCCAAAGTTAAAACAATTGCTTTCATTGCACTACACAGTATTTTACTGCCCACAGCTTAGATAGTCTGTATTTAAAAACTGATGATAGATGTTTCCTACTGGAAATAATAGCTGGTGTCCACAGCAAATTAAAAAGATCTGTAAAACCATCTCTTTATAAACTAGAATACTTAAAGGGCAGCAGCAGTTTTGCTATACATGTCTTATCTACACATTTTTCTGCAGCCTCCCTGAATAACCCTAAAAGAATGTGTTTGTTTTATAGCCAATAACTTCAAAGGAATTGTAAAGGTAAAAAAAAAAAAAATCCCTAAATAGCTTCCTTTACCTTAGTGCAGTCCTCCTTCACTTACCTCATCCTTCCATTTTCCTTATTTCTTCTGAGAAATCCTCACTTCCTGTTCTTCTGTCTGTAACTCACCACTGTAATGCAAAGCTTTCTCCCCGGCCTCTTGAGGTGGGAGAGGCGAGCAGGAGTGTCAGGACGCCCACTAACACACAGCTCCTTTATCTACAAAGTAGAGAGTGTGTCCTGACCCTCCTGCTCGCCCCCTCCCCCCAAGAGGCTTTTTCCACACCAGGGAGAAAGCCTTGTATTACTGTGTGGAGTTACAGACAGAAAATCAGGAAGTGAGGATTTCTCAGAAGAAATAATGACATTTAAAAGCAAAATCGAAGGATGAGGCAAGTGAAGGAGGACTGCACTAAGGTAAAGGGAGCTATTTAGAGAAAGCAATTTTTACCTTTACAACCCCCTTTAACCACTTGCCGACCAGCCGCCGCAGTTTCGGCAGGTCGGCACGGGTGCCGAGAGAGCTCTACGTCGCGCTTTTCGCGGCCACTAGGGGGCGCGTGCGCGCCGCCGCGGCCCGCGCGCGCGCCCCCCGCTCGCCCCCGAGTCCCGTGCGTGTGCCCGGCGGGCGCGATCGCCGCCGGGCACACGCGATCGCTCGTTACAGAGCGGGGAACGGGAGCTGTGTGTGAAAACACACAGCGCTCGTTCCTGTCAGCAGGGGAAACGTGATTTTCTGTTCATACAATGTATGAACAGAAAATCAGTGATTCCCCCTAGTAAGTCCACCCCCCCCATACAGTTAGAACACACTTGGAAAACACTTAACCCCTTCCCCGCCCCCTAGTGTTAACCCCTTCACTGCCAATGGCATTTTTATAGTAATCCAATGCATTTTTATAGCATTGATCGCTAAAAAAATGCCAATGGTCCCAAAAATGTGTCAAAAGTGTCCGAAGTGTCCGCCATAATATCGCAGTACCGAAAAAAAAAACGCTGATCGCCGCCATTACTAGTAAAAAAAAAAAAAAATAATAAAAATGCCATAAAACTACCCCCTATTTTGTAAACGCTATAACTTTTGCGCAAACCAATCAATAAACGCTAATTGCGATTTTTTTTTACGAAAAATATGTAGAAGAATACGTATCGGCCTAAACTGAGGAAAAAATATTTTTTTTTATATATTTTTGGGGATATTTATTATAGAAAAAAGTAAAAAATATTGCATTTTTTTAATAGTCGCTCTGTTTTTGTTTATAGCGCAAAAAATAAAAACCGCAGAGATGATCAAATACCACCAAAAGAAAGCTCTATTTGTGGGAAAAAAAGGACGCCAATTTTGTTTGGGAGCCACGTCGCACGACCGCGCAATTGTCAGTTAAAGCGACGCAGCGCCGAATCTCAAAAAGTGCTCTGGTCTTTGGACAGCAATATGGTCCGGGGCTGAAGTGGTTAAGTTTATAATAGTATGGTTGTCTGTAGAAGGTCTTTGGTTGCTAGCAAACTGCCTGCAACTATCACTAGGGGGCACTGTTCTGAGGCAGGAGACTGGTGCTAGAATGATATACGCAAAAGCACAGGTGCAGGTTTCTCTAGCCACATGGGTGCTCAAACCTGTGGCCCTACAGCTTTTGCTAACTACAAGTTCCATCATGCTTCTGCCTTTGGGAGTCATCCTTGGAACAGTCAGCCTGGCAATGGCTCATGGGACTTGAAGTTTAACAACAGTAGGAAGGGCAACATGTTAAGCACCCATGTGTCTAGCACAAGCTGGGGAGAGAGCCTCTCATTTTTCTACCAACAGGTCCATCCCACTGGCCCTTTTTTGCCATTGTATACAATCAAAACAAATTGGCTCTGGAGTCATCTAGCAGTCTTCCTCCCACTACTATAAAAACATTCATACTTGGATGATCTGAGACAAGTATGAAAGGATCTTTCATAGAAAATGACCTCTAAGCAACTTGATTACATCTGCTATGTTCTGAAGTCTAGTTAGATTAAATCAACTTACCTCAAACTCTTCCCAAAAGCCCTGCTTAAATTTATCAGCCGTTTCTGCAGGTTTACTCAGTTCCTTTACTCGACTTTCAATTTCTGCTGCATTAATACGGGTTGTATTCAGAGGCTGGGAAGAAAAAAAAATGGATTATTAAAGGTGGTGGTTTTATATCGTGCCAACAGTTTGCGCAGCGCTTAACAAAATAAAGGCAGACATTACAAATTTGATACAAGAGGAATCAGAGGGTAGGATTATATTTGACCCTCTACCTGTTTGAGTTGTAGTACTGTGCCAAGTGTTTCCACCATGGGATTTTTCTTATAATGCTCCACAAGGTCTGTTAGAGAGTCAAACTTCTCTCCTCCTCCAACATCATATTTCATATCCTAAACAAGAAGACAAATCATATAATGGATTAGGGATTCACACAGAGTTCCATTATTAAAGTAAAAATGCCATAAAGACACATTTCTGGCCTAAAGTACAAAGTTGCATTATAATAGCTGTGAAAAGTGCCGAGACTTCATTATCCATGTGATATACGTCGAGTTGAGTTAATCAGGGCACAGATTAGCAGTGTCCTGAGTATCAGTGCAGCATATTAGTGCCCATCAGTGCCACCCATCAGCACAGCCTTATCAGTAACCAACAGTGTAACCTCATCAGCACCCATCGGTAAAGGAGATTACTTATTTGCAAAAAAATTATATCAGAAATGCCACCAAAAGAAAATAAATCTCTATTTGTGTGAAAATAAAAATGATAAAAATGTCATAATGGTGTCAAAGTGTAACAACCCTAAAAGCTGAAATTTGGCCTGATCAAAAAGGGGTGAAATTGCCCATTAGGTAAGTTTTTTTTTTTTTTTTTGCATAAATCAATGTAGCAGAATTTATGAAAGACAAAAAAGATCAATGAAAAAGTGAAGTGGTTATTAAGACAAATTACCTGGCACCGTATCATGACATGTGTCACTTTAGACTTGCCATCATTGCTCTCGCCTTTGTCATCCCCTGTGCGAACAGACAACACAAAATCTCCAGGGTGGCTCTGGCTTTCACGAACCAGGAAGCTTCCATGTTTACCTTTTTCAGTTAACAACTTCTCTGCTTCCTTTCCAGAAAGGTGACCATGGAACCACCTAATTTCCAAGCAAACCGAATTCTAGTTAGAAAATAGTCATTAATGAAAATACACAACATTATAGAATGCCATATATGAAACGTCATGTGAAAGCATCAAGTGCTACTCATCTTAAAAGTATAAATGTACTTTAAAACTGCCAAAAAGCCCTGCTTGCTTTCCTTATTTTAGCTATATCTATTTAGAGTCCGAGTCTAGGAGTTGCCACCTATGCCAGGCAGCATTCTGGTCATCCAAGCCAACTAGGCCGCATGGCACTGCACAGGAGCAGCCTACTTTACATAGGTTCTACTGGAAAAGCCACCAATCTGCAGGTTCACAAATAATGTAAACTAATGTGTAGTACTGTGTGACCCTGCCAACTTGAAACAGCACCTAGTGTAGGTTGCAAAATAATCTGCTGTATTTAAAAAGTCGGGCTTAAACTCCTCCAAATGGCCACCCGTGCACCAATCTAGGCCAGGCAACAGGGAAGCCAGATCCTCAACAAGATGGCCACCACACCAGTACACCTCAAAATGGCCATCCATAACATTTAAGGCAAAATGGGCACCTCAGCTAGCGGGTCCCACCCAAACTGGCTGCTGCTGCATCTACAATAAAATGGCCACCCAGCACATGGCAGGCATTGCTGCAGAAACACTGGAACCCTGCAGCTCCCAACCAAGGTCCCAGAAATGACAAAGCCCTGAGCCCCCCCAACAGACCAGAAAAGAAGCACTCCAGGTCAGAGTAACACCACACGTTACAAGAGAGGGGGGGGGAATAGCATAGGGAGCACAGGCCTGGAGAGAAGGAGCAGACATGACCTATAAGGCAGGGACTATCTTGGAAGCCAGCTTGCCTGAATGAAGATTAATTGTATGTATGTTTACTGGGATTATCTTGCTGTTTAAGAAGCTAGGGGCCTTGACCTATAACTAAAATATTTATTTTGGGTAGACTGGTCCTTTTACCGCTTAAAGGACCGCCTCCTGCACATTTACGTCGGCAGAATGGCACGGTTGGGCACATGCAGGTACAGGTACGTCCTCTGTTAGTGCCCAGCTGTGGGTCGCGGGCGGGCGCGCGCCCACTCCCCGGAGCTGAAGAACGGGGAGAGCTATGTGTAAACACAGCTTCCCCATTCGTCCGTGTGGTGCCGTCATTAATCGTGTGTTCCCTTATATAGGGAATCGCAATGACGTCACACCTACAGCCACACACCCCCCCCCCCCCCTACAGTTAGAAAAAACATATGAGGTCACACATAACCTTCAGCGTCCTCTAGTGGTTAACTCCCAAACTGCAATTGTCATTTTCACTGAAAAATTTATTGAATTTTTCACCAAAAATGTGTAAAAAATTGTCCGATGTGTCCGCCATAATGTCACAGTCATGAAAAAAAAAAAAAAGCTGATCGCCGCCATTAGTAGTAAAAAAAATAGATAGAGATATATATCTATATCTATATCTCTATCTATCTATCAATAAAACTATCCCCTATTTTGTAAAGGCTATAAATTTTGTGCAAACCAACCGATAGACGCTTATTGCGATTTATTTTTTTACCAAAAATAGGTAGAAGAATACGTATCGGCCTCAACTGAGGAAAAAAATGTTTTTTATATATATTTAGGGTATATTTATTATAGCAAAAAATAATGGTTTTTTTTTTCAAAATTGTCGCTCTATTTTTGTTTTTAACGCAAAAAATAAAAACCACAGAGGTGATCAAATACCACTAAAAGAAAGGACGCCAACTTTGACTGGGAGCCACGTCGCGCAATTGTCAGTTAAATTGATGCAGTTCCGAATCGCAAAAACTGGCCGGGTCCTTTAGCTGCCTAAAGGTCTGGGTCTTAAGTGGTTAAGAACAATTACATTTATGAAAAGGGGGCAATAGTGCAATGGCTTCTTACTGTAACAAAGCACTGTTGGTGCCTGCATTATTGTGCTGGGATACTGCTCAGTTTTCTCAACGTACAGAGCATTTAGACACAAAAAAAGGATTTTTAATAAACAGCTTACCTGTAAAATCCTTTTCTTGAAGTACATCACGGGACACAGAGCGCATAGCCATTACACTTGGGTTATATGGGTACCTTCAGGTGTGGACACTGGTGTAATCAATTTCACAGGAAGTTTCCTCCCTATATAACCCCCTCCCACTGGGAGTGCTTCAGTTTTGTAGCAAGCAATTCTCCCGAGGTTACACAATGTTCCCCAAAAGAGGGGTGGGAGCTCTGTGTCCCGTGATGTACTTCAAGAAAAGGATTTTACAGGTAAGCTGTTTATTAAAAATCCTTTTTTCTTTATCGTACATCACGGGACACAGAGCGCATAGCCATTACACTTGGGATGTCCTAAAGCAATGCTCTATGAAGGGAGGGAGACCGTAAGGCCAAGAATAGCCAAAAAAAACATTGTCAGGAGAAAACATGGCTCCACCAACAGAAAAACAAGGGGGCGTGAACCGGGCCAGAGGATTCTATACTGCTGCCCGTAGGACCGCCTGCCCAAAAGCTGCGTCCGTACTCTTTGCAACGTCCAACTTATAAAATTTAGTAAACGTATGTACGGAAGACCAGGTTGCCGCCTTGCAAACCTGTGCCATAGAAGATCTGATGGTGTGCCGCCCAGGAGGCACTCATGGCCCTCGTAGAATGGGCTTTAACTGATAAGGGAGGTGGAAACGCGCTTCAGACCATATGCCTGAAAAATCAGCTGCTTAATCCACCTAGCCAAGGAAGACTTGGCAGCCGGCTGACCCTTCTTGGGGCCATCCGGAAGAACAAAAAGCACATCTGTTTTCCGAATCTTCTCTGTAGCCTTGAGATAGACCCTCATGGCTCGAACCACGTCCAAAGTATGAAGCCGTCTTTCCTCTCTGGACTGGGGAGTAGGAAAGAAGGATGGTAGGACTAGGTCCTGATTCAAGTGAAAACTGGATATGACCTTAGGAAGGAAAGAAGGTTGAGGCCGCAGAACCAACTCTGTCCTTATGCAGAATAAGGTATGGCTCCCTGCATGACAAGGCTGCCAGCTCGGAAACCCTTCTGGCTGAAGCCATAGCCACCAAGAAAACCAACTTTCGGGTTAGTAGCACAAGAGGGATTTCTGTCAGAGGTTCAAACGGCTGCCTTTGTAAAGCTGACAAGACCAGATTTAAATTCCAGGGGCAGAGGGGAGCTCTAATAGGGGGATTCACATGCAAGACCCCCTGCAAGAAGGTTTTCATAAGCGAATGGGTGGCCAAGGGTCTTTGAAACCATATTGATAAAGCCGACACCTGCCCCTTTAGAGTACTAAGAGCCAACCCTTTGTCAACGCCAACCTGGAGGAATCGCAAGATCCTGTCAATAAAAAAACTTTCGAGGATGCCATTTTTGAGACTCGCACCACTCCACATAGGTTCTCCAGACTCTGTAATAAATATTTCTGGAGACCGGTTTCCTAGCCTGAATCAACGTAGATATGACCTGATCTGAGAGGCCTCTGCCCTTAAGAATTAGGGATTCAGCCGCCAAGCCGTCAAATTTAGCTGCTGTGAAGCAGGATGGCAGATTGGGCCCTGAGACAGCAGATCTGGGCGCAGGGGGAGCGGCCACGGCGCCCCGACTGACATCTTCACGATGAGTGCGTACCAAGCCCTCCTGGGCCAGGCTGGGGCCACCAGGATCACAGGCCTGCGCTCCACCCGGATCCTCCGTAGAAGGCGGGGAATCATCTGCAGTGGAGGGAACGCATACAGAAGAGAAAACTGGTGACAAGGGACAAACCAAGGCATCGGTCCCGTAGGCCGAGGGATCCCTGGCTCGGGATATGAATTTGTCCAACTTTTTGTTGGATCTCGTTGCCATAATGTCCACATCTGGGACTCCGAATCTTTGGCAAATCTCTTGGAATACCTGGGGGTGAAGAGACCATTCCCCCGGGAGCAACTGTTGACGACTCAAAAAATCTGCTTGAGAATTGTCTATCCCTGGGATGAACACCGCCGAGATGCAGGGTACATGGGCTTCGGCCCATGAGAAAATCAGGTTTACTTCTCTTTGGGCTGCTGGGCTCTTCGTGCCCCCCTGGTGGTTTATGTATGCCACCGCAAGTGGCGTTGTCGGACTGTATCCTTACTGGCAGACCCTGAAGGGGGAGAGTCCAGGCGATCAGGGCCAGCCGAGCAGCTCTGATTCTCCAAGATATTGATGGGAAGCAGTTTTTCTGCCTCCGACCACTGCCCTTGCTGGGTCTGTTCTTCTAGAACTGCCCCCCAACCTGACAGGCTGGCATCCGTGGATACTATCTTCCACGAGATGGGGCAAAAGGATTTCCCTTTTGACAAATTTTGAGAGACCAGCCACCAAGACAGGCTGCGCCGGACCTTCGGGGAGAGCACTAACGGACGATCTAACGCCTGAATGGACTTGTTCCAAGCAGAGAGAATGGCTGCCTGAAGATATCTGGTATGGATCTGGGCGTAGGGCACAGCCTCGAAGGCGGCCACCATCTTCCCCAGCAGTCGCATACATAGGCGAATAGTCGGCCTCTTCTTGCCTAAGATCACTTGAACTGCTTGGGCTATTGATCTGATCTTTGCTTGAGGTAAAATTATCCTCTGGCAGTCTGTATTTAGCCGAAGGCCTAGATATTCCAACTGCTTTGTGGGTTTCAATACCGATTTTTCTAGGTTTACAATCCATCCGAATTCCTCTAGATGCTGAACTGTGCGACCCACTGCCTGATTGAGGTTGGAAGCTGAGCTGTCGATAACCAGAAGATCGTCCAAGTATGGCCAAGACTAAAATGCCTTCTGTCCTTAGGACGGCTAGCACCGGGGCTAACACACTTTGTGAATACCCGCGGAGCTGTTGCCAACCCGAAAGGGAGGGCTACGAACTGGTAATGGCGGTGATCTATCATAAAACGAAGAAACCTGTGATGTGCCGGGTAGATCGGCACGTGCAGATACGCATCTTTTATGTCTATAGATGCTAGAAAGTCGTCTTGATGTAGGCTGGCTGCCACCTGAACGTATGGACTCCATACGAAAGGTCTGAATGTTTAGAAAGCGATTTAGGCGTTTGAGGTCCAAGATAGGCCTGACGTCGCCATTGGGCTTTGGTATTATGAAAAGGTTGGAGTAGAATCCCAAACCCCATTCCTGGGTTGGTACTTCTACAATTACCCCTTGGAGCAAGAGACGATCCAATGCTTTTACAAGAGAGGCCCTCTTTAATGGGTCGCTTGGAAGACTTGACCCCTGAAAATGAGGAGGGGGGACTTCCCGAAACTCTAGCTTGTAGCCCGTGGTTACCACGGATCTTACCCAAGAGTCGGGAATTCTGGCCTTCCACACTTCGGAGAAAAACCGAAGCCTTCCCCCCACCCAAGAGAGTGGGGGCGCCCCTTCATGAATCTGACTTAAGGACTGGTTTAACCGGCTTGCGAGACCATGGCCTCTTGCCTGTCGTGGCTTGTCCTTGTGGGCGGCTATTAAATGCCTGAACGCCCGGGAGGCCGTCGATACTGACGGGAAGTTGAAGGGGCCGAGCCTGCGAAGGCCTGTCGCTTAAATGCGGGCCCACGTGATCTTTTCTTGATGGGCAAGAAAGAACTTTTACCACCTTGATATGGTCTGGATATATTTATCTAGGTCTTCACCGAATAGTCTCCCACCATGAAAGGGAAATCCTGCTAAAAGCTTTTTGCAGGGTGCCTCTGCTGACCAGTTTTTTAGCCACAAAAGGCGACGCATATGAACCAACAGCAGAGATAAACGGGACGCCTGTTGAACGGAGTCCTTAATAGCATCTACTGCAAAGCAGAGAGCTCTTGGGAGGTCCAGCCAATTCACGAGCTTGCTGAGCCGGTATGTCCCTTAATATCTGTTTAGTCTGATCCTTTAAAGCCTGACAAACGCCAATGGCTGCCACTGCTGGCTGAACCACGGCACCTACTGTGGTAAAAGAAGCCTTCAGTAGGGTCTCCAATTTTTTGTCGACTGGATCTTTAAACACCTGGACATTTTCCACCGGACAGGTCAGGGATTTATTTACGCAGGAAATGGCTGCGTCCACGGTAGGGAGTGCCCATTTCTTTGCAAATTCTTCTTCCATAGGATAGAGAATGGTAAACCTTTTAGGAGGGATAAAAATCCTATCAGGTCGAGCCCAATCCTGAAAAAATCACACTCTCCAGAAGGGGGTGAACCGGGAAAGATGCACCCCTCAATGGTGCCTTCAAGGAACCTAAAGAGGATACCGCGGGGGCTACTTGTTCTGACACTGGAAGTTTAAAAGCAGTGCGAACCATATCCGTCAGAGACTGGATCCACAGGACTCTCTGCTTGAGAAGCCGAAAAAATTTCATCTATAGTGGAATCTTCAATGTCTGACCCGTCAGGACTCAGGTCCGCTTGATCCCCCTGTGGGTCCAATTCCTCCGAAGAGAGGACCTCTGCATCTGAACACACCGTTTTAGGTGACGGGGATCTAGCCCGTTTGCCACCCGGCAAAGAGCGGGCAATTAAAGCAGTTAACCTTTTCTCTAGCCCACGCAGGGTGGATTCTAGCATTTCTTCCGTAACATAAACGGGAATGGGTTGATTGGGGGCCGCCTCTTCCCCTAGCACCCTCAATGGCTCCTGCACGATGCTGTTCGGTGGTCTATCTGGTGAGGGTGGGACCACTGGAGCCTGGCCCAAATCCTCTGACCCCGTTGGAGACCCCTTTACTTTTTTGGCACCTTTTGCAGCCTTAGCTGGTCCTGATCCCTTGGGAGCCATTGCACAACCTTGAGACAACCCTACAGCCAACACCCTAACTGTTGTAGCTAGAAGTGAAACATTAATAAGGACAGGCTATGGTAAAAAAAAATCTTTTCAAAATTTTCATACGCCTGAGAAGGCGGCAATACAGAGGAAAGTCCTGTGAGTATTGCCACACCAATGCCCGTTAGCTGGAGTCCAAGGTTGCACCGACTCAGATACTGCCGGATCTAAGGCTGAGTCCCTTTAAGCAAAAAAAATTTTTTTTTTTTTTTTTTTGGTCAGTGTGGACTAAGTCCAGACCTGAAGATCCACAAACCACCACTGGGTGTCACTGTTAGCCAGAACTGGCTCAGCTGCGCGCTCTATGTCCTCACTCTCCACTGCTCTCAGGAGGGAATGACCAGCCAGGAAATGCTTTTTGGCTTTATCCGAGACCTGACGCTGCTGGCCCGCCCCCCCCCCACGCACGCTGACGTTGTAAAAGGCGCGCGCGCGCGCCCCGCCCCCCCCACGCTGAAACCAACATGGAGGAAGCAGAGAGCAGAGGAGAAGCCCTGGACCAGCGCTAGAAACACAGACACCTGGTAAGCCACTAATCTTTGTAGTGCACACATAGAGGAAGCTGTCTCCCTAGGCTTCCTAGGAAACAGGAGTTTTGTCAGCACTTCCTATCTATACACGTGGGGCTGCAGTATCATGCTAACAGGCAAATCTGGGGGGAGTAGCAAAATACATATCTTTTAAAATCATATATATATCTACATGTTATCTGGGTAAACATTAGTACATCCCATCCTGCCTCAAAAGACATAGTGGAGATAGTGGCTGATGCACAAGCATACCATTAGCCAACCCAGAACCCCCAGGGGGATACCTACTGTCGAACCAAGTCCCGCAGGTTCCCTCTTACCTGCTCCACGCCGCAGGGTATTGCAAACTGCAAGAGGCCCAGCCTTCCCCCATCTCCGTGGGTATTGTCTTGGACCTTCAGGGACCAGGGTCCTGTGTTAAGGAACCCACACCCCTGGACCTATATAGCATCCTGGCATCAGTAGCGTTTAGTTCTTGGAAGAGACTAAGGCACTGGAGCCCAGAATCCAGCCCTCAAAGGAGAGGCATTATAGGCAAAACCCCACTCCAGCAGGGCCCGGGTACCGTACACCTTGGCTTTGAAGCACTTCGGACGGATCCGGCTAGCTATCCTGGGTCCCGAGACCTCCGAGGGACAGCTAGACGTGACCAACACCTAAGACACTGGCGAAAAAACTGAAGCACTCTCAGTGGGAGGGGGTTATATAGGGAGGAAACTTCCTGTGAAATTGATTACACCAGTGTCCACACCTGAAGGTACCCATATAACCCAAGTGTAATGGCTATGCGCTCTGTGTCCCGTGATGTACGATAAAGAAAAAAAGCTGATCGCCGCCATTAGTAGTAAAAAAAAAAAAAAAAAAAAAAAAAAAAAATCGCAATAAGCGTCTATCGGTTGGTTTGCACACAATTTATAGCGTTTACAAAATAGGGGATAGTTTTATTGATGATATATATATCAATAAAACTATCCCCTATTTTGTAAACGCTATAAATTTTGTGCAAACCAACCGATAGACGCTTATTGCGATTTATTTTTTTACCAAAAATAGGTAGAAGAATACGTATCGGCCTCAACTGAGGAAGAAAATGTTTTTTATATATATTTAGGGTATATTTATTATAGCAAAAAAAGTAAAAAATATTTTTTTTTTTCAAAATTGTCGCTCTATTTTTGTTAACGCAAAAAATAAAAACCACAGAGGTGATCAAATACCACTAAAAGAAAGGACGCCAACTTTGACTGGGAGCCACGTCGCGCAATTGTCAGTTAAAGTGATGCAGTTCCGAATCGCAAAAACTGGCCGGGTCCTTTAGCTGCCTAAAGGTCCGGGTCTTAAGTGGTTAAGAACAATTACATTTATGAAAAGGGGGCAATAGTGCAATGGCTCCTTACTGTAACAAAGCACTGTTGGTGCCTGCATTATTGTGCTGGGATACTGCTCAGGTTTCTCAACGTACAGAGCATTTAGACACAAAATATAATTGAGGGCATTGACAACTTTACCCTTTCCCACTTCCGGGAGACTCCGCCGCGTTGCCGTCCCCTGAAAATTTGTCAACCCTCCTCCTTCCACCACTGCCGGGCTAATGAAAAAAAAAGTGCAGTGGGCTACGCGCTTGTGCAGTAGGGAACCGGCTGTAAAGCTGAAAGGCTTCACTGCCGGGTTCCTTTACTATGAATGGCAGTGGCAGCACCCGAGAGCCAATCCGAAAAATTGGATGGTGTGCCGACATCGCAAGAACCCCGGACAGGTAAGTGTTCTAATATTAAAAGTCAGCTGCTACAATATTTTTTTCATGGGTGGGCGGAACTCCTCTTTAAACCTACAGAGGCCTGTCCTGCTGTACTCCCTAACCATGAAATGCTAGGCAATAAAATACAATGCAAATTGACATCTCTATTTTGAGAAATCAAGAGACTGCTTACCTCTCAGATGTAGGATCCGCACAGTTTAATGGGTACTTTAACTCAATTACATCCCCATTTTTTTCCTTTAGCTGTCCATGGTGTTCCATGTAATATTGAACCAATTCAGCCAGTGTAGCAAACTTTTCACCACCATACAAGTCATAGTAATCACCTGTGTTCTGGATTTTAATATGTGTAACAGCTCCATTCCTCCTGAAATGATAAAACATTAACTGTAATATAGTCTGTAAACCATTTTATAAAAACTGGAGAGGAGAATAAAAACCCTCAAGTGAAGCGCTTTTCCATAGAGATCAATATTTTTTTTGTTTTCTTGGGAAACATGAAAACAAACTGAATTGTGACCGCAGCAATTTCCCCACTTGCATAAGAGAACTTTTTCTGACATATTAAAAATAGAACTTCATATAGAAAAGTATACTGTCATATAGAAAGATGAGCCTGCATTGAGTACATAGATACCAAACATGTCAAGCCTTAAAATGGCACTTGCCAATAAAACTGCTATAAACAATACCCAAAATTGTCCATAGGCAGTGCTATAAAAGCCTGTGCAGGTCATCATTTTAAAGTTAACCAGGAAAGCTGGCCTTAGAATTACTGTTCTCACTCTGGGGTGCTACTTGTGTAGCACGATTGTTGTTTTTGTACATAGCCTACAACTGAAAAATGCAGTGGCGAAAATAATTATTTGATCCCCTGCAGATTTTGTATGTTTTCCCACTTACAAAGAAATAAAGGGTCTATAGTTTTTATCATGTGGGTGTATTTTAAATGATGGAGAGAATATCAACCAAAAATATAGAAAAATCATGATACAAATGTTATAAATTGAGTTGCAGTTAAGTGAGTAAAAAGTATTTGATCCCCTACCAACCAACAATAATTCTGCCTCCCACAGACTGGCTACAGTATGTGCTCATGTGGTACACAGATTAGTCCTGTCAATTTAAGAAGGTGCTCCTAACGACAACTCGTTATGGTGTATAAAAGACGGTGTCCCTTTCTTCTATTCAAACCTCACCATCAGGGGCAAGACCAAAGAGCTGTCAAAAGGACATCAGGGACCAGATTGTAGACCTGCACAAGACTGGAATGGTCTACAAGACCATCAGCAAGAAGCTTGGTGAGAAAGAGAGAACTGTTGGAGCCAAACCTAGCAAATGGAAGAAATACAAAAAAAAAATCATCAATCGCCCTCAGTCTGGAGCGCCATGCAAAATTTCACCTCATGGGCTAAAGATGATCATGAGAAAAGTGAGGGATCGGCTCAGAACTACACATGATGAGCTTGTGAATGATTTCAAGGCAGTTGGGACCACAGTCACCAAACAAACCATTGGTAACACAATACGCCATTGTGGATTGAAATCGTGCAGCACCTGCAAGGTCCCCCTCATCAAGAAGGCACATGTACAGGCCCATCTGAAGTTAGCCAATGAACATCTAAATGATTCAGACAAGTATTACGAGAAAGTGCTGTGGTCAGATGAGACCAAAATTTTGCGCTTTAGTATTAACACAGCAAGAAAAATGCTGACTATGGGGCCGTTTCTCTGCTAAAGGTACAGGCCCGACTTTGCTTCAGAGAGGCCAATGGAGGGGGCCATGTAGTGTAAAATCTTGGATTAGAACCTTCTTCCCTCAGTCATAAAACTGAAGATGGGTTCTAGTTGGGTCTTTCAGCATGACAATTACCCAAAACATGCCACCAAGGCAACAAAGATGTGGCTAAACAAGGCCATGGAGTGGCCTAGCCAGTCTCCAGACCTTAATCCTTAAAAAAAAAAAATTAATGGAGGGAGCTGAAACTTTGGGTTGCCAAGTGACAGTCAAGAAACCTTAAGGATTAGGCCTAGTGGAACCTTTGGCTACAAAGAAGTAAACTAGGACATTACTTGGTATTTTACTTGTTTATGCTAGCAAATGGATTTTATACTGCATCATCCACCTTTGCTAATTGGAAGTCTTTGGTGAACTCTGTTCTTCCCTTCTTGTACCCACCTACTTCTACCAGGAGAGGATGCCTAATGAAATTTACTAAGGTTTGGTCAGTTTGGCTGGAGTGTCCCCGATACAGCAGCCCTTTATGTGTAGAGTACGGTTCCCCTGATATGCATTTACCGCCAGTAAGCGAAACACGTACTCTGTTATGAAGTTTTTTATCTAGAGACGTCTTATCTATTCATTCAGAATTAGACCTGGGCTCTGTATCAACGTATGGCTATCGAAGGTGGGCACATTGCTTGATGTTATCTTGCCCCCAATGGTTTTTAAGTGTTTCTTGGCAGAGTGGAGCACAACGTTTCTTTTTTTTACTTTCTGCTAGAATACATATCCAAAGAATTAATTAATAAAAAACGAATTTCATCAGTTTAGGCTAATATGGATTCATATATATATGGTAAAAAAAAAAAAAAATATGAATAAAATGGCACTGGCAGAGAAGGGGCGATCAAAGGTTTAAATGTGTTCCTCAGTGTGTTCTAACTGTGTGGGGGATGGGCTCACTGAGACAACACAGATATCGCTGTTCTTGATTACTTGGAACAGCCGATCTCAGTGTTGTCCCCTGTCAGAGTAGGGATCCACCTTGTTTACTGTCCTACCGACACCAACCCCTGTCCTTTTCTACAATTCTTTTTTTCAAATCCTCCGAGTTCTTTGCCGTGAGGTGCCATGTTTGATTTCCAGTGACCAGTATGAGAGAGATAGAGCAATAATCCAAATTTAACACACCTGCTCCCCATTAACACCTTAGACCTTGTAACACCAACGAGTCACATGACACCGGGGAGGAAAAATGGCCAATTGGGCCCAATTTGGACATTTTCACTTAGGGGTGTACTCACTTTTGTTGCCAGTGGTTTAGACATTAATGGTTGTGTGCCGAGTTATTTTTAGGGGACAGCAAATTTACACTGTTACACAAGCTACTCACTACTTTACATTGTGTGTGCACGTGTGTGCACACGTGTGTTGGGTTTTGCAAGCTTTTATATGTCACAAGGCATTTGTGCACACTAGAACATTATGAAAGACTTGCCTTGAAACAAAGGCCTGCAGCGGAGCTTCACCCAGTCTTCCTTTAGGGTTTGCAGGTTGTGGTCCTTTTAGTGGCCAAAATGCGATGATGGCACTTCCACGCATGTGCACAGGAGTCACCGTTTACGGCCCAGGTACAGGGACACTGAGTATCTCCTAAATGGTGTACATTTAGGAGATTATTCTTGTACCTACAGGTAAGCTTTATCATAAGCTTACCTTTTGAAAGAAGTGTCCAGGGGGACATTACTACCACTTTAATTGTCTTATAACCTATTTTTCATGAAATGGTTTCTTACTGCATTTTTCTACCACCATAAGCTCCCAAACCTTCCTTTTCCACCACACTTCTGTGTGTTTGGAATAAGCAGTGAATATTAGTTGTGGTTTTGTACACTAAACATCTCACAGTCCCTAGTCCACAGTCTATAGTCTATAGGCCATCTCAGAAAGAAAGCAAGAAAGAAAAAAGGCAAATATCGTTTTTATTGTTAGAGGGAAAAAAAAGATCTCCGCTCAAGCCAAGAGCAAACCAGTATTATAAAACATATTTGTATTCCAAACATCCAGGAAAAGAGCTCCTTACCTTACTGAGAGCGTGAAATCACCAGGATTGCTCTTACTGGGACGTGCCAAGAAACTGCCGTCCACTCCACGGGTCAAAAGAAGATTTTCTGCTTCAACACCTGTGATATTCGGGTGAAACCATCTGTAACCAAAAGAAAGTCAACAGCATGAATCAAATTATTATTTTCAGACATTAGTCAGCAAGAAAGCAGTGTGTTATCACCAGGAAGACATGCTGCCCAATTAACAATAAATAATTGTAATTATGTTCTTGCTCATAGCTAGGACATATAGCCCTATTAAACTTAAAGGGTCACGAAAGGGAAAAAAAAAAATTTGGCTGAAATGACCGTTTACAGGGTATAGAGACATAAAAGTTAACTGATTCCTTTTAAAAAATGATTAAGAATAGATAAAAATCAATCATATAATGTGCCTCTAGTTTCACTTTCATGTTTCTGTGAAGTAGAGAAGACACACAGAACAAAAACAAACAAATCCAGGGCAGTGTTTTGTTTTTAAAATGAATCTGATTGGTTCTGAGGGGTTTTAGACACACAGCTTGGACCACAGTGAAAATCTGCCATGAGTTTTTTCATAAGGAGCCAGACAACCAGGAAGTGTGGAGATTAGGGTTGTCCCGATGCCTCTTTTTTAGGACCGAGTACAAGTACCGATACTTTTTTTCATGTACTCGCCGATACCGAATACCGATACTTTTTTTAATGTGTCCCCAAATGCAGCCATGTCCTGTCCCCCACATACTGCAGCCATGTCCTGTCCCCCACATACTGCAGCCATGTCCTGTCCCCCACATACTGCAGCCATGTCCTGTCCCCCACATACTGCAGCCATGTCCTGTCCCCCACATACTGCAGCCATGTCCCCCACATATTGCATACTGCAGCCATGTCATGTCCCCCACATACTGCAGCCATGTCATGTCCCCCACATACTGCAGCCATGTCATGTCCCCCACATACTGCAGCCATGTCATGTCCCCCACATACTGCAGCCATGTCATGTCCCCCACATACTCCCCATGTCCCCCACATACTGCAGCCATGTCATGTCCCCCACATACTGCAGCCATGTCATGTCCCCCACATACTGCAGCCATGTCATGTCCCCCACATACTGCAGCCATGTATGGTCCCCATACCTGTATATATGATGCCGCCACCGCCGTTAATCCCCTGCATTACAGCGTAGCGCCGCGCACGCAGTACAAGCTTCCGTTGTGAATAATTGTAAAGCGCGCACCGCCATGCTCAGACACTCCCCTTCTCGTGATTGGACGGATCCGTCCAATCACGAGAAGGGGAGTATCTATGCATAGCGGCGCGCGCTTTCCAAGTATTCAAAATGGAAGCTTGTACTGCGTGCGCGGCGCTACACTGTAATGCAGGGGATTAACGACGGTGGCGGCGGCATCATATATACAGATATGGGGGACATACATGGCTGCAATATGGGGGAAGTATTCTATTTTAGTATCGGGGGTATTTGCGGGAGTACAAGTACTCCCGCAAATACTCGGCATCGGTCCCAATACCGATACTAGTATCGGTAGCGGGACAACCCTAGTGGAGATAAGAGAAGTATTACAGCTACTTCAAAGCAAAAACTAACAATGAGAACATGAAAACAGCACTGCATTAAGGTAAAGGAAACTATTTAGCTAAAAAAAAAAAAAAAATCCTTTAGTGATCCTTATTCCAAGTACGGATTGTTTGTGGAGTTGCAGCTGCCCGGCATGGGACCCGGAGGAGCCAGGATCATTGTATTTCAAACAGCTACTACGGTGATCCTAGACTTCCACAGGGATCAGCCAGGTATAACACATACATACTTATATTGGTCCAAGCTGGACTAATGCCTATCAAAATTAAGCTTTAAGCCAGGGGTGCCCAACCTTTTGAAGAGCAAGGGCCACTTAAGCAAATTGGTAACCGGTCGCGGGCCACAATGAGCGGAGTGGGTGGATGGCAGCCCACACCACTCTATAGAGTTCATTCTCTTTTTTTTTATGAGTGGGTTGAATTGTAAGTAGGCGTTTGTAAACGGACACAATTACATTTACATCTTCCACTCCTTAGAGGTGAATAGAGGGTTCGATTTGGTCAGACAGACCGCGTAAACTGGGCCTTAGGCGGCTTTCACACTGATGCATGGTTGTTAATGACGTATCATGAATGCAGCACACTTCATCTGTGGATTTCCTGCAGGTTAGCTGCTCTTTGCCATAGACTTCCATTACTTCCTGTAGGTTTGGTGCACTTTCAGAAAGCACACCAAACTCGCAGGTAATAGAAATCTATTCTGTGACATTGTTGGGACCAATCACATTCATACAGTAAACAGTGCTATAAATATGCACTGATAACTGTATAAATGTGACTGGCAGGGAAGGGGTTAACCACTAGGGGGCAGGGAAGGGGTTAAATGTGTAGCCTAGTTTGTGTTCTAACTGTAGGGGGAGGGGGGTGACTGGGGGAGGTGACCGATTGTGTCCTTGTGTACAAGGGACACAGATCGGTCTCCTCTCTCCCTAAGGGACGTGGAGCTCGGTGTTTACACACCGAGCTCCACGTCCCTGCTCAGCTACTGGCCAATCGCGTGTGCCCGGCGGCGTGCGTGCGCCCCCTAGTGGCTTTAATAGACAGGACGTCATATGACGTACTGTCGGAACAATGGAGTCTTCCGCCTGCCGTCAAGTGGTTAAGCCCCGGACCATTTTGTAGCTAAATAAGACAAGGCCACTTTTTGCGATTCTGCTATATGTTGTTTTAACCGATAATTGCGCAGTCATGCGATGAGACTCCCAAACAAAATTGGCGTCCTTTTTTCCCCACAAATAGAGCTTTCTTTTGGTGGTATTTGATTACCTCTGCAGTTTTTATTTTTTGTGCTGTAAACAAAAATAGAGTGACAATTTTGAAAAAAAAAATGATAGATTTTTAACTTTTTGCTATAATAAATATCCCCAAAAAAATATATATAAAACAAAAAAATAAAGTCGCAATAAGCGTTTGGTTGGTTTGCGCAAAAGTTATAGCGTCTACAGAATAGGGGATAGTTTTATGGCATTTTTATTAATATTTTTCTTTACTAGTAATGGCGGCAATCATCAATTTTTATCGTGACTGCGACATTATGGCGGACACATCAGACACTTTTGACACTAATTGGAGCTGAAGAACGGGGAGAGCCGTGTGTAAACACGGCTTCCCCGTGCTTCATTGTGGCCGCAGCATCGATCGCGTCATCCCTGTTATAGGGGGACGCGATCGATGACGTCACACCTACAGCCATACCCCCCTACAGTTGTAAACACACACAGGGAACACTCAAAGTCACAGCGCCCCCTTGTGGTTAACTCCCAAACTGCAACTGTCATTTTCACAGTAAACAATGCAATTTAAATGCATTTTTTGCTGTGAAAATGACAATTGTCCCAAAAATGTGTCAAAATTGTCCGAAGTGTCCGCCATAATGTCGCAGTCACGAAAAAAGAAAAAAAAATCAATAAAAAAAAAAAAAAAAAAAAAAAAAAAAAAAAAAAAAAAAATCGCTGATCGCCGCTATTAGTAGTAAAAAATTTTTTTTTTATAAAAATGCAATAAAACTATCCTTTTTTGTAAACGCTATAAATTTTGCGAAAACTAACCGATAAACGCTTATTGCGATTTTTTTTACCAAAAATTGGTAGAGGAATACGTATCGGCCTAAACTGAGGAAAAAAAAATGTTATTTTTATATATTTTTGGGGGATATTTATTATAGCAAAAGGTAAAAAATATTGAATTTTTTTAAAAATTGTCGCTCTATTTTTGTTTATAGCGCAAAAAATAAAAACCGCAGAGGTGATCAAATACCACCAAAAGAAAGCTCTATTTGTGGGGAAAAAAGGACGCCAATTTTGTTTGGGAGCCATGTCGCACGACCGCGCGATTGTCAGTTAAAACTACGCAGTGCCGAATCGCAAAAAGGGGCAAGGTCCTTTACCTGCATTTTGGTCCGGGTCTTAAGTGGTTAAACGGTTAATAAAATTTAGTTGGATATAAAAAATAAAAATATTAGGGGGTAATGTTTGAAGTATGAACCATGAAGTATGTTGGCCTTTTTATTTAACCTCGTGAATAAAGTGGTTGTAAAGGCCGAGTTTTTTTACCTTCATGCATGAAAGTTAAAGACCTTCAGTGTGCAGCTCCCCCCGCCACCCGTTGTGTTACGTTGGTCACCTAAATGCATCAGTCCCTGCTGTATTTTGATCATCGTATTCATCATCGGGTTATTACGCCTTAGGACACAAAGTGCGTTGAGTCACGTTGATCTAAATCAAAACAGGCTCAACGCAAGGACACAGCAAAAACAATTGCAGTGCCTTGAAAAAGCATGCATACCCTTGAAATGACATTTTGTCATGTTGCCAAAAAAAAACAAATGTATTTTATTGGGATTTTGTGTGATAGGCCAACACAAAGTGGCACATAATCATGAAGTGGAAGGAAAATGAAAAACAATTTTTCAAAATTACTTAAAAATACATAACCAAAAAGTGTGCCTTGCATTTGTATTCAGCCCCCTTTACTCTGATACCCCATAACAAATCTAGTGGAACCAATTGCCTTCAGAAGTCATCTAATTAGTAAATAGAGTCCACCAGTGTGTAATTTAATCGCAGTATCAATACAGCTGTTCTGCGAAGCCCTCATAGGTTTGTTAGAGAACCTTAGTGAACAAACAGCATAATGAAGACCAAGGAACACACCAGACAGGTCAGGGATAAAGTTGTGGAGAAGTTTAAAGCGGGTTTAGGTTATGAAAAAATATCCCAAGCTCATGAAGCCCTGTTAATCCAACATCCAAAATGGAAACAAAAATGGAACCCAAAACAAAAAAGTGTAGCGCTAATCAAATTATCTGGTGCACATAATCATGAATGAACATAGTGCTTAAAATTATAATGAAAACAGTAAATGATATGATGGTGCACTAATAAAAAAATAAAAAAAATAACTGTCTATGAATAAACCAGAGCATAATGCACCAATAGACAACTGAATGTCTATATTAGAATGAGTGAAAGTTCAAAACTTAGTGACGATTTCAAACAGAGGTAATGTAGGTGAAAACACGGTGAAGTGAAGAAAACCGCCACCAGTAGGTAGAAGGCTTACCACAATGTTTGAACCCGAAAGAACGTACGTTCAGTGGGTCAAACAAGCTTTGTGTGGAAGGACCACTGGGAACTAGATCATCAGTTACGCTCCCAACGTTAGCAAGTTAAATCCAACCACTGAGGGGAGGCTATCCTTGCGAGGTATTCTCATAAAGAGCAGTGGTCCAGATAGTTCCAAGGTGATGTGAAGGAATATGAATCAAAAAAATGGGAGGAAAAGAAGGGCACATACTGTACATAATACTGTATAAAAGTAGAATTTTAATGTAGTAGGAACACTTACATTATGGAAGATAAACAGCGCTTTTCAAAGTACTTGTGGCAACAGTGGAGTCCTCCCGATGCGTTTCGTAGCATAGTACGTCTGGGGTGTCCCTCCACTGTTGACCTCCAGAAATATATAAACAATATGACGCCAATCATTTATGCAGGCCCCTTCATGATCCCTTGACCCATTTACTCCTGCTTTGTTCTGACCTAATGGCATGTTTTTCATGTCTGCCCAGGGCGGGCCTGTAATGCGAGTTGGAACGCAATTGATTCCTTGGTAGTGAGACATGGAGTGCAAATGACATGGCACGTGACACGTCATTTGCCCCCCTGTGGCAAATGAAAGGACTCCCTGTGGAAGGAGGCTCTTCACAAAGGGGGTTCCCACATCCCCAAAACGCCTGACACTCCCCCCTCCCTAGGTTCTGCCGATTTATCAAAAATGGCCAAATATAGTCCGGCCGATATATCAGTCTACTTCTACATGGCAGTAGGTGGATCCATAGTTGCTATTCAGTCTAATACCAGCTTTGGAATCCACCCTCTGCTGTGCACCATCAAAGGTAAAGCAGACCCGATGGGGAACTATACATTTGTGAATAATAATGAGTAGAATATTTAGTGAGTAAAATATTTTTTTCATTGTTTCATAAGCGATTACTAAATATTTTACTCATTATTGCTCACGTATTTAGCCATTCATCATCTGAAAAGTTTAAAAAAAAAAAAAAATTTAGTTCCATTACATAGATATCCACCTGTTGTCTACCTCTGCATTTTTCCATTATGCCCCCATTTTTCGGCCATTTTCTTGAAGCCTTGTTTACCAATGCTCCGTCGGGAAGCGGTAATTGAGCATGCGCCGACTTCCGGTTCTGCCGCCAGTCAATCATCACAGCGCATCATGTAAATTAATTATGTCCCCTAGACAGGACTATACCAGATTGCGCATGTGCGGCTCTCTGGGATTGCCAGAGCCTATGATGCATGCGATAATTGCCAATTATACGCTATATGACGTCCTCCACTTTGTGCGGGGATATCTCAATGATGCCTGCAGCCACAGGCATCATTCAGATATCGCCGTCTTCAGCCGGCGATTCTGTGCACCATAAGAACGATCAAAGTGGCGGTTCCACCGATTGATCATTCTTATAGGCGGCAGGAGGGGATGCCCCCCTCCCGCCGCCATCCGGTGCTTCTCCGGGCTCTCCCGTGCCATCGGGGGCCCGGAGAGCAAATCGGCCGGCGTTCCCTGCAGAACCAGAGAGATGACGGTCTCTATGACCGTCGGAGGATACCGGAATGTAAACACAGCCGCAATCGTGGCTGAAAGCATTAGATGTGTGAATTTTTTTTCACGATTTAATGCTTTCCATCCTGGAAGAGAGATGTGGGGTCTTATTGACCCCATATCTCTCCATAAAGAGGACCTGTCACCGTGAATCCTATTACAAGGGATGTTTACATTCCTTTTAATAGGAATAAAAGTGATCAAAAAAAAAAAAAATGTAAAAAAAAAAAAGTGTAAAAAATAAAATAAAAAACGCCCCTGTCCCGTTCGCTCGCGTGCAGAAATGAAAACGCATGCAAGTCCCGTCCACATATGTAAACACCGTTCAAGCCCCACATGTGAGGTATCATCACGTGCATTATAGTGTGTGCAACAATTCTAGCACTATACCTACTCTGTAACTCAAAAATAGTAACCTGTAGACATTTTTAAAGCGTCGCCTAAGGAGATTTTTAAGTACCGAAGTTTAGCGCCATTCCATGACTGTGTGTAATTTTAAAGCATGACATGTTTGGTATCTATTTACTCGGCGTAACATAGTCTTTCACATAATACAAAAATAAATTGGGCTTACTTTACTGTTTTGTTATTTTTTAATTGTTTAACTGTTTTTCTCCCTAAAAAAAGGCGTTTGAAAAATTATTGCGCAAATACTGTGCAAGAAAAAAAGTTGCAATGACCGCCATTTTATTCTCTAGGGTGTCTGCTAAATTATATATTATATATATATACACATATACACATATATAATGTTTGGTGTTTCTGATTAATTTTCTAGCAAAAAAAAAATTGTGATTTTTACATGAAGGAGAGAAGTGCCAAAATAGGGATGGTGATTAAGTGGTTAATGCTAAAATGTGAGTATGTGTTCACATGATTTTTAATTAAATAACATTTTATCAGTATTACACTATTGGGGTCCATCTCTCCTCTACATGGTAACTAATTGGAGTGCCACCAAGACTCCCTGGACTGGACATCTAAGGCCCCATACACACGAGCAGACAGATTTGTTCAAATCGGTCGGACAGACCGATTTGAACAAATCTGTCTGCTGGGGACGTATTGGTTTGATCGTGTACAATTTTTGTTTATAGCGCAAAAAATAAAAACCGCAGAGGTGATCAAATACCACCAAAAGAAAGCTCTATTCGTGGGGAAAAAAGGACGCCAATTTTGGTTGGGAGCCACGTCGCACGACCGCGCAATTGTCAGTTAAAACGACTCGGTGCCGAATCGCAAAGCGGGGCAAGGTCCTTTAGCAGCATTTTGGTCCAGGTCTTAAGTGGTTAAAAAAAAAAAAAAAAAAAACATTTTTGGGCAAATAATTTTTTTTTGGTGCATTTCCTGCATATCTGTAGGTGTGAGATAAACACTTTAGCTAATTTTCTTCTATTGTTCTATTAAAAAAAAAAAAACACCCATTTAGGGCAAGATCCTACATTTGAGAAATATGAGAACGTCAAATAAGGGACGTGGCGTGGATCCCACAGGACTTGTCCGTACCGTGTGCAGAATAGACACGTATACCGGCCTTACCCAGCCATTCTTGTATTTCTGATCTTTCTCACTCTTTTGGGGTGTACCCTAATTTAAAAAATATATAAATTAAAATCAAAAAACTGTGTTGGCTACCTCGTCCTCCTCCACCGCCGCTTCCACCTACACCGCCACCTCAACCTTCTACTCCATATGGACCCCGTCCTCCTAGGTCAAGATTTTATTTTTTATTTTAAAAACAATTATGTTATTTTAAGTTATTTCCCTACCCACATGTATTTTCAGAGTACTTGCCATGCTCTTACCGACATTTTGCTGCCATTTGCAGCCCTCTAGCCCTTTCCCCTTAGTTTTTTAGAGACATTTTAGTAGTCAAAAGTCCGGGTCCCCATTGACTTCAATGGGGTTCATGTTTAAGTTCGTGTAAGCTCGGGTCAAGTTCGAATCCGGAACCCGGACTTTTTTCCGAAGTTCGGCCGAACCCGCCGAACCCGAACATCCAGGTGTCCGCTCAACTCTACTTATCACTAGCACAAACAAACACTCTGGACTTTTTTGAATATTTAAAGGGTCACTAAAGGAAGCATTTTCTTTTGCTGAAATGACTGTTTACAGGGTATAGAGACATACAAGTTAACTGATTCCTTTTAAAAATGATTAAAAACAGATAAAAATCAATCATATAATGTGCCTGCAGTTTAGTTTCACTTTTAAACTGGTTTCATGTTTCTGTGAAGTGTTTCCAGGGCAGTGTTTTGTTTTTAAAATGAATCTGATTTGATTGATATGAGATATGAGATTTTTCATAAGGAGCCAGACAAGCAGGAAGTGTGGAGATCAGAGCAGAATTACAGCAACTTCAAAGCAAAAACGAACAATGAGGACATGAAAGTAAGCAGTAAGGACTGCAGTAAGGTAAAGGAAGCTATTTAGCAAAAAAAAATAAAAAATCCTTTAGCGATCCTTGAACTAGGTTTTAAAATGTTTATTGAATTTATTCCTCCATTGTTTATGGTATACTAATTATTTTTACCTTTGTCATAATTTTGCACAATAAATGTTGGGTATCATACTCACACGTTACCACATTTTCATTAGGAGAGTTATAATCAATTCAACAGCACCACACCTACTATATACCTCTCGGGTCATTCCTGCAGATGAATCTATGAGGTAGGTGGTGAAACTATTAGAGGTGGAGCCTGGCAGTGGAACCTTTCGCAACAAGTGAGATCTGTATCAATGCTTTTACTTTCTTAAAGGGGTTGTAAAGGAAAAAAATGTTTTCCCTAAATGTTTTCCTCCTTCACTTACCTCATCCTTCCATTTTGCTTTTGCTTTTTTGCTTTTAAATGTCCTCATTTCTTCAGAGAAATCCTCACGTCCTGTTCTTCTGTCTGTAACTACACACAGTAATGCAAGGCTTTCTCTCTCGTGTGGAGAAAGCCTCCTGAGGGGGGAGGGGGCGAGCAGGAGTGTCAGGACATCCACTAACACACAGCTCCTTTCTCTATCTGCAAAGTAGAGTGTCCTGACTTGCCTGCTCGCCCCCTCCCCTGAGGTGTTTACAAGACTAAAACAGTTTGTTTTTTTTGCTAGAAAATTACTTAAAACCCCCAAACATTTGTTTTCTAACACCCTAGAGAATAAAATGGCTGTCATTGCAATACTTTTTGTCACACCGTATTTGCGCAGCAATCTTCCAAGCGTACTTTTTTTTTTAGAAAAAAAAAAAAACACTTTTTTTAATTTAAAAAATATGACAACATTAAATTTGGCCCAATATTTTTATACATTGTGAAAGATAATGTTACGCCGAGTAAAATGATACCCAACATGTCATGCTTAAAAATTGTGCCCGCTCGTGGCATGGCGTCAAACTTTTACCCTTAAAAATCTCGATAGGCGACATTTATAGGTTGCATCTTTTGAGCTACAGAGGAGGCATAGGGCTAGAATTATTGCTCTCGCTCTAACGATAGTGGTGATACCTCAATTGTGTGGTTTGAACAGCGTTTTTATATGCGGGCGCTACTCACGTATGATTTTGCTTCTGCGCGCGAGCTCGTGGGGACGCTTTAAAAAAAAAAATTGTTTTGTTTTCTTATTTTAATCATTTTTTACACTGAAAAAAAAATTGATCACTTTTATTCCTATTACAAGGAATGTAAACATCCCTTGTAATAGAAAAAAGCATGACAGGTCCTCTTAAATATGAGATCTGGGGTCAAAAAGACCTCAGATCTTATATTTAGACTTAAATGCAAAAAAAAAAATAATGGAAAATTTGTCATTTGAAAAAATTACAACAAAAAAAATGTGCCTTTAAGACGCATCGGCGGAACAGACGTTTTGACGTCACTTCCGCCCTGCTATGCTACGGGGACGGGTGGGGGCCATCTTGCCCTCACTCGCATCCCCACACAGCAGGCAGAAGGACCCGATCGCCTCCGCCGGCCCCTCTCCCGCCGCCGATAACAGTGATCTCGCAGGGAATACGCTGTGGAGACCACCGTTATTTACAGGACCGCTCATGCTAAAGATGGATACCTCGGTTGTGGCAGCAGCTGCTGCCGTTACCGAGATATCCATCTTTAAAATACCGACGTATATGTACATGAGTGGGTCCTTAAGAGGTTAAAAGCAAAATGGAAGGATGAGGTAAGTGAAGTAGGACTGCACTAAGTTAAAGAAAGCTATTTAGGGGAAAAAAATGTTTTCCTTTACAACCTCTTTAATAAATCCAAGTTTAATATTAGCCGGGGTGGAGAGGTTCGGTCTAATCCCCTGGATACTGCACTATTAGAGGCACTGTTTCTTTTATGTTACTCTGGAACTACCAACAATGTGGAGCCAAGCTTGAAGCAGCATAGTGGGAGGATTCTGCACCTGCTGCAGAGTGTGTTTTGCCCCCTGAGAGCCTAATAGGAATTTTCAAAGACCGGTGTAGAACATCCCTTAAAAGGAGAGTTGCACTGTGTGCAAGGCGTGTTTGACCCCTTGCAGTGTCTTACACCGAGGTGAGCGGGCATTGCAGGCGGTGGTGGGAGCACTATTGTTGTGGAAGTTCAGTCAAGCAAGTGGAAAAATTCTAACCTCTTTGCACCTTAGCAGAAGATTCTCACTTGTATGTCACTAATGGGCTTTGTCATTTGAGAACCTTAATTACATTTTATTTTAAAATTTATTTTGTAATAGTTTGTTCAACAATTTGTTTTTAGTGTTAATGTGGTGCAGTCACATTCACTTTTTTTTTGTTTTACCCTTTTTCTTGTGGGAGCACATAGGTGGCAGCAGCAGCAATCTTTTATCTTTGTTACACTGGGTGGCAGTGCACAATATATATCTCCATTTTAATTTGTTGTACTTTATTATAGCAACCAATGCTGTAAAAATGCAAAACACAAACATTTTAATAAAGCAATGAATATACAACACCCTCCTCCCCTGTACACCAACTCTGAGTCCATAAATTCTTTTAGAAACGTTTGCAGCCATAGTAACAGATTCTAAAAATTGCAGTGGTAATACGACCTAGATCTGATACACGTGTGGGTACTTGTACCGGAACTATGAATTAGGTGCATGTCATATCAAAAAGGGCCATACCACCTTACTGCTTTATTAAATTCACCAAACAGTTTTTTCTATAGATATGGCCCATTTTTATTTTCTGCAGTAACAAAATCTGTTTCTATTTTACCATCCCACTTATCAGGTCTATTTCACAGAACAAGCTTTTACTTTTTTTTAGGTATATGGCTCCATCTTGTGGCTAAAATGAGGAAGTGTATTTTTACAGAAAATAATTGGTAAAGTGAACCGTTCAATAAAAGTACAAAATGACGAACAATATTAAGAGGATTGGGACTATATTATTTTGCCTGACAGCTCTGGCTTTAGTTCAGTGATGAGGGAAAGAACGCAGAGAGCAGGCACTGCAAAATGACCAACAGGTGGCAAACCATGCCCAGGACACAGTGGGCCACCCCACAAAGAGCTAGCAGGCCGAGTGTCGGGTACAAGGGCTCTGCATGGTCTGTAAATATAATGGTCTGTGGACAAGAGTGGGGGCCATCTAGCACATTATATATGATTGATTTTTATCTATTTTAATCATTTTTAAAAGGAATCATTTAACTATAATGTCTCTATACCCTGTAAACAGTCATTTCAGCAAAAATATTTTTTTTTCCTTTACAACTCCTTTCAGTGGGTAAACAAAAACTAAACAAAGTTAGCCCATTTTTTTTTATATTGTGAAAGATGATATTACGCCGAGTAAATGGATACCCAACATGTCACTCTTCAAAATTGCGCCCCCTCGTGTAATGGAGACAAACTTTAACCCTTACAAATCTCAATAGGCGAGGTTTAAAAAAAAAAAAAAAATTGTACAGGTTGCAGAGGAGGCCTAGGACTCTCGCTCCAACGATACCTCACGTGTGGTTTGAACATCATTTTCATATGCGGGCGCTACTCTCGTATGCGTTAGCTTTTGCAAGTGAGCTCGACGGGACGGGGCTCGTTAATTTAAAAAAATATATATCTTATTTATTTAAACTTTTTATTTTTACACTGATCTTTAAAAAAATAAAAATAAATTTGTGTCACTTTTATTCCTATTACAAAGGAATGTAAAGTAAACATCCCCTGTAATAGAAAAACAAAGCATGACAGCACCTCTTTAAATATGAGATCTGGGGTCAAAAATACCTCAGATCTCATATTTACAGAAAAATGTAATAAGTAATTTGAAAATAAAATAAAAATAATTAAATAAAATGTTTAGGAGCTATGGACAAAAGTGACGTTTTGACATCGCTACCGCCCTGCAGTGGTATGGAGCTGGGTGGGAGCCATCCTCCCCTCACTTTGCTCCATACCCAACAGGGAAAGAAGACCAGATCGCCTCCGTCACTGCCAACGGCTCTGGTAAGCGGCGGAGGGCACCGGAGTGCTTACTCCTTTCCTACCACTGATAAAAGTTATCGTGGCGAATCCGCAGCAGAAAGAACTATTATCTGAAACGGGACGGCTCACTGAAGATAATACAGGGGTTATGGCAGCTAGTTGCTGCCCTAACAACGATATTCCTCTTCAAAGTGCCAACATACATCGTTGTGAGCCGGTCCGGTAATTGCTTTCGAAAGACCACTGCGTAAACACAGTGCGACATAAAAATGTTTCAACGACCGCCATTTTATTTTCTAGGGTCTCTGATAAAATATATATATATTTTTGGCTGTTCTAAGCAATTTCTAGGAAAAAATAAATACTGATTTTAACTTTGCAACAAGTAAGTGTCAGAAAAGGCTTAGTTTTTAAAGTGGTTGTAAACCCTTACAATCCACTTTTTACTACAGGTAAGCCTTATTATTATGGCTTACCTGTAGCTACCCCGGATATCTCCTAAACGTCCTAGGCACATGTACACTGAAGCAACGACACATTTTGTGTCGTTGCTTTAGTGAGTGTGCCGACACCGGCGGCTCCCGCACACATTTGTGTCGTTGCTTTAGTGAGTGTGCCGTTACCGGCGGCTCCCGCACACATTTGTGTCGTTGCTTTAGCGAGTGTGCCGATACCGGTGGCTCCCGCACACATTTGTGTCGTTGCTTTAGCAAGTGTGCCAATACCGGCGGCTCCCGCACACATTTGTGTCGTTGCTTTAGCGAGTGTGCCGATACCGGTGGCTCCCGCACACATTTGTGTCGTTGCTTTAGCAAGTGTGCCAATACCGGCGGCTCCCGCACACATTTGTGTCGTTGCTTTAGCAAGTGTGCCAATACCGGCGGCTCCCGCACACATTTGTGTCGTTGCTTTAGTGAGTGTGCCGATACCGGCGGCTCCCGCACACATTTGTGTCGTTGCTTTAGTGAGTGTGCCGATACCGGCGGCTCCCGCACACATTTGTGTCGTTGCTTTAGTGAGTGTGCCGATACCGGTGGCTCCCGCCCGCATGTGTCATCGCGGCTCTGGGCAATCACATGCCATGCACACTAGCTCATTATGCCTTTGTCTTGCAGGGTTTTTGTTTTTTTCTATGTGGGTTTACAACCACTTTAAGTGGTTAAACTGACCTAATTTGGTGTTATTGCACAGGTATATATTATCTGCTTTTGCAGTATTTTGCACATAACTGGTCACATAAAATACAGATTCAGACGAGACAATAGATCTGTGGAAGAAATACTAACTTTGTCTGCCAAAAATAAATCATATTATAGTAATTCCGGTAACAAGTACCGTATATGCTCGAGTATAAGCCGAGTTTTTCAGCACTTTTTTTGTGCTAAAAATACCCCCCCTCGGGTTATACTCAAGTCACCTTTTTGCGCCTCAACTCCCGGACTTTGGGGACCCGATACCAGCTGGCTGTAGGTTCCCTGGAGCACAAACTTGGCACATATGTAGCCCCACTCTTCCTCTACAAGTGTGCAGGTTGTTGTCCTGGGAACCTATGGCCAGGGAGCACAGATTTTTCCAAGTCTGGCACCCCTTCCATAGAATTCCATGTTAAACGGTCATTTCTCCGGTGACCGTTACCGGCGGTCGTAGGTCCCATAGATTTCCATGTTAAACATCAGTCTAGGCATGGACACAGTGTGGCATGGACATAGACACAGTGATATGCAAAGTGAGGAGGATGGACACCCTAGGCTTATATTCAAGTCAATACGTTTATGGTAAAATTAGGTGCCTCGGCTTATATTCGGGTCAGCTAATACTCGAGTATATACGGTACTACTGTCCTGTCTTTCCTGAAATGCACTGAAAATCTGATCACTCCAGGAAGTGCACATTTAAAAAAGTTCAACATATGAGAAATAAATATCAAGAACACTACTGATATCACAAAGCATTTACATACCCTCACCTTCATCAGAAGGTCTCATTCACATTCCTGCCGCCTGTGAAAATGAGGCCTACATCCAAAACTCGCAAAGCTTGTTCCTCATTTAAAAACAGTCTCTGAGAGAGAGAGATAGGAGAGATATTACACCCTAGAAATCTGTCTTGTGGTAGTGTGACAAACGGCAGAACTTGCCACAGATACACATAGTTAAGGTATATAAGAATCTAAATAAAATAGGAGGTTGGTGCTGGGCTGTTCCAAAGGTGAATAAAGAAAAAACAGTGCAAAATGATAATGAATACAGGTGTGCAAAAAAAAAAAAATGCTAACCCTGCAACTATGAACTAAAAAATCTCAGGGGGTAAATATGAGAAGATAAATATGAATAAATACAAAAGTAATGTCAAAGTGCAGCGTGCATAAATACTACAAGTGTGTAAAAACAGCACAAATAAAAAATAGCAAAATCAGCAAAAAAAGGCAATTGATTCCTGTGTAAGATGCAAATGAGCTATACAAATCAAGGTGAAAGACAGACTGCAAATGACAGTTGGATAACCTCTCCTAGTCCGATCAAGGAAATATAATCCAGTCCAAAGTATACAGAATTGCAATCAAGCAGTGAAACAGTGGCAATATATTATTTTCTTTGTGCAAATCAGCGTCCCAATGTGCAGCTGGCAAAGAGTGCTGGAGAGATCTAAATCCCCCTCTTCGTGCAAATGCACACTAGTGGAAGTGGCCACTTCCACTAGTGTGCATTTGCACGAAGAGGGGATTTAGGGCTCTTTCACACGTCCGTTCAGTTTTTTAGATCAGTTTTTTCATCCGTTTTTCGTCCGTTTTCATCCGTTTCCGTTCCGTTTTCCGTCCGTTTTTTCATCAGTTTTTTTCATCCGTTTTTTTTTTTTTTAGAACTTTTTTTTTTTTTTTTTTTACATATTTTTGAAAAACTCTTTAGCGTCGGATGGTAAACGGTTCCGCTAACATCCGTTTTTCGTCCGTTTTCATCCGTTTCCGTTCCGTTTTCCGTTTTTTCCGTTTTTTTTTTTTTTTTTTTAGAACTTTTTTTTTTTTTTTTTTTACATATTTTGATGAAAAACTGACTTTAGCGGATCGGATGGTAAACGGATCATCCGCTAACATCCGTTTTTCGTCCGTTCAGTTTTTTTGACGGAAGAAAAATAGGGTTTTCTTCAGTCCAAAAAAACTGAGCTTACCGCAGACGGATGTTAACGGACGTTAGCGGATGCTCATCCGCTAACGGACGCTAACCCATAGGGAAGCATCGAGGTCCGTAACGGACGTCCAAAAAACGGACGAACTGAACGGACGCGTGAAAGAGCCCTTAGATCTCTCCAGCACTCTTTGCCAGCTGCACATTGGAACGCTGATTTGCACAAACAAGGAAAAGTATATTGCCACTTTCACTGCTTGATTGCAATTCTGTATACTTTGGGCTGGATTATTTCCTTGATCGGACTAGCGGACGTTATCTAAATGTCATTTGCAGTCTGTCTTTCACCTTGATTTGTATAGCTCATTTGCAGCTTACACAGGAAGCCTTTTCTGTTTTTTGAACATTTCTTTGCCATTTTTGCACACTTGTAGTATTTATTTATGCACGTTGCACTTTGACATTACTTTTGTATTTATTCATATTTATTAGGGCCGAAACAACTAATCGATTACAATTTTCATAATCGATTATTCGGCCAGTAACATAATGGGGTTAAAAAAACTAAAATTAGCCTTTTATAGTACACAAAATCAAATCACTACTGTAAATATTACTTTCACTGTCCCACAGTAAAAAAAATGAACCCCTTACAGTAGCGATTATTTGATCTTTTTGTACTCATTTTAGTTTTTTTAACCCCATTATGTTACTAAACATCTCAGGTCGGGGTCACACCTCCTGTTTTTTGGTGCTTTTTGCAGAAACACGCTACAGTTCATTTACATGTTTTCAGGGTTAGCATTTTTTGCACACCTGTATTCATTATCAGTTTGCACTGTTTTCTTTATTCACCTTTGGAACAGCGCAGCACCAACCTCTATTTTGTCTAAGTTTTTTCTATGGGTATGGTTTGACCCTAGTTGGTGCTGCAGCAGTTAATTTTTCTTCTTTTCACATATGGTAGTGAAGGAATAACCATATATTCCTGTATAAGAATCTGTCACACCTCTGACAGAACGGTCAAAAGCTTGTCTCCTGTGAAGTGGGAGTTTTACAGTCTGGAGAAGCTAGGAGAGCAATGTATCAAGCATCCTTTTCGGAGGATCTTCAAGACAAATTTTGTTTCAGAATTGACTCAAAGATGCAACACAATAATTACATGTGTGACACAGTTTACTCTAGGGTTGTCCCAATACCAATACTAGTCTCGGTACCGATACCGAGCATTTGCCAAAGTACTTGTACTCGGACAAATGCTCCGATGCTTCACCCGAAACCGCGACAGTCATGGTGATCAGTGCGCTGGGGGAGTTACAAGCACTTTCCCACCGCAGGTGAAATCAGCAGTGATCGGTGCTTGTAACTCTCCCACACATGATCGCTGCTGACTGTCCCCACATCCTCCTTCAGACCCCCTCCATTCCGCTGCTGTCCCCCTCTGTGCTCCTCCATGTCCCCCTCTCTTCTCCTCCGTGATGCTGTCCCCCTCCATGCTGCTCCGTGTCCCTCTCTCTCCCCCTCTGTGCTGCCATCCCCCTCTCTTCTCCTCCCGGTAAATCCGTCTCCTTACTGTTCCAAAGGACTCTGTCCATTCACAAAACTGAAACATAGTAAACTATGTTTACAATGTTTCAGTTTTTGAATGGAGAGGAGCCGCTGTCTCCTCCCCATTCATTTTCAGCACAGCTGAGGCTGCGGAGAAAGGGACTGGGGAATCTGTTTCCTCAGTCTCTCTCTCTCTCTGTCTCAAAGGGGAGATGTCAGAGGTCTGTTAAGACCCCTGATATCTCACCAAAGCCCCCAACAGGGCTGATAAAAAAATAAAGAATTGCAATAAAAAAATAATTGTATAAAAATAAAAAAAACACACACACACACTTAAAAAATAGAAAACATTGAAAAAATAAATAAATAACATTGTAAAAAAAATACTGACACATGTGCCAGCGTCACATGAGATTTAAAAAAAGTATCGGTAATCGGTATCAGCGAGTACTTAAAAAAAAAAAGTATCAGGACAACCCTAGTTTACTCCAACATGGAAGAAGTCTTGTTTACTTTCCCTTGCTTATTACCGATTTGGCAATATTTCTTTATGAATGTCTCGTCTCACAACAATATCGCCAAATAATAAAAAAAAAAAGTGTCGCAAATAATAACTACTTGAATTTGTCACATCACAGTTTTCATGAATTTGGCTTTCACACTGAGGCGATGCGCTGGTGGGAGAGGGAAAAAAAAAATCTCCTGTCAGCGGCATCTTTGGAGAGGTAAGAGGAGCGGCGTGTATACCGCTCCTTCCCATTTAAAACAATGGGAAACCGTGGCAATACTGCCCGCAATGCGCCTCTGCAGAGGCGCAATGCGGGCGGTATTAACCCTTTATCGGGCGCTAGCGGGGGTTAATACCGTACCGCTAGTGGACGATTCCCGCGGCAATTCGGGCGGTAAAGCGCCGATATTTTTAGCGCCGCTATACCGCCACCGCGGCTCCCACCCCACTGTGAAAGGGGCCTTAGTGAATCTCCCCAAGTAAGTCTAGAATTACAAATTATTCACATACAACTCCTGCACTCCGCTGTGCATTTACAACTGTTGTCTAAACGTACAGCGCAATTCATTGATGCCAAGTCCTCTGTGCAGGATATGGAAACCCTGGTTCAGTGAAGAATAGCAACGTGACCAGGGAATGACAGGAACATTTTGGCCTGGGAGACCTATGGGACCAATTGGCTCTTATTATGGGAGCTTTCTATAGCTTTCTATAGGTTGATGAAAGTGCATTACACAGGGTGCTGCAACAGTTGGTGGTGATAGTGGGCAAGATAAATGATGTCCTAGAGAACATTGTTTCTATATGTAAAGCCAAGAAATTTGTTTTAGTTTTGGAGAGAGTTGGGAAGGGTTAGAATCTCTGAAGTTTTTGAATGTGCTTGGGATATTCAATTTCAGTGTGCATCCTGGTGAACACAGTCACCAAGACGGAATAGACATTTTTTTCAACTTGATCATTAAAAACGGCCTTGCCTACACATGATTGTGAAAAAAAAATGCTCTAGGAAAGCGCGGTGACGTACAACCGCACTATAAAGGGGAAGTTCCATGCGGATGACACCACCTTTGGAGCTGCTTTAGCTGATTTTGTGTTAGTAAAAGACGATTGGCGCTTTTCTGTCTGTTACAGCGTGATGAATGTGCTTACTCCATCACGAACGGTAGTTTTACCAGAACGAGTGCTCCCGTCTCATAACTTGCTTCTGAGGATGCATGGATTTTTCACGTCGTTAAAGCCCACACACGACCAATTTTTACAACCCGAAAAAATAGAGCATGTTCCATTTTTTTTTTTGCCCATTTTTTAGAACCTGAAAAATGCTCTGAAGCCCACACACGATTGTTTTTAATGACATTAAAAAAACGTAATTTTTTAGAACCCGAAAAATGATCCTTTGTACGCGACACAAGGTCCCTGTGATGTACTCCGGAAACCCTGTTGAGTATTTCCGCCAAGAAGCTGCTTGCCAAGTCCTGGAACACGAGACCAATGGATCTGGCTATAGAAACTCCAAGGACCAAACAACACAAGTCTTGATGTACACCAGAAAAGGAATGGCTTTATTTTTAGAGGACGCACTGAATTTATACAGCAAATCATCAGATAAGGGCTACTCCCATTATTTCAAACAAAGGTCACCGTACACAGTAGAGCTAGTCTTATTATCATAAAAATTACCTCAGACAGTCCCCCATAGGACTAACTTGCATAAGAAGCCACAAGCAATTAGTGACCAGCCCTGTCTGGATAACAAAGTGGTTGTAAACCCTTACAGACCACTTTTACCCACAGGTAAGCCTAAATTAAGGCTTACCTGTAGGTGCAAGAAATATGTCCTAAACCTACACGTTTTAGGAGATATTAACACTAGAGACTTGCGCGCAGGCGCACTTTAGAAACGGCATCACCGTTTCTAAAGGAGGATGTGCCGTGACTAGGAGTGACGTCATTGCGGCTCTGGCAAATCACAGCGCCCAAGCCATGATACCCAGAAGTCACTCCGGGAGAGATGGCAGTAATGGAGGAGTGGGAAAGAGGACCGCTGCAGGGGCTTCGATCGCAGGTAAGTAATCGATAATGAGCTAGTATGCTATGCATACTAGCTCATTATGCCTTTGTCTTGCAGGGTGTTTTTTTTTTTTCTTGCAGAGGGTTTACTTCCTCTTTAAGAACACATTCCAAAGTCCATGACAGTTCCTTTCACACGACCATTCCAATCCTGATCGCATGGTCCATTCACCCCTATGTATTGACATATGTAAATGGTCTTGTGTCCATTTTCACCTGCCTACCTCCATTCTGATTCACTAAAAACCAAATTTAAGGGATCCTCCTCCATGTAGGTGGATCGGAGGTAGTTAGGTGTAAACGGCTTGCAAAGTCTGTTTACACCCAGCTGCCCATTGAACAGAGCATAATCCACCTACTCTGCTCTGATCAGTGGACAGATCTCCTGATGGGGACGGAGTCCATGCCATGGCTTTATATTGGCTCTGAAGGGAATCTAATCTCTAAATAAATCAAAACACTAGTTTCCTGTAATAAAAAAAAAAAAGTATAATCATCTATCTGGCAACCTTCAGTCCGCATGCTGTAGGTTCATCCTCCACCTCCTATATTCCAGATGTGTTCTGTAGATGCTTGAGGAACAACAGTACAAGGCAGGGGACACAGGAATCCATCACTTCTGTGAAGAACACCCAAAGCTAGCCAGATGGCTGTTGCAATCAGTCCAGCAGTGACTGTCCAAATTTCAATCAGCGTGCCATGTCCCATGCTTCAACAGTGACTGACTGAATATCAGCCATTGTGTGTCCCCTCGACCTTGATCGATGAATGCCGTTTTTTATTTATTTTTTACTGCATTTAAAAAAAAACACTTCCAAGCGAGCAGGATTGGTTGGGGAAGGTGGGGGAGATCATGAAGGCAGAGAGATGGTTGGCTGACTGTAAAGGCACCCGTGAAAAATTTGACCTGATTTAGGCCGAGTGGAGAACCCACGACACTTATGATTGCATCTAGCCTAGATGTTGCTTTACTCGCCTTGGCTGATCCTTCAAGAGACTTGTCTGTATTTGTCCTTGTGTGTTGTGTGTTGGTAACCAACACGTACACAGTGAGCTGGTTGCTTACTAATGTACTATTGTTTGTCATTCTTGAGACCTATATGTTATTGGCCAATTTAGCCACCTTATTAGGCTTGGGAGGTTCTAATTCATGTTGAATAAATTTATATATTTTTACATATTAGCGTGTATGACCCATTATTACCAATAGTAGCTCCTTTTATCGATCGGGATCTCCTCCTCTCTTGGAGATTCACTGTTTGATAGTCCTTTCTTTTTATTCACCGCCAATCTACAACCGCAAGCTCTACTTCACGATTCATCACGACAATAATCTTTATACCTTAATCTATCTTCCCCCTTCTCCCCTCTTTTCCTCTGTTCCTTTTCTGACCCTCTCTCTTTTTCACCCCCCTCTCTCTGGTTGGTGGTTGCAGATTTGTTTGGTTTTAGCAAGTTTACCCTCTGGGGCACCTGAGATCTCCCCTGCCCCTTTTTTCTGGGGTACACCAAAGTTCTTACTGTGCTGACCACGTAGGGGAGTCACATTTGCCGCTACTGTAGGAGTGCCTTGCTGCCCCTCTAGTTTAGGGGGGAGACCTGACCATGTGGACCGAATGTTCGGGTCGGGCCGAGGCGCCCGATGTTCGTGCATTGCTGATGGTGACTCTCCCCAGCGAAATGTGATGGTTGTTTATGCTTGGACTATACTAAATATGTCCCCTGGTGCTCCCCCCTCCCCTTCAGTACTCTTCCCTCCCCCCCTTTTCCGCTTGCCTTCTGTTTCTCCCCTGGCCTCTTACCTTCCCCTTCCTCCCTGATTGTTGTGGCTTTGTTGTGACATCATACTGTTTTTGTCTTGTAATTTGGAAAATTAAAATAAAGATTATACAAAAAGGCCAGCCTAAGAAACTGCAGACTGCAGTGCTGGAATTAAAAGAAAGCAGAGGTATATGGAATGCCGGATAGGAGAGTAGAAGGTCTAATACGCACAGTATGTTCTTGCCAGCTGTGGCAACAATCCTGCAGTTGTATTCACAGATGCAGCAAGTTGTGTTCACACAGCCCATACAAAGTAATAAGAGGCATCGAGTCACCGCAAGTGTTTAGATATAGTTGAACATGAAGCTATTAACCATAGTTAGGGACACCCCCTGAAGTAGAGTGATGTGTCCAGGGGCAATGTTTTTTTTTTTTTTTTTACTATCGGAAGGTAGTTTTTCTATGTGCAATTACATCCTATCAAAAAGACGACAGCTGTGGTCACTGTCAGTCAGTCAGTCATTGCTTTGTATAGGCTGAGGGGAAGCAACTATCCATAGCCACCTTGTAATGAGTCCAGCTCCTGTCAAGGTCTGAATGAAGGAGTACAACCATCCAGGACCACCTGCTCATCATAAATACTTTGTACTGACTCCCAGTCAGATCGAGGTCTGAACGGGGGAACACCTTCACTTAGGCCCCATTCACACTTGAGCGTTTGGTAACGCAAAGCTCCAAAAACGCTCAGAGGACAAAAAAAAAAAAAATACTGTATTTATTTTTCTTTTTTTATTGTGGTGGTTCACATCTCCCCTCCAAAAGCTCAAAAGTTTTGGCGGTACTTTTGTAGCTTGATTAGTGCAAATTGGTTTTTAAAGCAGCTGCAACGGGAAACGCATAGCAACAAATTATGTAACTGATGATAGTTTCCTCTATTTGTGAACATAAAAATGCTTGGAAAACGCTGCACAAATACTTTAAAAACATGCAACAAAACGTGTAAAAAAAAAAAAATGAATCATTCACAAACGCTACACACAGGTATAGTATAGTCTTTGGCCACCAGCTCCCCATGCAATATTTGCACTTGGTCCTGTTCCAACCGAGGTCTGAATGGGGGCGTACCTTCACTTAGGACTACCAGATCATCATACATTTCTTGTGATTTCCACCCTGACTGAGTTCTGTATTAGGGAGTACCTTCACTCAGGACCAGCAGCTCAACATACATTATCTGTATTGAGTCCTGCTCTGATGGAGGTCTAAATGGGGGGGTGCCTTCACTCAGGACCAGCAGCTCAACATACATTATCTGTATTGAGTCCTGCTCTGATGTAGGTCTAAATGGGGGAGTACCTTAAAGTGTAAGTAAACCCTCCTATCATTTTCAGGCAAGGAAGCTGCCATCTTGGCCTATGTTTAATCTTCAACTGCCATGATGCTGCACATGTGATCAGTTATGACACCAGCCATTGGATGGTTTGACAGTTTGGTTGAGAGCACAACCAATGGGACAGTTGGCAATCCCGGCATGCCAGAAATGTAACTTCTTTTTGAAACTGTTAGATCAATGGGTTTACTTCCACTTTAACTCAGGGACATTGTGATCCTTCCCTCATTGAGGCTGGGTTCACACTGGTCCGACAAACACTCCGAGCTCAAGTCGCATGACATGTGAAAATCAATGTTTCCCTATGAGAGCCATCTTAACTGGTCCGACACAAGACGGTGCGACTTTGAAAATGCTCCCTGTACTACTTTGATCCTACTTCACTCCATTGAATATCATTGAAGTCGGACCAAAGTAGGATCCTTGTCCTTACCATCTGACTTTTGACATCCAACATTAGAATACAGCAGCAGTAAAAGGAATTTATCTCACTCTGGGATTGTTTTAATTGGTCAAAGAACAAGTCAGACTATCACAAAGTCGGATCAAAGTCCTATTCATGAAAGTCAGATGGATGTAGGATCATTGTAGGACAGATGTCACAGAGCAAAGTAGGATGAAAGTTGTACTGCTGTTGTGTAGTATAGTGTGAACCCAGCCTCAGGCTGGGTTCACACTACACTACACGACTTTGAGGCTGGGTTCACACTTGTTCCGACAACGCTCCTACATTGGGAGCTCATGTAGCATGACGTGTGAAAATCAATGTTTCCCTATGAGAGCTGTCTTAACTGGTCCTACACAAGTCGGTCCGACTTGGAGGCTGGGTTCACACTATACTACACGACAGCAGTACAACTTTCATCCTACTTTGCTCTGCGACATCTGTCCTACATTCATCCTACATCCATCCGACTTTCATGAACAGGATACTACTTTGAACCGACTTTGTGATAGTCCGACTTGTTTTTGACCAATCAAAACAATCCCAGAGTGAGATAAATTCCTTTTACTGCTGCTGTAATCACATGACGGATGTCTGATAAGGACAAGGCTCCTACTTTGGTCCGACTTCAATGATATTCAATGGGCTGAAGAAGGATGAATGTCGGAGCAAAGTAGTACAGGGAGTGTTTTCAAAGTCGGACCAACTTGTGTCGGATCAGTTAAGACAGCTCTCATAGGGAAACATTGATTTTCACACGTCATGCTACATGAGCTCCCAATGTAGGAGCAATGTCGGAACAAGTGTGAACCCAGCCTCAAACTACTCCCTGTACTACTTTGGTCCTACATGCCTTGTCCTAACCATCCGACTTTTGCCATCTGACATGTGATTACAGCACCAGTAAAAGGAATTTATCTCACTCTGGGATTGTTTTGATTGGTCAAAGAACAAGTCAGTCTATCACAAAGTAGGACCAAAGTAGTATCCTGTTCATGAAAGTAGGATGGATGTAGGACCAATGTAGGATCAATGTAGGACAGATGTCGCAGAGCAAAGTAGGATGAAAGTCGTGTAGTGTGAACCCAGCCTCATCCTACTTTGCTCTGCGACATCTGTCCTACATTGATCCTACATTGATCCTACATCCATCCTACTTTCATGAACAGGATACTACTTTGGTCCTACTTTGTGATAGACTGACTTGTTCTTTGACCAATCAAAACAATCCCAGAGTGAGATAAATTCCTTTTACTGGTGCTGTAATCACATGAAAAACAGTGGAAAATACTGCGCAGGTCTAATGAAAATAAAAATTGGATTGGTGGCAAAACCAAACGATTTTACATAAGAATAAACGTGAATGCTGCTGCAGCACAAATGTCAGATGAACAAAATATAAGCAGTAAATAGGGTGTGCTGCGCTGCTAAAATTAATACATCAATAGTGAAAGTGATAACAAAATGTGCATTGAGTGCAAAAAAATTTGTATATAAAAAACCAACACCAAGTGTTCCAATGTATAACAAAATCATATAGGAAAACAAACTGAATTGACAAAGTTCGTAAAATGTTGGTAATCAGCTCCAGGGAAAAATCAAAGTTCAGTGAGTTCAGAGAAATATCCCAAGTAGGAGATTGAGATACTGCAGGACAGAAGAGAACCTCCACCTCCACCTCTTATAGTAAATCTGCTTACCAGATAGATAATAATCGTGAGCATCAACAGCACAGCAGGCTGGATTGCCTTAACGGGTATTAAAGTGGAATCCTGTGTGTGTCTCCAAGCTTGGTCTCAATGCGGCTGGATCCCAGAAAAACAATCACTCCCAGAGTGTAGCCAAGGGAAGAGAAAGGAAGCCAACATAGAGTAGTAACGTTTTAAAAGTTTAATAAAAGAAATTCGATTGCACTTACAAAAAACGAATCCTTTGGAAGCATATAAATAGTAAGCCGGCCGGCTCTCACAATCCGCCCGTCCTTCCGGATGGTCGTGAGGATAAAAACAATGGTGTCGTCAGCACGCCGTTCCTCCCTACGCCGTTTCGTCCAATAGCAGACTTCATCCAGGGGCCCCTGGATGAAGTCTGCTATTGGACGAAACGGCGTAGGGAGGAACGGCGTGCTGACGACACCATTGTTTTTATCCTCACGACCATCCGGAAGGACGGGCGGATTGTGAGAGCCGGCCGGCTTACTATTTATATGCTTCCAAAGGATTCGTTTTTTGTAAGTGCAATCGAATTTCTTTTATTAAACTTTTAAAACGTTACTACTCTATGTTGGCTTCCTTTCTCTTCCCTTGGCTACACTCTGGGAGTGATTGTTTTTCTGGGATCCAGCCGCATTGAGACCAAGCTTGGAGACACACACAGGATTCCACTTTAATACCCGTTAAGGCAATCCAGCCTGCTGTGCTGTTGATGCTCACGATTATTATCTATCTGGTAAGCAGATTTACTATAAGAGGTGGAGGTGGAGGTTCTCTTCTGTCCTGCAGTATCTCAATCTCCTACTTGGGATATTTCTCTGAACTCACTGAACTTTGATTTTTCCCTGGAGCTGATTACCAACATTTTACGAACTTTGTCAATTCAGTTTGTTTTCCTATATGATTTTGTTATACATTGGAACACTTGGTGTTGGTTTTTTATATACAATTTTTTTGCACTCAATGCACATTTTGTTATCACTTTCACTATTGATGTATTAATTTTAGCAGCGCAGCACACCCTATTTACTGCTGTAATCACATGTCAGATGGCAAAAGTCAGATGGTTAGGACAAGGCTCCTACTTTAACGATATTCAATGGGCTGATGTAGGATCAATGTAGGACCAAAGTAGTACAGGGAGTAGTTTCAAAGTCAGACCGACTTGTGTAGGACCAGCTAAGACAGCTCTCATAGGGAAACTTTGATTTTCACACGTCATGCTACATGAGCTCCCAATGTAGGAACGTTGTCGGAACAAGTGTGAACTCAGCCTGAGGCTGGGTTCACACTATACTACACGACAGCAGTACAACTTTCATCCTACTTTGCTCTGTGACAGCAGTACAACTTTCATCCTACTTTGCTCTGTGACAGCAGTACAACTTTCATCCTACTTTGCTCTGTGACATCTGTCCTACATTCATCCTACATTGCTCCTACATTGCTCCTACATTGCTCCTACATTGCTCCTACATTGCTCCTACATCCATCCGACTTTCATGAACAGGATACTACTTTGAACCACTTTGTGATAGACTGACTTGTTCTTTGACCAATCAAAACAATCCCAGAGTGAGATAAGTTCCTTTTACTGCAGCTGTAATCACATGTCGGATGTCTGATAAGGACAAGTCTCCTACTTTGGTCCGACTTCAATGATATTCAATGGGCTGAAGTAGGATGAATGTCGGAGCAAAGTAGTACAGGGAGTGTTTTCAAAGTCGGACCGACTTGTGTCGGATCAGTTAAGACAGCTCTCATAGGGAAACATTGATTTTCACACGTCATGCTACATGAGCTCCCAATGTAGGAGCGTTGTCGGAACAAGTGTGAACCCAGCCTCAAACAGTGAAGCCATGATGCTAAATAAATTGCAGCTGTGTTCACACTAAAGACCCAATCATGTGCAGGTGACATAAACAGGAGTTTGCTCTTCACATGGTTGGATAATCAAAGTTTATCCACAATTTTACGGAATAAAGATTTTTATGGTAAAAAGAAGACATACGGGAAACTCGGGCGGTACAAAGCAGCACAGTGCACTTAGTACAGTACTCCTTGGAACCCAAGTACAGTGGATTTATTACAGTGGTGGTCGTGTGGCAGCCCCAAATACAGTGTACAGTAAAACCTTGGTTTGAGAGCGTTTTACAAGATGAGCAAAATGTTTTAATACATTTTGCCTTAATATACAAGCGATGTCTTGATATAAGAGTAGCGTCATGTCACAACCAAGTATAAAAGAGAAGAGAGGCGCCTCCATGTGTATCAATATGGTTACATTTAATGAAGGTACAACATTTAACAACGTATTGATACACTTACAGGCGCCTGTCTTCTTTTTATACCCTGTAAAACAAATGCTTTGATATACAAGTGCTTTGGATTACAAGCATGTGTCTGGAACAAATTATGCTCACAATCCAAGGTTTTACTGTACTTGGTAAAGGACTTGTCCTTCTTGGAGCCCCAAGTACAGTGGATTTACAATGTGATCACTGAATAAAGCTTTGAACTAATATTTTGGAGACCCATGGTGTGCTGGTGACATTTCTTACTCTTAGTACAGGACTTGTAGCCCCCAGTACATGAACTTAGTACAGGACTTCAACGCACATGTTGAACTTAGTACGGGACTTATTCCCAACACACACACACACATTTCTGTAAAAGTGACTGCACGTATAAGTGGGTGTTAATGTGACCACCAGCTGGAACTGTGAACAATCAGAGCGAGAAATGTCACCAGCACACCATGGGTCTCCAAAATTGGAGCCAAAGCTTTATTTAGTAATCAAATTGTTACAGCAAAGTTTTTGAGCCACGTAGAACCCCTGCGTGGCTCAGAAACATTGCTGTGTGCTCTAACTATGTTATTGCTCAACAATGCTCTGGACCCAATTTTGTAGACCCATGGTGTGCTGGTGACATTTCTCGCTAAAGCCTTGTACACACAGTCACATTTTCTGACAATTGGGTGATGAAAGGGCTTTGTTGGGAAATCCGACAGTTTGTATGCTCCATCGGACAATTGTTGTCGGATTTTCCCACAACAAGTGTGGGATAGCATTCTTTCAAATTGTCCGACAACAAATGTGCGATGTCGGATTATCCAATCATTTGTACAGAAGTCTGTCAGAAAAAAATCCAAAGTACAAACACGCATGCTCAGAAGCAATGCTAACCATAGCACAACATTAGCACGTTAACATGTATTTGTTGGCTGACAAAGTTTTGCCGTCTGTATGCAGAACAAGTTCACGGCCAATGTCCTTGGGACAAAATTCCATGACTTTCTCCAATGGAAATCCGATCGTTGGACGAGGCTTTATAGTACAGGAGTTATCCCCATTAAAGCCCCAGAACAGTGAACATAAAACAGGACTTGTCCCTGTGGGAGCCCCCAGTCAGGGCTGTCTTAATGAGAGGGAACACCTGGGCACTGCTGGTCCTTGAGCCCACACTGCCCCGAAATTGGGTGTCCCATGATGGCACTAAGAGTGATAGATACACAGAAGAGGCAGTCTGTCTCCTACCTACTTGATGTCTGTTTACCTGCACTGTCATAATTGTAGGGGCCCATGATGCTATTAAGACGACCCTGCCCCCAGTACAGTGGTCCTACTACAGGACTTGCCCCCCCCCCCCCAGTACAGTGGTCCTACTACAGTGGCCCTTGGGGTTGTCCCGATACCCATACAGAGCATTTGCCCGAGTACTTTTACTTGGGCAAATGCCCCGATGCTTCACCCGATACCTGTACAGTCAGGGTGATCAGTGCAGTGGGGGAGTTGCAAGCATCGATCACCCTGTATAGATTTAAAAGTCTGACAGCGGTTTCTCCGCTTCTCTCTCTAACCTACCCCCCCCCCCCCCATTCTGCTTTCAGCTGCTTTGGCGGTGATCGGTGCTTATAACCTCTCCCACACACTGCTGACTGTCCCTGTATCCTCCTCCAGCCTCCCTCCCTGCTGCTGTCTCCCTCCAATGCTCCTCCTCCACCCCCTCGATCTGTCAGGACGGAGAGCATAGGTAGCAGGCCTTGTACACACGAGGGAATAAATCCGCTGAAAATGGTCCGACGGACCATTTCAGCCGAAAAATCCCCTCGTCTGTAGGGGCAAACGGACAGTTTTGGCCGGATTTCTCCAGCGGAAAAGTTTCAAAGCATGCTTTGGAACTTTTCCGCTAGAGAGCTGCCCGCCGGACCGTTTCCATCAGAAAAATCCCATCGTGTGTACAAGGCCTCACTGTTCCAAATGTAGGGTCATTGACTCTGTCCATTCACATAACTGAAACATCGTAAACTGTGTTAACAATGTTTCAGTTTATGCCCTGGTTCACATTGATGCTACTTTGAAATCGCACTACTTCACTTGAAGTAGCACGATTTCAAAGTCGCAAGGTCAGCGCGATTTCAGCTGCTACTTGATAGACATTTGTGTGGCTTCATACACAGATGTCTATAGAAATCGCACCTGAAATCAGCAAAAGTAGTGCAGGAACTACTTTTGCAAATCGGTGTGGCACCACAAAATCGGTGTTGCACCGATTAGAACAGTGCCATTGCCTCCAATGGGCTGCGACTTATCATACGATTTGATCTCTCAAATTGCATGACAAATCGATACAATGTGAACCTAGGCTATGAATGAAGAGAAGCCGCCACCTTCTCTCCATTCATTTTCAGTGCAGCTGAGGCTGCAGGGAAAGAGACTGGGGAATCTGTGTCCCTAGTCCCTTTCTCTGTCTCAAAGGGGAGATGTCAGAGGTCTGTTACGACCCCTGATATCTTACCAAAGGCCCCCCCAACAGGGCTGATAAAAAAAAAAAAATGCAATACATAATAAAAAAAAAAGTTTTAAAAAATAATAATAAAATAAAAACACACTGACACTGTCCACCCCCCCCCCCCCCATTTAAAAAAAGAAAAGAAAGCTCTGTAAAAATTAAACTGACACATGTGCTACTGTCACGTGAGATTAAAAAGAAGTATCAGTAAGTACTTGAAAAAAAAGTATCGGTACTTGTATTCGGGCTTAAAAAAGTGGTATCGGGACAACCCTAGTGGTCCTACTACAGGATGTGCCCCCACAGTACAGTGTGGATCTACTACAGGACTCACCCCCCCCCCCGAACCTGTCCCCCCTCCCACAGTACAGTGGTCCCACTACAGGACTTGCCCCACAGTACAGTGGTCCCACTGCAGGACTTGCCCCACAGTACAGTGGTCCCACTGCAGGACTTGCCCCACAGTACAGTGGTCCCACTGCAGGACTTGCCCCACAGTACAGTGGCCCCACTGCAGGACTTGCCCCACAGTACAGTGGCCCCACTGCAGGACTTGCCCCACAGTACAGTGGCCCCACTGCAGGACTTGCCCCACAGTACAGTGGCCCCACTGCAGGACTTGCCCCACAGTACAGTGGCCCCACTGCAGGACTTGCCCCACAGTACAGTGGTCCCACTGCAGGACTTGCCCCACAGTACAGTGGTCCCACTGCAGGACTTGCCCCACAGTACAGTGGCCCCACTGCAGGACTTGCCCCCCGTTACAGTGTGTCTCCTCGGAATGACAGACCAAAGGGCACCCTGTGTCCCCTCCCCCATGTCTCACCTCCTGGATGTCATTGTATGGCTCTCCCTGCCTCTTCCCCAATGACGATCAGCAGTGTCCGCTCAGCGCTGCTCCCTGGCCGGCTCCCGCTGGACTTTGCTGTACGATCCGGGTGTAATCCAGATGAAGGCCTCCAATAGTATCAGCACCACCCGAGCGGCCACGGATGACGTCATCAGCCGGCGCCACGACAGTCACAGCTTCCCTATCTCCTCATCCTGAACACAGTTCTGTAACATGAATAGGAAAGGCCGGTGCTTCCCCGGAACTTAGTCACTCCTGGTCCATATTTAATTACTGCGAATATTTGTATAACAGTCCAGAAACCAGCCAACAAATCCTACACCAATGTAGTTCTCCCGGCCTGACCTACAGGACCTGCACTACTCTGGGACTACTTCACTTATCGCACAATTTCGGGCCCCGTACAGACAGCGTCGCTCAGGTATGACGTCAAAATCTGTGTCCCAAAGCCGAGTGCTCCTGACTACATGCCCCAGAGTTCCGTGCGTCGGAAGTGACGTTGCGCAACGGGTTCATATGCATGCTTTGGCCGGATGTTAATTCTTTTTCCTTTCAGCCAAGGTAGGAATGGCGGATGTTGTTTGCAGGCGGAGGCCCTGTGTTCTGGAATCCGAAGTAATCCTGTGTTTGTCGGGCTCTTCAGCACCTACTGACTCCCGGGGGGTTTAGCTGGGGCGGTGTGGGGCCAGCCGGAACCGATATGGGGTAGATTAGTACCCGGGACGGCTGACTTATCACGTCTGGGGCCCTCATCCACTACATGGGATGAGGGGCTGTCCGTACTCCGCTATGGAGTTCTGTGTACAGCAATAGGGCCCAGCCGTACTCCCCTATGGAGGCCAGTGCTGGCATGTGTATAGCAATAGTGCCCAGCCGTACTCCGCCACAAGGGAGCTGTCAGGGGCCCCATTCTGAGGAGTTCTCCGTCACTGAATGTTAGTGGTGTGCTGCGATTATCTGATTCCCAATGCAGCATGCTTGACTGATCTGTATTCCCCATGTACAGGCTGTAGGATCAGAATACACCTCTGATCATGACTGTTCTCCCTTAATTCTCGCTCACACAGCTCTGTTTTATTTTCATTGTGTAATGCAGGATCAGTGCTAATGTGGGCAATGTTGCTTTCACGTAGGGGACGTTTCTCATGCATTCAATGCTGCTTTCATGTAGGGGACGTTTCTCATGCATTCAATGCTGCTTTCATTTAGGGGACGTTTCTCGTGCAGGCAATCTTGCGTAGCAGACGTTTCTCGTGCATTCAATGGTGCTTTCATGTAGGGGACGTTTCTCGTGCAGGCAATCTTGCGTAGCAGACGTTTCTCGTGCATTCAATGGTGCTTTCGTGTAGAGGATGTTCCTCTTGCAGGCGACACAATATGATAAATGTAATATCTCGGTGCCTTTCCGTACACTGGTTCAATGTGATTGCCGTCCCTCATTTTGGAATACAAATAACTTTTTATGCCCCCAGATCACTCCCCTGTGTTTGGCTTTTTACTAAGCGCAGCTAAACTGATGGCAGCTGAGGCTTCATTCACACTTGTAAAAATCCAAAGTTGCACAGACTTCAACGTCTAACTTGGATAAGCTTTGACCAGTGATAATGGACAACTGTTGCATTTTATAACATTCAGGTACGACTTTCATACAACTTCTGAGGGTTAACATTAGCATCTATGGCCCTCAAGTTTCGTGAAAGTCGGACCAAAGTAGTGCATGAACTGCTTTTTAATTGCTGCAACTTTTAAGTCTCCCATGTATGGTTATTGGGAAAACATGGGGTATGACTTTTCATGCAAGTTTTGTCAGAACTTGCATGACGAGTCACATAAATGTGAATGGAGCACAAGCACAGTAAATTGCAGCTTCACACTGCTGTGTTGTAATTTTGCTAATGTCCGGCTAACTCGCGTGTTGGCTGCCCTTTCCCATAGGCTGCATTCACACCTGAGCGTTGCGATTTGCGGCGTTTATACCATGATTTGCAATGTAAAACGCCCAAGCCGCCCGATTCGCGAAACAAAAAAGGGTCCGGAACTTGTTTGAGCTTCAGGCGTTCGCCGTTTTGGAGTGGAGATGTGAACCATCTCCATAGAGAATAATTTTTTTTCCCCCCCCTCTAGCGGTTTTGAGCGTCACGCTTCAGGCGACAAAACGCTCAGGTGTGAATGCAGCTTAAGACTTCTATGAGATCCTGTTTGCACTTTCTGAAACCATAGTGCCAAAACTTCCGGACCGCCTAGAAGTTTATAGGAAAGCACAGCTTTACACACACAAGTCATGGTTTAGCTGCGCTCTGCCCATAGTGCAGCGGGTTGGTGTGAACTGGTCCTAAAAGCAGTGTAAATGGCACTGTAGGATAATAGTTGCTTGCATTTAATATGCTTTTAGAGGTGTCCTATAAATGCAGGTTTGCCAGCGTGAGTTCCCACTTATTGTCTGAGACAAGTTGTTTGCTGCTGCCCATAGCTACCAGACCCCCCCCCCCCCCGTGGCTTTGAATATGAAAATGGCCCATACCCCTACATGTAACCCTTTCTTTAGAGGTCTCTAGTGCATTGGTTCTCAACTCCTGTTATCAGGCCATTTGTATGAATTACCTTGGGGAGATGCAGCCTAGAATACTGCAATCACTGAGCAGCAAATGATATCACCTATTGATGTATTTCAGTTATCTTGCAAACCTGGCCTGTTAGTGGTCTTGACAACCACTGGTCTAGGAGTTGCTGGTAAAGATATATCTAGAAGCTGGATGAGACTTAAGTGGATGTCCACCTTAAAAAAAAAAAAATTGCCAATTTTACAAAAAAAAAAATTCTACTTGCCAGATAATTGCGGTTGCTATGTGGATCTTCCTAGTCTGTGGCTGGTCTTCATCCTCGCATTGTCTTCTGGGGAATGGTGCGCGCTGGCAAACTATCCCAGAGAGCAGCCACCCATTAGTACAGCCCAGCGAGACTCGTAGGAAACGAGTAGTGAAGCCACCAGCCTCCACTGTTTCCCTTAGTGAGCATGGCGGGTCCGGGAGCTGCAACGTTCGAGCGATTGGCATCTGGGGGGGGGGATCGCAGCTGCCTAGGACAGGCAAGTGTCCTTATTAAAAGTCAGTAACTACAGTGTTTGTAGCTGCTGACTCAAAAATAATTGCGGGTGGAACCCCGCTTTAATAGTTGGCCCTTTCTAACAGAGCCAGGCCTCTTTTGTGACCTGATGCAATGCCTTATTGTCCATAATACATGAACTATTGTCACATTGTCCTTTACCTGATTTAGTGACCCATATTGCCTGTCACGCTTACCAGAGTTGTTTGTAAATCTGTATGGTGCTTGTTTAAGAAATGTCAAGACTTTGGTACATAAGTTACTTTTTTAATTCCTTATTTTTCTGAATGTTTAGTCTTGGCACAGCATTGCTTATACATAGATCAGATCCGCTGTAATTTATTTACATCTCAAGCTTATATATATATTTTTTTTTCTACAGATGGCAGGAGAGCAGGCTGAGAAGAAGGTCAGGAGGCATCATGCCAGCCGCAATCCAGTTCTGGCCCGTGGAATTGGGAAATATTCCCGATCTGCCATGTATGCAAGGAAAGCCTTGTACAAGCGCAAATATAAGGCTCCAGAGACTAAGGTAACCATTTCATCACTTTAGTATTGGAAAATTAGCTTTGTATACAAGTCTTGTATGCTTACACTGTTGTTTTTCACAGATTGAAAAAAAGAGAGAGAAGCCTCAAGCTACAGTAACAAAAACAGTTGGTGGTGATAAGAATGGTGGCAGCCGTGTGGTCAAGTTGCGCAAGATGGTAAGTGCTTTTACTTTTTTTTTTTTTTTTTTTTTTTTTTTTGGTGCTAAGCCTGAACAAGGCATATCCTCCTATAGTGTGTACTTGTCTTAATTAAGAGCACTAGGTGTCATGTCTGTCAGCTGATTCATTCCTCTGCGGTCAGTATGAGTCACTCCTGACAATTTTATATTTTTTTCTTCCTGAAACCAAAAGAAAAATGGTGACCCAGGAGGCATATCCAGCTGATTGACAACCTCAACTCTGCTCCTGTAACACATCTGCTCTCATGTAACATCAGCTCCCTTCCCTTTTGAGTTAAATTTATTTTTTATTTATTTAAACTTGATTTTGAACAGATGACATTTATGTAGATAAACGAGTACAACTTATGTAGGAGGATTTCTTTATAAGGCCAATGCATTTAATGGGTATATACAAGGGTTTACAACCACTTCCAAGTGAAACAAAATCCCTTGGTGGTAATGGGTCCCTGAGAAGCTTTTGCCATTATGTGCAGGTTCTTAGCGTATTTGCATATTATGGCACTCTTGCTTGGTGAATGCTCTTCTCCAGCTAATTGGTGGCTACAGTCCCATGCGTCACATTCACCTGATCTGGAGTCTCCTCCTAATTTGCTGGGTTGACGTAACTGCCTGTACATGCTTGCTCATCCTAGCACAGAATTTTTGTGGCACTTGGCATTAAAAAAAAGATGGGCAGAAATGTCATTTTTTGATAGAAGTGCCATGCAGAGTCTTTTCTTATAAAAGCATTTGATTTTAGTTTTGCTTTAAAAATTGAGCCAAAGCTTGGCTGTCACAGCCAGTCTGCCTAATATCTGTAAGCATTTCCAGGTAGTGACTAATTCAAGTGGCCCTTGCGATTTGCAACAGAGTCTCTCAATAATCCTATCGGCTCTCTTGATACGTGTTGAGGTTGTGCACACTGCAACCCTAATCTTTCAGCCCTTTCATATCATGGCCACAGCAAGGAGCCTACCGTGTTCATTTGAATGCAACAGAGGGCTCAATGGCTGTATGACTATATTTTCAAGTGGGAATTTAGAAATTAGCTTTTTGAAGTGTAAGTTCTTATGTTGAGTTGTCAGTACTTTTGACAGTGTTTTTATTTTCCCATCTAGCCACGTTATTATCCCACTGAAGATGTTCCACGCAAACTGTTGAGCCACGGAAAGAAACCATTTAGCAAGCACAAGCGCAATCTGCGATCCAGTATCACTCCCGGGACTGTGCTGATTCTTCTTAATGGACGTCACAGGGGAAAGGTATTCCTTTTTTACTTTTGAAGCTGGAAGAAAGTATTTTCACTTCATATTTTGAGTAGTCTTCTAGTTAGGTATTTGCTAGGTTCAAGTACCCTTTAGTATCTGGTATATGTTTACCACATGCGCAGACAACAGAAAGGATGTATGTGGGATAGAGCTATATCTACACTCTGTAGTGCAGGAAATCTGACAAGACTTATTCATCCACGTAAAATGGGTGAACAGAAAGAAAATCCCATGTGCAATTGAATTTGTAAAGGCGAACACTATTTTATCAAATAAACCACCCATGTGGTGCTTGGCGATCACATGCCTCTTCCACATGGTTTTGTGCAAGGTCAAAGGATGCTAACTTGGTTGAAGACTGTTGGTCTTTGGCACTTTTTTTATTTTTTTGCAAGCACTGGCCATAAGACATTAAAGGCTGCTTCCCTAAGTTTATACATTGGTAAGCCGGAATACCAGGCCATGTATGTTTTGGTATTTAAAAGGAAATATGCCTAGGCAACACATGCCCATCTAGAATTGGAAAGAACAATTGCATTTGGCTAACATCATCCATGGAGGCTTCTACTATTTGGTTCCTGATCCAAGGATGTGTGTGATCTGGTGTCCACATAGCTTTATTTCTTGTTAATCTGTAATAGGTGTTGATATGTAGTTTTAATACGTACATAGTTTTGTGGGGTTCTGTGAACATCCCTGGAATATAAATTGTAAGGTCCTTTTTACACACTGTTCTACCATTTCCCCCAAAGTGTACTCTTGGTTTTCATACAGGTTACCCACACTTTGCCATAGACTTCCATTATTTGTGGCTGTTCTTGGTGTGTTTTCTGGAAGTTCATGCAAATATTCCTCCTTCCTTATACATGCATGCATGGTGGATTTGATTTAAATCAAGTCCATTTTAAATCAAGCCTTTTACTAGTGATTTTAATTAACTATTTAAATCATAATTTTTGAGTCAACTGTCATCTGTCCTGTAGCAGATCTTCTGACCTGCTGTTGACTCACTGACCATTCTATTCACTTTAATGGGCGGCTGGTGATGTGGTGGCAGTGCCTCAACATGAGGGATGTGGCAGCAGCATGTAGTGAGTGGATAATAGCTACCATGATGGCTCTGAAATGACAGGTGCTCTTTAAATGTAAGGACTCATTCTTGCCGGTAGTTGGAATCTTTTAATACTTGCAAACAAAACTTCCTATTTAGAATAAGCTGTTTTTAGTGTACATGGATTTGAGAAACGATGGGATAAAGGAATATTTCTGAACTTTGTTTTATCTCATGGTTACTTTGAAATTGTGTGAATGCAGGGCTTGGATTCCTTGCATGAGTTTACCAAAAGTGTGTTCTGTTTTTTTTTTTTTTTTCACCCTGCATACGTATTATGTGCGTGATTAGGGTGGAATCCTTATCAGTGGAACGTGTTCATCATGTCCTGCCACACATACGTGTGTGTGTGTGAAATTTTTTCCTGGTTTTGCTTTCTCCATATTTATAGCTGCAAAGGCTAATAGGGAGAGAAGTTCATTCAAAATGCCATTGGCGATTGAGCAGACTTTCTGTTGAAGGGGAATAGGGAGCATTCTGTTTAGTGTGTGTGTGTGTGTGTATATTGTGGAGATGTGAGGTCTGGGGTAAAATTTATGTGAGCAGTGTAGCAATACTTAGCTTTATAATGGTCTGTTATTTTTCTTAAGTTTTGTGTTTTTTTTATTTTTCCACAGCGTGTTGTGTTCCTGAAACAGCTTCAGACTGGTCTTCTCTTGGTCACAGGTAAGCTTATCAAACTGTGTTTGTCTGCTTTTCAGGAAACTATGTGAAAGTGCCAATTGACATTGCCCTGCTTAGGCTGAGCACGGGTTCATTTTAGAGGCCCTTGAAAAAGTATGTATGTCATTTGTAGGCTTTAAGAATATAGCACAGCAGTCTTCAAACTATGGCCCTCCAGCTGTTATGGAACTACACGTCCCATGAGGTATTGTAAATGGACATTCCAGACACAACGGGAGTTGTAGTTCCTGAACTGGAGGGCCATAGATTTGAAGAACACCCCCCCCCCCCCCCCCCCCCTGCATTGCATTTGGTCTTGCCACTGAAATCCCAGGAGTTTTGGATTAATGTCTTAATTGCAGCCATGTTTGAATTGACTAGCGTAGTCTTGGGCAGGTGTCGGTGTTTATTTCGCAACCCAAAAACCTAATGCAGGCATTTTTTATTAAGTTTGGAGCCCTATTCATTTTTTTTTTTTTTTTTTTTTTTTTTTTTTTTTTTTTTAGGTCCTCTTGCCATCAACAGAGTTCCCCTGAGGAGAGCACATCAGAGATTTGTCATTGCTACGTCTACTAAAGTCGATATTTCCACTTTGAAAGTCCCTAAACACTTGACTGATTCTTACTTCAAGAAGAAGAAGCTGCGTAAGCCCAAGCACCAGGAGGGAGAGATTTTTGACACTGAGAAGGAAGTAAGTAACCTGGATTTTTAAATCTGATAGGTGTACTTGTGCTTCATACAGTGATGCTGGTAATTCATGAGTTGCTACACTTAAATGGTTTTTGGTAAAAAATAGAACGCGCGCAAACAAGATATTGGTTGTATTGCTCAGCTTGCTAAATGCTACCTTTACAAATTTGGAGTTTTTTATTTTGTAATTGTATACATTAATGTAAATGCAAAACCTAACATTTTTACAGTATGTGATGAATTCATAGTTAATAAAAGCTGCTTATGTAGCACACACCATAGGTATCAATTTGTTATCTCTCTGTGTAGCAGTCGACTACTGCTGTAGGCTCATTGAGACCTTGGTGGTGCAGGGTTTTTCCATGTGTTAAAGCAATCCTGGCTGGCAACACAATAGAACATCCAAAAATGACTTGGCAATGTGGCACAGCAAGTTGGTATGTTACTGTGCGTTTTGGAGCTGATTTGCCTTTTTCTAATGCACCTTTTTTCTGCTGCATTGTGTTGAAGCAGCTTATGTCTGCCTTAAGTAATTGCCTGTTTAGCATGATTGAGCCAGTACAAATCCTTCAGTTGGTGTTCAAAGAGCCACATATGCTACCGTACTTGGACATATTAATTTGGTAGTAACGAAAAATGGTGCAAACAATTTATATTACATTTTTTTTACAGAAATATGCCGTGACACAGCAGCGCAAAGCAGACCAGAAGTTTGTGGACTCGCAGCTCCTGCCTCTTATCAAGAAGGAGACCCAGCTTCAAGGATACCTGCGCTCCCAATTCTCACTGTCAAATGGAATGTACCCACACAAACTCGTCTTCTAAGAAGTTTCAAAGCTTATTAAAAGATAATGTAAATCCATTTCTGTGTTGTGGTGTTTAACAGCAGCATCCTACCATGGTATATTAAAGTGGGAGTTAACTCCCTTTGTACCTACAGGTAAGCCTATAATAAGGCTTGCCTGTAGGTAAATCTCTCCTATATTTACTTGCACCATTTAGGAGACTGGGTTTGAGAGCTGCACTGCGTCTTCGCGTGCGCAGATGTGGCATCGCGGCTTGGCCATTTTTAAACAGCCGAAGCCTGCATACCCGTAAAAAAGAATTCCCTGTTGGGCGGCACTGTGCCATTGGAGGAATCTTATTTGTGCATGAGATGGCATGCAGTACATAAAGGCACAATTTTTTTCACCCCCCTTACTTTTTGCTAAACAGTTACAAGTGTTCACATCAACATTTGACAGCAAAAAAACACACATTGGTGTAGTCACCACCCTTAACAGGTTTCTACTGCAGCAGTTGTACAGCATACCTCTTTGCATGTTCCTACAGGGTGCTGCTGTTTTGTTGCTGGTTGATCGTTGCAAATATTATTTCCATTCACACAACATAACAAATTTGCGGTGAGCCTTTCCCAGAAGAAGGCTGTAGGGCAGACTAAGCTTAACTTTCAATGATGAAGGTAAGCTTTTAAATATTGAACCCTCTGTTAGTATGGGGTTTAAATCTAGTTTACAACTGATGACTTCTGACAGGGAATAATTATGGCAACACAACCTCTCCAGCCCCCACGTAAAGAAAATGTAATTAAATGAATTTTTTTATCTAAAAAGGTAGCTGCAATTTTTAAATATTTGTTATATCTGAATAACCTGTAACAAAAACAATTCTCTTCCAATATTGCTGGTCTGGAAAGGCTGATCTGAATAGCAGCATATACAAAGTTTGCCTAGTTCTGGCATCTTGCTGAACTGGATGTACAGCGCTAGAGTGGAAAGTGGCTCTGCATTGTGTAAAATTCCAGGCATTCGTGTACTGGAAGAAGTAAGCGGTCAGGCATTTTCCAGGTCCAGAGCTGTGGCATTGCATCAGTGCTTGACCCTGCCTTTTAAAGACTCGCTTTTGTAAGTATGCCCCGTATCGGGAGCTACCTCATTACTGGGACTGCTGAGCACAAAGTTCACCTTTGGAAAACTGCCACTATTTGAAAATGGTGTGGCCGTGCAGGGCTCCGCCCTGACAGCTGTGTCCATTCAGACACACGGCTGTTTGAATGGACTACAACCCCCAACATCCTTTGCTGCTGTCAGCTTCTAGTCCTTAATGAATAGCCATGACCCTGTGGAGCAACCTATAAAAAATTTGGAGGAAAAATAGATATACATTTCAGAATCGCCTTGCAATGTAGTCCTAATCTGCTGCTTCCTCCCTCTCCTCCTTGGGAATGTGTAATTTCCCCAGGAGTCTGGGCAGTACTGTGGTCAAAAATGTAATTTCCTTATAGGAAATTACTTGATTAAAGAAGGATCGCAGTGTCAAGATGTTTGTTGCTATAACAGGACGGGATGTTCCTTTGTCGCCACCCATTATAGCAACTTTAGGATCGGCGCTACGGCTGCCGATGAACTGCGTCAGATCGAGAGGTGCATGCTGGTTACCCATCATGCACCTCTCCTAAGCTTATCCCGGAAGAGTTGGATTGGGCATGTGAATCATGATGGCAATGGCCACACCAGGAGGGAGAAACTTGTGAGCGTTTAAAATTATATCTTGGCAATGTCCATTAGTAACCATGTATAATCATTTTGACGGCTCTCATAGGGAAACTGATTTTCATGCGACATGAGCTCCCAATGTCGGCGTTTGTCATACCATTGTAAACCCAGCCTAAAAGCCTGGTAAGGAGAAAATCCTATTATCCTTAATCACAGGGGGGGTTTACTACACTAGGGGCTTAAAACATCTCTCAATAAGCCCCTAGTTCCCTCCAAAAGCCTCTGTTCGAGATGGGTTTGTCACAAATATGTTAACAGAATTTTTATTTAATTTTTCTCTAAAAAGGTTGTTTTATATAGCGGCAAAAAAAAAAACTCAGTGGTGATCCAAGACCACCAAAAGATAGCTCTGGTGTAAAAAGAGTTTAATTTCATTTGGGTGTAATCCTTGACTCTGACCTCTGACACATTCAATCACTGGCTGAATCTTGCTGCCTTAACCTCTGTAACATCTCCAGAATTAGGGCCTTCATGACTGACACCACAAAGAAACTTGTTCACTCCTTGATTATTTCCCGCCTCGACTACTGCAACTCTCTCCTTAATAGCCTACCCTTACACAGGCTATCCCCCTTCAGTTGACTATGAATGCCTCTTCTAGACTCGTACACCTCACTTACTGATCTTAGACTGCTGCCCCTCTCTGCCAATCCCTTCACTAGCTTCCACTACCCCACCGTATAAAATTAAAAAATAATAACCACAACATTACAAGGCCATCAACAACATCACCAATCTCATCTGCAGATATTGCCCAAATCTTCCCCTCTGCTCCTCCCAGGACCTCCTGCTCTCTAGCTACTTTGTTACCTCCTCCTACACTCGTCTACAGAACTTAACTAGAGCCTCTCCAATCCTCCCTGCCCTGGCATGTCTGGTCAGGTCCTACCCTGTCTACTTTTAGAAGATCCATGAAAACGTATTTATTTGGGGAAGCCTATCCCACATCCACCTAAGAACTGTACCCGAGTCATCCCCATCAAATCATCCCCTGCAGCTATTACCTTTTGTAGCACCTTCCCCCCCCCTCCCTTCAGAATGTAAGCTCCACAAAACAGAAAATTGTACCATACTTAGCGTAATTTTCTTTTCCTGGTGCCTATCCATGGCAGCATACCTGTGACAAGCTCTGCCTTGGCTCCTCCCTCAGTACTAGTGAATATTATAAAAGAAATGGTTAGTGCAGCCCCAGCATTCTCCGTAATATAGAATACCGAGGGTGGGATTGTATGCTGCAATGGATAGGCACCAGGGAGAGAATTACGGTAAGTATGGTACAATTTTCTGTTTTCCTGGTGCCTCCATGGCAGCATACCTGTGACAAATAACTAGGTAGGATGATGCTTAGAGGCTTATTTTAAAGAGATTATTATCATCATTTAAAAGAAGCAAAGGCCTATTTTACTGCCTGTCGAACGCCATCGATGAAAAGCTCCACTCGGTAAATTTCTCAAACGTATGTTGGGGCCACGAAGTTGCTGCCCTGCAAATAGCTTCAGTTGACACACTCGCTCTTGCTGCCCAAGAGGCTGAAACCGCTCTGGTGGAGTGCGCCCAGACTGTCAAAGGGGATCACGTTCCTTTTGCTCTGTACACCCGGTCCACGAGTCAATCGTTCTTGCTGACGCCTCCATGCCTTTGTTTTTAACCTAGGGAATTATAAACAACCTGGTAGCCTGCGGATGGCATCTCAAAAGTAGAGGCAATGTCCAGCTTGTGAAGAGTCCTGTAAATATTGGAAGTGCCCAAGTTTTTGACATGTTTGAGGATGATGTGACCTCGGGGCTAAATCCTTGTAGAGTTCTGAGTTCCACTCTGTCAGGATAGAATATGATATGATTATAATCCGCTCCTAAGCTCTGAAAATATGTCTGCCAGAAATTATGGCTATGAAGAATGATAGTTGCATGGTTAGATTCCAAAGTGATGCGGATTCCGAAGAGGCAAGAGGTGGATTGGCTAAGGACTCTAGGATGATAGCAAGGTTGAAAAGATTGTTTAGTTGGAGGTTGGATCTTTGACAGTTTTGAAAAATTGGATTATTAATGAATCCTCTGCCCATTTTAACTGGTTGCTGCTACCTGCACCTTTAGTGTACTTAAAGGGTCACTAAAGGAAAAACTTTTTTTTGCTGAAATGACTGTTTACAGGGTATAGAGACATAAAAGTTAACAGATTTATTTTAAAAATAGATAAAAATCAATCATATAATGTGCCTGCAGGTTAGTTTCACTTTTAAACTGGCTTCATGTTTCTGTGAAGTAGAAAGGGACACACAGAACAAAAACAAACAAATCCAGGGCAATGGTTTGTTTTTAAAAATGAATCTGATTGGTTCTGGGAAGTTTTAGACACACAGTAATGACAGCTTAGACCACAGTGAGAAAGCTCCCAGTACTGTGGTTATAAGGAAAACGCCAAGCAGGAAGTGTGGAGATCAGAGCAGGATTACAGCAACTTCATAGAAAAAACATACAATGAGGACATGAAACCAGTACTGCAGTAAGGTAAAGGAAGCTATTTAGCTAAAAAAAAAAAAATTCCTTTAGTGATCCTTTAAGCAAGACCTAGGTCTAAGCCTGCCTGAAATAATTCAAGAATTTGAGAGGATGATGGAGAATCTGGATCGCAGCTTCTGCCAATCGTGAAGGCCCAGAACTTGTTCCACAGCTTGTTTGTGGTTGAACTGGATGAACTTGAGTCTTTTCCCAACCTGACCATCTATGTAACCCTATCATATATACTGTTTGTGGATGTCTTTCTTGCCCTGAGCAGGGTTGTGATAACTTTGTTGGGACACCCAAGGGATTGGAACCTTTCCCTTTCATCTGCCAGATGTGAAGATCCAACCTGTGGGGATCTGGATGAGTGCGGGGATGAGGAAACCTCTAGATGAACTTTGAAAGCTTGGTATTGAATGCTGTTGCAAATAGGTCCAGCTCGAGGGGACCCACTGGTCCACTATCTATTTGAAAACTTCCAGGTGCAGAGACCATTCTTTGGAATCAACGAACCCCTGAGATAGGTGGTCGGCCCTTGAGTTGAGATGACCGGGCAGATAGGCTGCTTTTAGGACTTTAGATTCCTTTCTGCCCAAAGTATTATGGTTTCCACTTCCCTCAGCAGGGACCTACTGCGCGTTCCTTCTTGTTGGTGCTTATAAGACACTGCAGCCCTGTTGGCCGTTCGGAGATGAACTGGTTTGCCTGTACCTCAAATTTCTAGGGCTAGCAATGCAAAAGGAAGGCTGCCCAGACCTCCAGTATATTTGATGCCAGGCATGTTGTATGGAAGGACCATCTTCCTTGCCCTGAGATCTGGATTTAGTGTGAGCCCCCACCTGCTGCACTGGTATCGGTAGTTGACATGTCCTGATGGATGTGATTTCATAAGCGTGTGTTTCTTCATCCACCAATGTAGACTCCTGGGCATCAGGGTCGTCGGGTGGATGGGTTGAGATGGATACCGTCTGTTCCGCAGCCTCAAAAACTCCAGCTGGAAATGTCTCGAATGCCAATACCATAGTGATGCATGACGACATCTGGCCTATCAGGCTCAGACAGTTCAATGCCCACAGGTAGATGTTACACTGACTCCCTTCATCTGCCGAATAGTGGATGTTACCTTTTGAGGCGGGAAGTATACTGTATCGTTCTGTTCCACGAATTGGGCTGGATCCTTCACCAGGAGACGAAGGTCACCCCCGTAGTGGTATACTCGGAGCCCTAATTCTCTTAGGGGGGCTATGATGGCAATTAGGATCTTCGTAAAGACTTTTGGTGACGTGCAGAGGCCGAATGGGAGGCTCAGAAATTGAAGATGTACATGCCCCACTGAAAACCTCTGATATTTCTGTAAAGGAGGGAGTACAGGTACATGCAGGTAAGCATCCTGCAAGTCTATTGGTAACATCCAATCCCCCGGTTGGATTAAACGAATAACAGTATGTAGCGAGTCCATTTAGAATTTTCTAGAACGATTTAGCGATTTAGACTCTTCAGGTCTATCACGGGTCTCCAACCGCCGTTTCTCTTGGCCTCCGAGATCAGATGAGATCGGGTGCTTTCAGGGTGATGTGGCCGTAGGAACTAGAAACGGGGTGGAGTAAAAACCGAAAATCTTTCTGATAGAGATACTGGAACCACTGCTTGCTGTTCCTGTAAGGAGAGAAGAAATCGCTGTAGTGCTTCCGATTTTCTGGGGGGACCTCGAAACCCTTGTCGGAGAAAATAAGTCTTTGGGAGGGGGGGTTGTCTAGATATGTCCAGAAGTGACCATATTTAACTTACCCATGGATCCCTGCTCTTTGTACCCAGATCCTTGAGAAGTGCTTGAGTCCTGGCCCCCCACAAGGATCGCTTGGGATGACCTGGTGGCAAAAGGATTTAGCAGAATCCTGTGGGGTAGGCATGAGTCTCTGTCTACGGGTCTTGAGCAAGGTGGACTGCGTGCTTCTCCAGCTTTGCCTAAAGCCTTTCTTTTGTCTGGACTGTCTATATTCCTTACTCTTGGAGTATTAAAAACTGGGTGCAGAATGTCCTGGAGCACCTGGATCGTCTGTCTTGGGGTAACAGGCCTGATTTCCCGCCAGTGATGCGAGAGATGGCCTTATACAATTTCTCCCCAAACAAGGCTTTCCCACCAGAAGATATCTTGTACCAACTCTGATTTGAGGCAATATCTGTTGACTATGGTTCCAGTCACAAGGCCCGTTTGGCCATAACTGTGTGGAGCATTGACCCAGGGGAGCATTGAAATGAATCGATCACGGCTTCACCAATAAGATCTGCTGAGAGCTTTAGCTCATCTAAGGCCCTGGTGATGTCCCCCTTGGGATATCCAGTTGGATTGCCAACTCCATATCATCTGTCCAGGCGTATAGGGCGTTGGACATTGATGTCAGGGCCATCGCAGGTTTACAATCGTTGCCCACCATCTGGTGGGAGATCAAGATCCATCCTTCTGTCCAGAGGATCCTTAAGTGAAGTCGAGTTTTCCATGGGCAATGTGACGTTCTTTGCCAAACTTACCACAGCTGCATCGACTACTGGAGGGCCTTCCAGCATTGCGGAATCGGCCTTTGAGGAGGTATAACTTTCCCAGTCAAACAATGGAGAATTTTCTCTCCGTCTTCTTCCTCTCTTCCTCAATCACACTCTTGATCTTGCCCATGAGAGGAAAAGAGAGTAATCTGCAGGAGAAAGGGGAAGCCGACTTATGCCGCTACACACGTCATTTTTTCGATGAAAAAAAACACGTTTCTGTGAAGTAAAAAACGACGTTTTTGAAACGTCCTTTTCAAAGACATTTTGCATACACACACGTTTTTTTCACAAAAAGCGAGGTTACGTTCACCACTCTTTTCATTGAAGCTGCTTCATAACAGCTTCTGGGATGCGCGGGTTGAAAAACGTCGTTTTGAAAGACGTTTTTGCCAAACGGTGACTTTTTGTGAAACAAAAAACGACGTTTTGAAAAACGACACAAAAAAATTCAAGCATGTTGGAATTTTTTTTTGCGTTTTTTGAGACAAAAAACGACGTTTTGCCCACACACGATCAATTTAAATGACGTTTTAAAAAACGTCGTTTTTTTTCATCGCAAAAACGACGTGTGTACGCGGCATAGACTTCTGTGTCAGTTTCTTCCCAGCCGATCGCTTGTTTTACCGCCTGCACAAAAGGCTGGACCATGGTGAAAGCAAAACCAAAAGGCATCTAGGTCATCAGAGAGGTCCCCTGAGATAGCATTCTCTTCCTGATGTTTAAAGGAAGAAGCAGGCGTCGGGCGAGATTTCACTTGAAGATGGCCCGGAAATAGATGCCTCAGCCGTTTGTTCCAGAGTAGGTCCGCCACTCGCATCCTTTGGCCCTTCTGTCCATTGGTCAGTTTTGACAGATCAGTTTGTCTGGAAGTGGGGTGGGCTCCACGGGCCTGACATTTCGGAGATCTAGGCTTCTGAGAGCATGAGTGAGGGCGTTTATTTGGCCGATGATTTCCTGCCACTCCTATATTCTCCATGCCTGGACGACCTGTCTCTACTGGGACTAGAGTCACCATAGTCCTCATGTCGCCTTGAGGTCCTCTTAGACGTCTTCTGGCGTACAGGGCTGAAAAAGGTACCAGCCTCGGTGCACTCCTTCCTTCTTTTTTTTTTTTTTTATAAGATCTGTAAGCTTACCTGGACGTAGGTCCTTACCTCAGCTGTAGAGTAGGATTTTGTTCAGGCGGCGAATTGCTCATGCTGGGTGGCTTAGCAGAAGTAGCAGCCAAGAAAAGAATAGAGAAGAATCCAGTGGCCAGATCCTAATTTAGGAATTTACCTCTGAAAAAATGGTGTGATTTTTTTGAAAAAAGAGAAAGGGTTGGGACTTTGAATGAGATGCGTGTTGATGCAAACAATATGTATAAATAAATAAAGTTGTATAACGTGATAACCAGGCTCAAACTTACCAACCAAACAGCAGACCAAATTCAACTGTCTAACTTTGTATGTTAAAAGCAGAGGATTGGTTGCACACATTTGCAAATATATGGATAAGCTACAGGCCACAACAAGGCTCTCTGCGTTTCTGAAGTACTAACTAAACTTTAATAGTTTCCTCAATAGAGGCATACAAATACTAATGAGTAGATGGAGGGCGGGTGACTAGGGGTGTGTGTCACTGGCCGCCTCCATCTAGGATTGGTATAGTAGTAAAAAGCACTGGAAAAAACGCATAAAGGTATATGGGCATCAAAAACGCATCTCCATCCCTATGATAAGCATAGAACTTGGTTTGGGACATATGAAAAACACATGCCTCCATCCCTGATTTTTTATTTATTTTTTAATTTGCGGAAACACGAATATATCATTTATTTTATATGTGTATTTATCTTTTTATTATTATTATTTATTTATTTATTTGACCTATATTTCTTTCTTTTTTTTTTATTTAAGTATAAAACAACGCAAAATAAACATATCCCCCTTATTTTAAAAACAAAATGTTTTTCTTTACTTTTACTTACCTGAAGAGAAGTTAGTGTTTCCCTGGAGCTTTCTGAACGTGTAGTTCTTCCTGCAGCCTTTAGGCTTCTCACTGAAGCCACTAGAGGGATCAGGAGCGGCGAAGAATGCCTCAGTCTTTGTGGGCAAAAGGCATCGCTCTGCCTTTATCCAAAATGGCCGCCGTGGCCTCTGGATCCACCGCGCATGTGCCAACCGACGGGACGAGCACCCGGAAGACGCGCACTGTCGGCGCATTCGCAGAACGCGGCGGAAGACGCTGAAGTCATTAAAATGCTGGCACTGAGCGAGCGCGGCTCTTAAGAAGCTGAAAAAGTTACAGGGGACTAGACAAGTAAAAAGGGAATAAAATCAGAGAAGACCAGAGTAAAGGAAAGTTTGGGAGGAAACCTGGAGAAAAAAAAGAAATACAGAAATAGCTGCTACCTCTGTTGCCAAAACTGAGCTAATGCCTAAAAACAATTGTGCAGATAAAGCTCTTAGTTAAGAGACAAACTGCTTGTTCCAAAAGATCCTACAGAAGGGACTCCCTACCTTATAAGCGCATTTAGCTGCCCAAGAGAAGGGACCGCGTCCGGGAGAGGCTTGAACCGGGACGGAAGCTGCCGAATGCAGAAGGTAAGGACAATTGACCAGAATTCACTGCCATGAGGTATGAGGAAAAAAAGGAGAATTCTGCGGCTGCACTAACCATTTCTTTTATAATATTCACTAGTCCTGAGGGAGGAGCCAAGGCGGAGCTTGTCACAGGTATGCTGCCATGGAGGCACCAGGAAAAGTTTGTCACTGGCTTGTTGGTGGGAAAGTCCTTTCTTCTGATCTTCAGGAAAATCTTCATGATAGATTCCAGCCTGTCAGGTTTTGGAGAAAGTTCTGGGACAGGAGCATGCAGCACAGAGTAAAAGTATCAAGAGTATGCAATGCACCGAGCGAAAGGATCAAGAAAATAAAATGAACAAAAGCCACTGAGTCAGGAGTATGTAACACACAAGGGTCAATAACAAGCAACACCTATAGTGAAAAATTCAATAGTGCATAATAAACGGTGCAAAGGCCAGAAGCATGTAACATAAAGCACAGGGTACAGGAGTATGTAATGCACAGAGGACAGGTGTCCGTAGTACAAAAAAAGTGCAGAGGTCAGGAATTTGTAACTCACAAAGTGCAGGGGTCTGAAATATGCAACCCACAGAGCAAAAAAGTTACACACTTCTAATGGGGTTAGAAGAGTGTAACACAGAGAATAGAATAGAAAAAAAATACTCCCAATACATTCCCCACAGGACAAAACCACCCCAGCACAAATTCTTCCCTCTGTGAAATGTACTCACTGCAACTTTCAAAGTCAATGCCGTGACCACTTTTTTTTCTTTAGTATAGGTACTTTGGCAGCTGCCGGCAGAGCTTCTGAAGCACACGTGTTGAAGAAACCAAAACAAAATGTAGTTGGTCATGGCATTCATGCCCGTCTCTAGCGACATCCATAATCATGCCCATGCATAAAAAAGTCCCCCATACCAAAAAGTTAACATAGCTACGTGAAGACACCATATGGTGCCTGTTCTCCAGGACGGTTGTGTCAGAATTTAACGGTAAAGATGGGCAGATCTGCGTAGCTACTAGTGTTGCTCACGAATATTGCATATTCGAGTATTCGCGAATAAATCGAATATCGCGGTGAATATTCGCTATTGCGAATATTCGTATTTTTTCAAATTTATTTTTAAAACAGATCACATCCTAGTGATCTCCATCGACGTCTAAAAGCATTGCTGGTATGATTAGAGACCCTGGGCCGAGTAGCTGAGGTGATCCTTTTATGTTGCCGAATATTCGCAATGGGAGTATTCGTATTACGATTATTCGCTAATACTTTCTCTGCCCTTCTGTGTTTTGTGTATAAAAAAAAAATTAGCTTTAGTTTAGTCATATAAGTAGAGTTAGTGTTTAGTGCATATTAGTTTAGTAATCCAGGAAATGATCTCCGTTTTCGCGTGTTGACGAGAATTTCGCAATCAATTTCGCATTAGCGAAATTTCACAAAATTTTTTTTTTTGATAAAATATCACGAATCTTCGATATTAACGAAAATATTTCACGAATATTCTTCTATATATTCGTGAAATATCGCGAAATCGAATATGGCGTATTCCGCTCAACACTAGTAGCTACACAAGGAAACTGAGACCAGACTGTGCATAGTTAAATACATTTGTCAATAGCAAAGCAAAATACATCCACAAAAAGCAAACTTTTTTGTCTTGGGGTTTCCAATTCTGCTACCAATAACTATGTTGGGCCCTTAGATGTTAGAAGGAGCTGTGCTCGGAGTCAGGCGATGGCGTGCACGTGAGGATGTGATGCACCTGTAGGTGGGAGGAGCCGTGGGATCGCCGGGTCGGAAGCCATCCAGAGGAGTGGACGGACCGGACCCAAGGACCTCCGAGGGAGGCTGGGGGGAGATGCGGACAGCGCAAGGCGGTAGCCGCCGCCTTACACGTACCTTGCGTGTAGTCCAGCCGCGCGCCAACACCTCCTAGCAGCCGTCCCAACGAGATGCTCGGTATGCAGAGTTGCATGCCGTAGCAATGATCGCCTCCTCACCTGCCCTCCTCCCCTCTCCTCCTAAAGCACTCCCGAGTAAAGATCAGCGGACGCCCCAGAAGACAAGAGCTGCCCCGCTCTGCATCTTCGTCCTGCATTGAAGCTACTTCCGTAAACGGCCAGCAGCAGGCTACGTGGGGTACCGAGGCAAGATGTTTCCTTAAAACCCCCTCCTTCTCACTGCTAAATACTCTCCTTGAGGTGAAGATTAAAGGATCCAAGGTAAGCCTCTTTGATTGACCCTTCCTGGGAGAGACTGAAATGGGCTATTATAAGTAGAAGACCAGCCCTGAAGGTACGTTATATTTTACTTACCCCATACAATTTAAAGAAACAAATATAAAAGTTGAGAACCGATAAATGAAGGATCTGAAGGAGAGAAAATAATATATCAGTAACTCTTTACCATACACTTGGGACCGGATGTTTGTATAAAAACATTTTCTCAAAGGCATTGAAAGAAATATCTAACACTACAGGGAGTGCAGAATTATTAGGCAAGTTGTATTTTTGAGGATTAATTTTATTATTGAACAACAACCATGTTCTCAATGAACCCAAAAAACTCATTAATATCAAAGCTGAATATTTTTGGAAGTAAGTTTTTAGTTTGTTTTTAGTTTTTAGCTATTTTAGGGGGATATCTGTGTGTGCAGGGTGACTATTACTGTGCATAATTATTAGGCAACTTAACAAAAAACAAATATATACCACCTTTCAATTATTTATTTTTACCAGTAAAACCAATATAACATCTCAACATTCACAAATATACATTTCTGACATTCAAAAACAAATCAGTGACCAATATAGCCACCTTTCTTTGCAAGGACACTCATGCAGCCTGCCATCCATGGATTCTGTCAGTGTTTTGATCTGTTCACCATCAACATTGCGTGCAGCAGCAACCACAGCCTCCCAGACACTGTTCAGAGAGGTGTACGTTTTCCCTCCTTGTAAATCTCACATTTGATGATGGACCACACAGGTTCTCAATGGGGTCAGATCAGGTGAACAAGGAGGCCATGTCATTATTTTTCTTCTTTTATACCCTTTCTTGCCATCCACGCTGTGGAGTACTTGAGACGCGTTGATGGAGCATTGTCCTGCATGAAAATCATGTTTATCTCTGAAGGATGCAGACTTTCTTCCTGTACCACTGCTTAAAGAAGGTTCTTCCAGAAACTGGCAGTAGGACTGGGAGTTGAGCTTGACTCCATCCTCAACCCAAAAAGGCCCCACAAGCTCATCCTTGATGATACCAGCCCAAACCAGTACTCACCCACCTCCACCTTGCTGGCGTCTGAGTCGGACTGGAGCTCTCTGCCCTTTACCAATCCAGCCACGGGCCATCCATCTGGCCCATCAAGACTCACTCTCATTTCATCAGTCCATAAAACCTTAGAAAAATCAGTCTTGAGATATTTCTTCTTGGCCCAGTCTTGATGTTTCAGCTTGTGTGTCTTGTTCAGTGTGGTCGTCTTTCAGCCTTTCTTACCTTGGCCATGTCTCTGAGTATTGCACACACCTTGTGCTTTTGGGCACTCCAGTGATGTTGCAGCTCTGAAATATGGCCAAAACTGGTGGCAGGTGGCATCTTGGCAGCTGCACCTTGACTTTTCTCAGTTCATTGGCAGTTATTTGCGCCTTGGTTTTTCCACGCGCTTCTTGCGACCCTGTTGACTATTTTGAATGAAACGCTTGATGTTCGATGATCACGCTTCAGAAGCTTTGCAATTTTAGAGTGCTGCATCCCTCTAAAGATATCTCCACTATTTTTGACTTTTTCTGAGCCTGTCAAGTCCTTCTTTTGACCCATTTTGCCAAAGGAAAGGAAGTTGCCTAATAATTATGCACACCTGATATAGGGTGTTGATGTCATTAGACCACACCCCTTCTCATTACAGAGATGTACATCACCTAATATGCTTAATTGGTAGTAGGCTTTCGAGCCTATACAGCTTGGAGTAAGACAACATGCATAAAGAGGATGATCTGGTCAAAATACTAATTTGCCTAATAATTCTGCACTCCCTGTATAGCCTCTTTTGAACGGTACTGTCATATAATATAGAGTATATATTGTATATATAACACTTACTCAAACTGGAAATAGTGTGAAAGCGTTAGGGTTAAAGGAAGGGGTGGCCAAGAAAAACCCGCCGTAGCACAGCCCCAGGGAAGAGGCCAGGTGTCAAATTGAAAAGGAACAACGAGTAGAAACACTCGAGATACTCCCTAAATCCCTCCCTGCCATCCCGCTCTCTCAGGACGACCTGAGGGTCCCGAGACCCGCCGGTCTATTGAGGGCTCTGACACCCGCTGGTCTATCGGGACTATTTCGCGAAAAGGGGTGAAATAGAGACCCTTAAGATCTTTAGGACTGAGCGGAAGGAAATAGGGGTGGAAAGATCTAAGAGATCAAACTGGGGAAGAGAATCAGTAGAAAAGTGACGAGCAGATCTACAAAGGGGGGCCCCCCGAAAACACCTCCAAATGTATCAAGTAATTGAATAGCAACAAGTTCTATTAGACAATATATGACAAAAGAGGATAGCCCACGAACCCAGGATACAAAAAAACAACAACAACAACAAGTAAACAAAGATAAAAAGATAGACAACAAGAACCCCCAAAATAAGACCCTGAAGGAAAAACCTACGGAATTAAGGGAAGATGGGACATTGGATAAAGACCTAGAGCATAGCTGGACAGACGAACAAAGACCAGATGAACTAGGCCCATCAAAGAGTGAAATGGCAGAGATGTTGCAGAGTCTGGAGAACGCCATTAAGGGAGAAATACAAACATTACGGACGGACCTAGGACATCTCCTATCCAGAACAGAGGTTGTGGAAGACAAAACGGAAAAGCAAGAACAAGAATCAATACATTTAAAAGATCAAATAGAACAGATAAGAGTACAGCAGAGGCATATCTTATAAAAATTGGAAGACCAGGAAAATAGAAACCGGAGAAAAAATGTAGGAATTAAATCAATACCGGAGGAGCAAGGAGAGGAGCTGAGAAAGATGATGCAGGAAATATTCAATCCATTATTGGAAAGACCCCCTGAGGACCCAATTAGGATAGATAGAGTACATCGCGTAGGGAATCCCCGAAGAACGGACACTGAGAGGATAAGAGACGTTATAATTAGATTCAGGGTGTTTGAAGAAAAGGAAAAGATCTGGAAAAATTTAAGAGGAAAACCACCTCTGGTATATAGAGGATCAGAACTCCAGATTTTCTCAGACCTGGCGGCAGAAACACTGACAAGACGACGACTATTAAAACCCCTGAAAATTAAATATAACTGGGGATTTCCAGCTTGTCTAATAGGGTCCAAAGAAGGAAAGTCCGCTGTTCTAAGATTCCCGGAGGATCTTAAAACATTCTGCAGTAGATTGGATATCCAAATTCCAGACCTTCCTGGCTGGGAGTAGGGGGGAGTAGAGGGGAGGAGGATGAGTGGGAGAGGGGTAAGGTGACGTTAATATATGATGAGGTGACGACTGGCATCTCTCCCCCCCTTTTCCGAAACGAGGGGGGGAGGGTTAAATCCTAGGCCCCATCTAGAGAGATCTGAGCCATACCCAATTTGGAGGTTGGCTCAGAGGCCGATAGATGGCCAACAAGGGGGGAGGGAGGGGAGGGAGAATGGAGGTACTATCTCACCAAATGAGCCAAAAAGAAAGAATAGTCTAAAGAAGGATAGACGTGTTCCCTGAGAAAAGAGAAAGGTTAAGGGAAAAACGAGAAAAAGATGCCGATAATCAAATTTCTGTCGTATAATGTGAAAGGCCTTAATAGTCCAACAAAGTGACACAAGATTCTAAAGGAATTGAAAAGTTATAGAACGAACGTGGCCTTCCTGCAGGAAACACACCTTTCAATAAAATCTAATATTAAGCTATATTCACCAGATTTTCCTGTTTGGTACTATGGAGATACCATCTCCAAACGAGCTAGGGGAGTAGCTATTGGCCTAGCCAAAGGAGTTCGGTTCACAATAGCTGACCGATTGGTAGATCCCGATGGGAGATTTCTCTTCCTAAAAGGAGAACTGGTAGGGTTGGAATGTACATTGGTAAATATCTACGCTCCAAATGTACAGCCGATAAAATATCTTGTGGAATTATTAGAAAAATTGAAAGATTTTAAGCAAGGGAAGGTGATTATGGGGGGCGATTAACATTTTTGTCTCGATCCGGGGGTAGACAAGACCTCCCAGCCACAAGAGAAAAAAAAAACGCTTTAAAAAAAAAATAGCCTTTACAGCAGTCAACTGGTAGATGTATGGAGAGTCCTCAACCCGGGACAGCGGGACTATACATTTTACTCTTCAGTTCATGGTAGCTATTCCCGCATTGACCACATTTTTGTGGACCATAGTGGCCTGGAGATGGTGGCGGATGCGGAGATAGGGGCCATGACACTTTCAGACCACGCTCCAATAAGTGTTTCCTTAAACATACTAGGAAACTAGAAACTATTCCTGAACTGGAGGCTGAATGAGGAATTAATGATGGACGAGAGTAGCCTAGCCAGGATTAAAAAGGAGCTGGAGCAATATTTTAGGATTAACGACACAAATGAAATATCGGGAGCAACTTTGTGGGATGCACACAAAACGATGATAAGAGGGACCCTGATCTCAGAAGGAACGAGGAAAAGAAAAGAAAGGAGCCATAAAAGGGAAAAAATAATAGCAGAGATATTAAAGTTAGAGCAAAAACATAAAAAATCGGTAAAGCAACGAGAGATATATCAGGCCCTAGTGAACAAACGAAACAAACTAAAAGAGCTAATAGACCAAGAAACAAAAAGGGAATTTAATATAGTTGCAAAAGAAAGGTACATGTGGGAAACAAAACAAATAAACATCAGGCCAGGATGGTACGAAAAAAAAAAAATTATATTGAAAAAATTCAAAATGAGAAAGGTGAAATAGTACACACTACAAAAGAAATAGCAGAAACTTTTAGAGCTTATTACGAGAAGCTATACGCAGTGGAACAGAGGAAGTGGAAAAAGGGAGAAAAGGAGAACAAAATAACAGGATTCTTAAAAGGAGCAGGTGTCTCAAAATGTAGTCAAAACGACGCATTAACGATGGATAGGCCCATAACAGAAAATGAAATTAAGAGAACTCTAGATGATTCAGCGTTAGGCAAAAGCCCAGGACCAGATGGCTTCACCGTCCTTTACTATAAAAAATGTAAGGAGATACTCATCCCTAGACTTTGCCAATATTTTAATGGGCTGGGGAAAGACTACCCGCTAAGTAGAGAAGCAGCAGAGGCGACTATTAACAGTTATTCCAAAAGAAAGGAAAAGATTGCAAAACCTGCTCAGGATTCAGGCCGATACCTTTGCTGAATATAGATACCAAATTGTTTGCAAAGGTATTGGCCGGAAGAGTGAAACAGGAGATGACAAAACTCGTTTATCCTGACCAGACGGGGTTCATCCAGGGGAGAGAGGGAAGAGACAATGGGGTGAGGGCCCTCCTTGTTCTTCAAAAAATGAAAGAAAGCGGGTCCCCCAGTCTACTCCTGTCAATAGACGCAGAAAAAGCGTTCGACAGGGTAGACTGGGGACTTATGCTTAACACGCTAGAAGAAATGGGCTTCGGGCGGATGATAATGAGGTGGATTAGAACTCTATATCAAGCCCCGACAGCAAGGATAAAAATAAATGGAAGTCTCTCCCAAGCGTTTAAAATGAAAAATGGAACAAGACAGGGATGCCCCCTGTCCCCAAAGTTATTTGTTCTTTCAATTGAGCCCCTGCTGGCCAGGATATGCAGGTGCCCAGAAATTGAAGGAGTCAAAATAAAAGAAGAGGAACATAAGCTTTCTGCCTTCGCAGATGATGTCCTGTTCTACTTAGTTAATCCAAAACATCAATCCCAAAATGACTTGAAATATGTAGCGAATATGGAGAAATCTCAAATTTTAAATTAAACATTATTAAAACAGAAGTCCTGAATGTAAATACATCTAGGGCAGAGGAACAAGAACTCAGAGCCATGTACTAATTTCCGTGGGTTGAAAAACTTAAGTACCTAGGGGTTAATTTAACAAACTCAATCAAAAAAATCTATGAGATAAATTACATCCCACTTTTGGACGAAATTAAAGCAGAAATAACAAGAGTAGAGAGTAGACCAATATCATGGATAGGCAGAATTAATTTTTGTAAAATGGTACTCGTACCAAATATTTTATACAAATTCCAGATGCTCCCCATTATTCTACCAAAGGTAATGCTTCAGACCCTTAAAAATCTAATCATGAAATACATCTGGAGGAATAAGAAGCATAGAATTTCGCTCCAGATTTTAAAACAACCAATAGAGAAGTACCCGATATAAAAAAATATTACGACGCTGTGGTACTATCGAGAGTGGTGGAATGGGCCAAAGGAAATAAAGAAAAACGATGGGTCAGTATAGAAAATGCACTATCAGAGGTGAAATTAGAAAAAATAATATGGAACCCCCCTCAATGTAGGGTTTTGGGCACAAATACACACGAAATCACTAGGAACGCACTTAACATTTGGGACACTATTCACAATTGAATTGATAAAATATGAAGACATACATTCACCTTTTATAGCATTAAAGGGCAACGATTATTATCGAACCAGGTAAAGTTTTGGTGGTGGAGGAAATCGGATAAAAAAAGACACGGCACAACTAAGAGAAGTTATAAAGGATGGTCACTTAATATCACGGCATGAAATGGAAAAAAAACATTTTTATGACAATAAATAACTGGAGGTACCAACAGCTCAGATATTTTATTTCAAAATTACCACAACCTTTGAGGACGGGAGAACAGTTAACAGATCTGGAAAAGCTATGCTCAATAGGAAATTCTAAAGGAACGATCTCAAAGTTATATAAGATCCTACTTAAGGTGGAAGAGCAGGAGGTACCTCCTTTTATTAAAAAATGGGAGAGGGAATTAGGGACACAACGGGATAGGGGCACAATAAAGAAAATATTGAAACTGACACACACCTCAGCGACCGACATCCGGACGGCAGAAATGAATTTCAAATGTCTGACCGGATGGTATATAACACCAGATAAATTAAGTAAATATAAAGAAGGGCAATCAGCAGCGTGTTGGAGGGGGTGCAGATCCATAGGTACGATGGCCCACTTATGGTGGGAATGCCCCAAAATTAGAAAATACTGGGAGACTATCATAGGTTTCGTAGAGGAAATCACAGAGAAAAAAATCAAGATGGATCCATGGATAGTTCTTTTCCATGGAGGAGAAGAAAGTATTAAAAGATATAAAAATTCCCTAGTCCCGCATTTGCTTAATGCGGCTAAAAATCTTATCCCTAGTAAATGGCAACAGGCCGAAAGCCCCCAGGTTTGGGAATGGATTGATATGGTACAAGGGACATACACCATGGAAGACCTAAAAAATAGTACCGAGGATAATAAAAACAACCAGAACCAGAAATGGGATAAATGGAAGAGATTTAAGAGGAGCTACGCTGAAAATCTAAATCTAAAGGAACAGAAGGATAGACAGGGAAAAAAAAGATATTTGGCAAAATTTTGGTGAGAAAAGGGGAGGAAAATGCGGGGGGGGGTGAAAATTAGGGGAGTAAATTGGGAAATGAAAAAAAAAAAAAAAAGGAGCTGTGCTACATTAGTTACCTGGGTAAAGTGATTATTTGGACTATATACTGTATACATTCACCCAGGGATTTTTTTCTCTGAGAAAAGGTGCAGGAACTCACCCCCCTTCTCTAGGCCACACCTGTCTCCATCCCCTACCCCTAGAATGGCCCCCTGTCGCCACCCCTCCCAGCACTGCCCCTTTTGAGAACCGGTATCATTTGGGGGGGCTCTACAAGTAATTTGTATACAATTTGTTAATAAAAAGCAATGTAGTAAAATGCACAACACATTAGAAATATTCAGCTCTTACCAAAGTAAACTCAGAGGTACTTCCAGATGATTTCAACAATTTTATATCCAGCAGAGAGACAGCTCCATATACAGCAGAGACAGCTCCATATACAGCAGAGATGGCTCCATATCAAGCAAAGAAACAGCCCCATATCCAGCAAAGAGACAGCTCCATAACCAGAAAAGAAAAAGCCCCGTTTCCAGCAGACAGCCCCATAACCAGCAAAGAGACAGCCCCATTACCAGCAAAGAGACAGCCTCATAACCAGCAAAGAGACAGCCCCATTACCAGCAAAGAGACAGCCCTATATCAAGGAAAGAGACAGCCCCATTAACAGGAAAGAGACAGCCCCATTAACAGGAAAGAGACAGCCCCATATCCAGGAAAGTGACAGCTCCATAACCAGGAAAGAGACAGGCCCATATCAAATCCAGCATAGAGACACCCTTTTCTAGCTGAGATACACTCACAGACTCACATCCATGCAGCATTAACAAAGCCCCATCCTGCATGAATACTTTACCATGAAAGGCTACACAGCTTCTCTTGTGTCATGCACAAGCTCGCTCACTCTCTCTCTCTCTCTTTTCACACAGATCCAAGAAAGGCTGCTGCCGAAAGCAGCATTCAGTCTGCAGGGAGAGGTGGATGATATCCCTCCACTAAGGATGAGCTCAGGTGTGTTCACAAACTGCACGTGTAGAGCCCGCCAGGAAGTCAGTTCTGCGGAGCGCTTATCACAAGCAGTGAGACATTGTCCCAATGCAAGGCTGCAGAGATCAGGAAAGGTCTCAGTGCCTGTGATTAGCACTTTGGAGTGGCGACATCCTAGCAGGCTCTGCACGTGCGGTTTGCGAACACACCTGAGCTCATCCTTACCCTCCACTGTCTCAGGCATGCTGCAACCGGAACTACAGTGCTCAAAAGTTTGCATACCCTGGCAGAAATTGTGACATTTTGTCATTAATATTGAAAATATGACTGGTCATGCCAAAAAAACTGTCTTTTATCTACGGAGAGCAATCACATGAAGCCATTTATTATCACATCAGGTTTTTTTTTTGGATCCTTTTTAAATCATAATGATAACAGATATCTACCAAATGGCCCTGATCAAAAGTTTACATGCCCTGGAATGTTTGGCCTTGGTGCAGACACACCTATACCCTTAACAGCAAACACCTCTTGCTGCTCGGGGACTTCAACCTCTGGGCCAACTCCCCGCAAGACCCTATTGCCGACGCCTGCATCGATCACCTTGAAGGATTAGGGCTACAACAACTAGTATGTGGGCCCACACATGCTTCAGGTCACACACTCGATCTTATTTTCAGACTAGATCTGGAAATAAAAATCTTGGAAAATGAACCGTTGCCATGGACAGATCACCATGCAATTAAATTCATTATTTCCGATTTCCCACCCTTAACTAAAACATCAAATCCAGTGACAGCACACTGAACTAGATGTCAGAAGAAGCTCCACTCGGAACTCTTCAAAACCACGTTAAGGAAAAAAATAAATACAATTCAGCCAAACCAAACGGCTAAAGAAACACTGGATACCATAAATACAGCCCTATTACAGTCAGCCGACTTAATAGCGCCGAAACGTAAAACCCGCATCCGGAAAAATAACTCCAGCTGGTTCAACAACCAACTGGCATTACTGAAGCAAGAGCGCAGAAGGGCGGAAGCCACCTGGAAAAGAAGCTCTTCAGATGAGAACCTCAGCGTCTACAAAGCAACAGGAAAATACCACAAAGAAATCTTCAAAGCCAAGAAAAACTATTTTTCTAAGGCTATCAACAGCACCCTTAATCGCCCACGCGAACTCTTCAAGCTGGTCACTCAGACCATGAATCCAGGATGTCTTGAAGCCCCCAATTCGGACTCACAAGAATTTTGCAATGAATTGTCGGATTACTTCATTAATAAAATCGAGAGGATCCGACCAAGCATTCAGCAAAATAATTCCCCCCTCAACCCTCCCCGTAATTATTTACACAACACCTGCAGTAATTCACCACAACCAGGTAAGTTCACGCTGGAACCTATTTCTATCAATGACACTAATAACTGCTGAAGGAATGCGCCAACATCCTGGCACCTTCTATCACGCAGCTTATCAACCAATCTTTCAGGGAAGGCATAGTGCCCTCCCAATTGAAGGAGGGTATAATTCGACCCATTTTGAAGAAACCCAACCTGGACCCCAAGGACCCACTCCACCGTCATCCAATAACAGGCCTAAATGTACTCTCAAAGGTAATGGAAAAAGTAGTGGTACAACAGCTGCAACAGCATCTAGATACCCACAACCTACTTGATCCATTTCAATCGGGATTCCGGCCTGGACACGGGACGGAAACCGCATTGCTCAAAATATGGGACGACGCGCTTGAGGCCGCAGATGAAAGGAGAATCTTGTCTTCTGGTTCTGTTGGACCTAAGCGCAGCCTTCGACACAGTAGACCACAAGCTTTTATTGACTCGGCTAGCTGAAGTAGCCAGAGTCGCAGAAGGCGATTTATCTTGGTTCTCCTCTTTTTTGGAAAACCGATCACAAAATAGTGAAGTTAGGACCTTTCACTTCTGAGAAACGCACATTATCGCGCGGAGTCCCTCAAGGATCCCCCCTGTCGCCGGTGTTATTCAACATCTATCTTCGCCCTCTTTTTGAGATTATTAGCAGCCAAAAACTGCTTTACCACTCATATGCAGACAACACGCAACTGTATTTCCGCTTTTGCAATAAAAAGGATCATCACCCCAATCTAGAGACATGCCTCTCTTTGATAGAGGACTGGATGACAAAGAGTTATCTTATGCCTTGTTTTTACTGCACGGAACGGTTCGGGTCAGTACATTTGAAGCGGTTAGGATGGGACCGGTCTATTCGCGTGAGCGTTTCCACTGCAAATCGGACCGTCAGGGACCGTTCAGGGAATAGAAAAAATTCCTAGCGCGTCCACCAATCAGTGAGATGTGTTTGTAGGTCCGCCCTAATGGAACCGTTCCACTCTGTCTGGACCCTCATGAGAAGCAGGACGCTTGCTGGTGTGGTATGGTTCGCTTTTACGGCACGCTTTCATAATGGAAACACCCAAAATAGCGTACCGTACCGAACCGTACCGAACCGATCCGCTCAGTGGAAACGAGGCATTAAACTCAACGGAGCGAAAACAGAACTTCTCCTGTTTCACGCCAAGCGTATGATTCAACCTGCAACAACCTGGACCCCGCCCCCCCCCCCGCCCATTCTAGGCAAAATCATCACCCCTAGCGACACAGTCAAAAGTCTTGGGGTCATCTTCGAACCCATCTCCATTCAGACCACTAAAAATATCATCGGCACTCTGCGCAACAGCACTGCGCCAAATGATATTATCCCCACCAAACTGCTGAAGGAATGCGCCGACATCTTGGCACCTCCTGTCACGCAGCTTGTCAACCAATCCTTCAAGGAGGGCATAATGCCCTCCCAGTTGAAGGAGGGCTTCATTCAACCCATCCTGAAGAAAGCCACCCTGGATCCTAAGGATCCACTCAACTGGCGCCCCATAACAGGCCTAAATGTTCTCTCCAAGGTAATGGAGAAAGCAGTGGTACAGCAGCTGCAACAGCATCTAGACACCCACAACTTACTCGACCCATTTCAATCAGGATTCCGTCCCGGACACGGGACGGAAACTGCATTGCTTAAGATATGGGACGACGTTCTCGAGGCCGCAGACGAAGGAGAATCTTCTCTTCTGGTTCTGCTGGACCTAAGCGCAGCCTTTGATACAGTAGATCACAAGCTGTTGCTGACTCGGCTGGCTAAAGTAGCTAAAGTCGCAGAACGCGATCTATCCTGGTTCTCCTCTTTTTTGGAAAACAGATCGCAAATAGTGAAGCTAGGACCCTTCACTTCTGAACAACGCACATTATCGTGCGGGGTCCCTCAAGGATCTCCCCTGTCGCCGATGTTATTCAACATCTATGTGCGTCCTCTTTTCGAAATCATCAGCAGCCAAAAACTGCTATATATCACTCTTATGCAGATGACACGCAACTGTACTTCCGCATTTGCAATAAAAAGGATCACCACCTCAATCTAGAGACATGCCTCTCTTTGATAGAGGACTGGATGACAAAGAGTTATCTCAAACTCAACGGAGCAAAAACAGAACTTCTTCTGTTTCACGCCAAGCGTAGGAATCTATCGACACCAACTTGGATCCCGCCGCCCATTCTGGGCAAAATTATCACCCCTAGCGCCAAAGTCAAAAGTCTTGGGGTCATCTTTGACTCCGACATGACAATGAACGCACAAATAGGGTCAGTAGTCAGCGGATCTCACCATCTGCTGCGCCTACTACGCAGACTCACGCCTTTTATTCCCAAGAAAGACATAGCGGTCGTGGTGGGAGCGATTGTAAATTCCAGACTGGACTATGCAAATGCCCTTTACCTCGGGCTCCCCAAGTACCAGATCGCTCGTCTTCAAGTCGTTCAAAATACGGCTGCCAGACTTGTGACTGGGAAAAAACCCTGGGAATCAATCTCACCTTCACTGAGATCCCTTCACTGGCTTCCAGTTAGAGACAGAATCTCCTTTAAAGCTCTCTGTCTAACGCATAGATGTATCCAGGGGAATGCTCCCCATTATCTATGCGAAAAATTACAAGTTCACAATCCCAATCGTATTCTACGATCCACCAATCAAAATCGGCTTCAGATACCAAAAGCCAGATTCAAGTCCAAAGGAGACAGGAGATTCGCTGTCCAAGGTCCCAGACTATGGAACGCCTTACCAGCCAGCATTCGGCTGGAGGAGAACTATCTAGTCTTCAGGAGAAAGATTAAGACGCATCTCTTTTGATCTCAAAGGAGACAGGAACATCAAGCGCCCAGAGGCGATTTACTTCGCATGTGCTGCGCTATATAAGTTTTCATTCATTCATTCATTCATTCTACATGACAATGCACGCACAAATAGGGTCAGTAGTCAGCGGATCTCAGAATCTGCTGCACCTACTACGCACTTACTCCTTTTATTCCCAAGGAAGACATAGCGGTCATGGTGGGAGCAATTGTAAACTCAAGATTGGACTATGCAAATGCCCTTTACCTCGGACTCCCCAAGTACCAAATCGCTCGTCTACAAGTCGTTCAAAATATGGCCGCTAGACTTGTGACTCGAAAAAAACATTGGGAATCAATCTCACCTTCACTGAGAACCCTTCACTGGTTACCAGTAAAAGACAGAATCACTTTTAAAGCACTCTGTCTAACGCATAGATGTATCCATGGGAATGCCCCTCATTATCTATGCGAAAAAATAAAAGCTCATAATTCCAATCGCGTTTTGCGATCCACCAATCAAAATCTCCTCCAGATACCGAAAGCCAAAGGAGAAAGGAGATTCGCGGTCCAAGGTCCCAGACTATGGAACGCTTTACCAACCAGCATTCGGTTGGAGGAGAATCAGGAGAAAGATCAAGACTCATCTCTTTTGATCCCAAAGGAGACAGGAACAACAAGCGCCCAGAGGCGATTAAGTTCGCATGTGCTGCGCTATATAAGTTTTCATTCATTTATTCATTCAGAAGGTGGCACACACAGGTTAAAATGGCAATTAAAGGTTAATTTACCACTAATTTGGCTTTTAAAATCACAATTAGTGCCTGTGTATAAATAATCAATGAGTTTTGTTAGCTTTCACATAGATGCACTAGGATGCAGGCTAGACACTGAGCCATGAGGAGGTAGAAAAGAACAGTCAAAACAACTGCGTAATAAGGTAATGAAATTTTACAAAGATGGAAAAGGATATAAAAAGATATCCACAGCCTTAAATATGCCAGTCAGTACTGTTCAATCATTTAATAAGAAGTGGAAAATGTGAGGATCTCTTGATTCCAAGCCATGGTCAGGTAGATCAAGAAAGATTTCAGTCACAACTGCCACAGGAACTGTTTGTAATACAAAGAAAAACCCACAGAAAAACGCACAATACGATGATACTTGAACAAAAAATAGCTGTGTGGTCAAGTTGCCAGAAAGAAGCCTTTACTGTACAAGTTCCACAAAAAAGCCTGGTTACAATAATTCTAACAACACCTTGACAGGCTTTTTTGTGGCATTGATGCAGTAAAGGCTTCCTTTTGGCAGCTCAACCATGCTTACAATAGTGTGGGGCTGTCCCAGAACTTTGCGCTATGTCTTTATCGGCTATCCTTTACCCTCTACAACATCCAGGGCTGGTGCAAGGATTTTTGACACTACCCCTCAATCCACCCACTTTGCCCTTCCTATGCATACGGTGGAGGTGGTGGGGGGTGGATAATTTTGCGTGGCGCACCGGTTTGCTTTGTTTAAGCCAGTCGTGGTCCCACAGGTATGTGGACAAGCTAAGGTAATATATAGACAGGCTAGGGTAGCATATGGACAGGCTGGGTAGCATTTAGACAGGCTATTGTAGTATAGAAACAGGCTAGGGTAGTATAGAGACAGTTAACCCCTCCTAAAAAATGTTGAGCCTGCCCTGCCCCTAAACGAATGCAAACACACCCATTGGGGGGGGCCTATGTACAGAAACTTTGCTTGCAGTAGACATTACATATTGCTGTGCACGTCAGAGGGGGAGCAATTATTCTAGGCCCATTATTCCTGGTTATCTCATGACCTGTAGGGGTTTTTAAAGTGTCTCAGATATAGGCTAAATATAGGCTATTGAATTTCATCATCATTTTACAGGCCCACACCATTTTAAAGCTTGACATGTTGGGTATCTAATTATTTGGTGCAACCCCTTTAATATCTTAGTTAAAATTGTATAATATATTGTGTTTTTGTGCCCTAAAATTAACATATTTTTTACTGAAAATGTACGATTGATAAACCATTGCGCAAATTTAATGGGACATAAATAGTTGGGGCTGGAGATTATTTTATTTTACATGGTCTCTGCTTTCAGGAAAATATATAACATTTGGGGGTTTGACCTAATCTTGAGGCTGAAGGTGATCTCCTCAGAGGTAATCTTGTCTTCAGCTGCCAAAATAGTGTGGTGCTGTCCCAGAACTTTGCGCTATGTCCCCTCGGCTATCCTTTACCCTCCTCAACATCCAGGACTGGTGCAAGGATTTTTGACACCCTAGGCGAAACCTCACTTTACCGCCCCCATTGGCTCTACCCCTGACTCCACCCCCTTTGCCATTCCCATGAAGACAGTGAAGGTGGTGGGGTGGATAATTTTGCGGCGCCTCTCCACCTATTTCTTCAGTCGTGGTCCGCAGGCCTGCACCTATGAACCCGGACTGAAGACAAATAGTGGTGGCACCAGCTCGCTTCCTCATGCCAGCCATGGTCGGCAGGTCTATGGACAAGCTAAGGTAATATATAGACAGGCTAGGGTAGCATATAGACAGGCCAAGGTAGTATAGAGACAGACTAGGGTAGTATATAGACAGGCTAGGGTAGTATATAGACAGGCTAGGGTAAAATCTAGATAGGCTAGGGTAGTATATAGACAGGCTAGGGTAGTATATGGACAGGCTAGGGAAAGATCTAGACAAGCTAGGGTAGTAAATAAACAGGCTACGGTAGTATATGGACAGGCTAGGGTAGTATATGGACAGGCTAGGGTAGTATATGGACGGGCTAGGGTAGAAAATAGATAGGCTAGGGTAGTATATGGACGGGCTAGGGTAGAAAATAGATAGGCTAGGGTAGTATATAGACGGGCTAGGGTAGTAATTGGATGGGCTACGATAGTAATTGGACGGGCTAGGATAGTAATTGGACGGGCTAGGATAGTAATTGGATGGGCTAGGATAGTAATTGGATGGGCTAGGGTAGTCTATAGACAGGCTAGGGTATTATATAGACAGGCCAGGGTATTATATAGACAGGCCAGGGTAAAATATGTACAGGCTAGGGTAGTATATGGACATGCTAGACAGCCCAGAACTTGCATCACCTCTCTACCAGCTCTCCACCCCATCAGTCACAACCCCGCCCACCTGGTAAGCCAGTTTTTTTGGGGTCCCTACCCAGGAAAATGTCCACTAGTAGTGGGATTTCGAGAGCTGGAATGGAGTCCCCGAACTGCGCGTTAAGTGCATGTCGGAGTTAAAGGTATCGGAAGAACATGTGGTTGGGTAAGGCAAAGTTGTCTTTGAGAGTTTGGAAAGACTTGACTGTTCCATCAGCTACAACTTGCGACAAGTATATGACACCCTTATTAGCCCATATTCCATGATCAGGGATATAGACTAGTTTGGGCATATGTGGGTTGTCCCAAAGAGGTGTGTGGGAATGGGGGGAAGTTGCCAGATCTTACAGTGGTGAAACAGCATGTGCTTCCTATTGCTGGTTTGAGGCGAACCACGGGGTCTGCAGAATAGAATCTGGAAGGGGTGGGTCAGTGGGCCGGGGACCTGGGAGCAAACTAGGGTGGAGTAAAATTCGCTGTCAGATTGGTTGAAATAGAAGAAGTGGGAGAGTTGGGATGCTATGCAATAGACAGAGAGGTCAGGGAGTGCCGTGCCTCCTAGATCGGTCAGGCATTTCAAGACCCGCAATGACAATTTATGTTGAGAGGAGCCCCAGATGAACGTGTTGAGGATAGATTCCATGGACTTAATTATACGGGGGGTATAGTGGGGCCTGCCAGAAAATGTAGAGTAGCTTGGGGAGGAGAATCATTTTGACCAAGTTAATTCAGCCCATAACCCCAAGGGGGAGATGGGACCATATTTGTGTTTTGGTTTTCAGGATAACGAATAGGGGCTCAATGTTGAGGGTAATGTAGTCTAGGATGGATCTGGAGATGTGGACACCCAGATATTTAATGGTGCTCGCTCTAACCAGGGGAAGTGTGGCTTGGTCATTAGTGGGGGCACCTAGGTCTAGTGAAAGAATTTGGGACTTGGTCAAATTTATCTGAAGCCAGGAGAATGCCCCAAAGGCTGTGATGATTTGTAGGGCTGTCTGAAGTGAGGGGCCAGCATCAGCGACATAGAGGAGTATGTCATCTGCGTACAGGCTGATTACCTCTGTCAACTGACTGCAGCAAAGGCCCTAAATGCCTGGATGGCTCCTCAGAGCTATAGCCAGGGGCTCTACAGCCAGGGCATACAGTAGGGCGGAGATGGGGCAACCCTGGCGCATGCTGCGGGAGAGAGGGAAGGAGGGTAAATTCTGCCATTGGGGGCCTGATATAGAAGTTGAAGCCACTTGATAAACTTTGGGCCGAAGCCAAATCTGTGGAGCCATTCCCAAAGGTAGCTCCACTCCACGGAATCAAATGGCCTGGCGGCATCTAGGCTGACCACTACTCTGGAGCCTACATCTGCTTGGGAGGTTCATGTGGAGCCGCCTGAGGTTAAAATCCGTGTTTTTGTCAGGCATGAAACCAGTCTGAAAAAAAGAAAAGAAATGTAGTTGCGCTAAATAATAACAAATAAATATAAATATGAAAATAAAATAATAACAAGTGATTAAGTGATTAAAACACTGTCCATTGAAGTGAATCACAAAAAAATTAGGTTGTGTAAACAATCAAAAGTCCAATTAATCGAGGAAATCCTAATAATAAAGGTGCAATGTGTATTCCCCAGTAAATCATATGCTGAAAGACCACCACCGACTGAAATCACCGTAAGGGATGTAAGCTTACCAGGTGGCAAGCATAACCAGCTTGCGGCTGTAAACCCCAGCCCGGGCCTTTGTGATGGGACTGCAACAAACACCGGTATATCAGATCCTCCAGGTTTTCGTGAATGGCAGAAGGACCCCGGGAAAAAACAAGGCTCACAATAGTGATGTACAGTAGGATATAGATAAGTTTAATAAAATAAAATGCACTTACAAGATAAATTCTTCATATAAGCATGGGATAAAAGTAAAGCTGGCCGCCTCTCACGAACGCCCGGCCACACAGGACTGTAATGCCACACGTCAGCACGTCTCCTCTCCTGACGTACGTTTCGTCATACAATGTCGTCTGGGGCACGGGCGGCATACTGACGCATCGCGTGATATACAGCTTACTCGAGACCAAGCCTCGATCTGAGTCAAGATCCCCGGGTATTCAACTATGGTGGCCTATGATGACCAAATTGGATCGTATTCATATTAGAAGATATCGGCAACAACAAACCAAGGAGGAATGGCTCGATGCCTATAGTAAAAATACCGATCTTGTATGAAAAGAGGGCAAAAAAAGGATTTTTAATAACAGCTTACCTGTAAAATCCTTTTCTTGAAGTACATCACGGGACACAGAGCGCATAGCCATTACATATGGGTTATATGGGTACCTTCAGGTGTGGACACTGGTGTAATCAACTTCACAGGAAGTTCCTCCCTATATAACCCCCTCCCACTGAGAGTGCTTCAGTTTTGTAGCAAGCAATTTCTCTGAGGTTACACAATGTTCCCCAAAAGAGGGGTGGGAGCTCTGTGTCCCGTGATGTACTTCAAGAAAAGGATTTTACAGGTAAGCTGTTATTAAAAATCCTTTTTTCTTTATCGTACATCACGGGACACAGAGCGCATAGCCATTACATATGGGATGTCCCAAAGCAATGCTCCATGAAGGGAGGGAGACCGTAAGGCCAAAAATAGCCAAACAAAAAACATTATCAGGAGGTAAAATAGCTCCACCAACAGAAAAAAGGGGGCGTGAACCGGGCCAGAGGATTCTATACTGCTGCCCGTAGGACCGCCTGCCCAAATGCTGCGTCCGTAGCCTTTGCGACGTCCAACTTATAACATTTAGTAAACGTATGTACGGAAGACCGGGTTGCCGCTTTACAAACCTGTGCCATAGAGATCTGATGGTGTGCCGCCCAAGAGGCACTCATGGCCCTCGTAGAATGGGCCTTAACTGATAAGGGAGGTGGAACGCGCTTCAGGCCATAGGCCTGAAAAATCAGCTGCTTAATCCACCTAGCCAAGGAAGACTTGGCAGCCGGCTGACCCTTTTTGGGGCCATCCGGAAGAACGAAAAGCACATCTGTTTTCCGAATCTTCTCTGTAGCCTTGAGATAAACCCTCATGGCTCGGACCACGTCCAAAGTATGAAGCAGTCTTTCCTCTCTGGACTGGGGAGTAGGAAAGAAGGATGGTAGGACTAGGTCCTGATTCAAGTGAAAACTGGATATGACCTTAGGAAGGAAAGAAGGATGAGGCCGCAGAACCACTCTGTCCTTATGCAGAATCAGGTACGGTTCCCTGCAAGACAAGGCTGCCAGCTCGGAGACCCTTCTGGCCGAAGCCATTCCACCAAGAAAACCAACTTTCGGGTTAGCAGCACAAGAGGGATTTTTGTCAGAGGTTCAAACGGCTGACAAGACCAGATTTAAATTCCAGGGGCAGAGGGGAGCTCTAATAGGGGGATTTACATGCAAGACCCCCTGCAAGAAGGTTTTCACAAGCGAATGCGTGGCCAAAGGCCTTTGAAACCATATCGATAAGGCAGACACCTGCCCCTTTAGAGTACTAAGAGCCAACCCCTTGTCAACGCCAACCTGGAGGAATCGCAAGATCCTGTCAATAAAAAACTTGTGAGGATGCCCTCCTAGAGACTCGCACCACTCCACATAGGTCCTCCAGACTCTGTAATAGATATTTCTAGAGACTGGTTTTCTAGCCTGAATTAACGTAGATATGACCTGGGCTGAGAGGCCTCTGCCCTTAAGAATTAGGGATTCAGCCGCCAAGCCATCAAATTTAGCTGCTGTGAAGCAGGGTGGTAGATCGGGCCCTGAGACAGCAGATCTGGGCGCAGGGGGAGTGGCCACGGTGCCCCTACTGACATCCTCACGATGAGTGCGTACCAAGCCCTTCTGGGCCAGGCTGGGGCCACCAGGATCACCGGCCTGCGCTCCACCCTGATCCTTCGTAGAAGGCGGGGAATCATCTGTAGTGGAGGGAACGCATACAGGAGAGAAAACTGGTGCCAGGGGCAAACCAACGCATCGGTCCCGTAGGCCGAGGGATCCCTGGCTCGGGATACGAATTTGTCCAATTTCTTGTTGAATCTTGTTGCCATGATGTCCACATCGGGAACTCCGAATCTTTGGCAAATCTCTTGGAATACCTGGGGGTGAAGAGACCACTCTCCCGGGAGTAACTGTTGACGACTCAAAAAATCTGCTTGAGAATTGTCTATCCCTGGGATGAACACTGCTGAGATGCAGGGTACATGGGCTTCGGCCCATGAGAAAATCAGGTTTACTTCCCTTTGAGCCGCTAGGCTACTTGTGCCCCCCTGGTGGTTTATGTATGCCACCGCCGTGGCATTGTCGGACTGTATCCTTACTGGCAGACCCTGCAGGGGGAGAGTCCAGGTGACCAGGGCCAACCGAGCAGCTCTGATCTCTAGGACATTGATGGGAAGCAGACTTTCTGCCTCTGACCACTGTCCCTGCTGGGTCCGTTTTCCTAAGATTGCCCCCCAACCTGTTAGGCTGGCATCTGTGGTTACTATTTTCCACGTGATGGGGCAAAAGGTTTTCCCTTTTGACAATTTTTGAGGGACCAGCCACCAGTACAGGCTGCGCCTGACCCCTGGGGAAAGACCTAATGGACGGTCTAATGCCTGTATGGACCTGTTCCAAGCAGAGAGAATAGCTGCCTGGAGAACTCTGGTATGGATCTGGGCATAGGGCACTGCTTCGAAGGCGGCTACCATCTTTCCCAGCAGTCGCATGCATAGGCGAATAGTCGGCCTCTTTTTGCCTAGGACTATTTGAATTGTTTGAGTCAATGACCTGATCTTTTCTTGAGGTGAAAATATCCTCTGGCATTCTGTATCTAACCGAAGGCCTAGATATTCCAACTGTCTTGTGGGTTGCAACCTCGATTTTCCTTGGTTCACAACCCACCCGAATTCTTGTAGATGCCGAACTGTGCGGACTACTGCATGATTGAGGTTGGAAGCTGATCTGTCGATAACCAGGAGATCGTCCAGGTATGCCAGGACCAAAATGCCTTCTGTCCTTAGGACGGCTAGCACCGGGGCTAACACCTTTGTGAATACCCGCGGAGCTGTTGCCAACTGGAAAGGGAGGGCTACGAACTGGAAATGACTTTGATCTATCATAAAACGAAGAAACTTGTGATGTGCTGGGTAGATCGGCACATGCAGATATGCATCCTTTATGTCTATAGATGCTAGAAAGTCGCCTTGATGCAGGCTGGCTGTCACTGAACGTATGGAATCCATACGAAAGGTCTGAATCTTTAGAAAGCGATTTAGGCGTTTGAGGTCTAGGATAGGCCTGACGTCGCCATTGGGTTTTGGTATTATAAAAAGGTTGGAGTAGAATCTCAGACCCCATTCTTGGGTTGGTACTTCTACAATTACTCCTTGGAGCAAGAGGCGATCCAACGCCTTTACGAGAGAGGCCCTCTTTAATGGGTCGCTTGGAAGACTTGACCCCTGAAAATGAGGAGGGGGGATTTCTCGAAACTCTAGTTTGTAGCCTGTGGCTACCACGGACCGAACCCAAGAGTCGGGAATTCTGGCCTTCCAGACTTCGGAGAAAAACTGAAGTCTTCCCCCCACCCAAGAGAGTGGGGGCGCCCCTTCATGAATCTGACTTGATGACTGGTTTAGCCGGCTTACGAGACCAGGGCCTCTTGTTTGCCGCGGCTTGTCCCTGTGGGCGGCTATTAACTGCTGAACGCCCGGGAGGCCGTCGATACTGACGGGAAGTCGAAGGGGCCGAGCCTGCAAAGGCCTGTCGTTTAAACGTGGGCCCACGCGGTCTTTTCTTGACCGCTAAGGAAGAACTTTTACCACTTGATATGGTTTGGATATATTTATCTAGGTCTTCACCGAATAGTCTTCCCCCATGAAAGGGAAACCCTGCTAAAAGCTTTTTGCAGGGTGCCTCTGCTGACCAGTTCTTTAGCCACAAAAGACGACGCATGTGAACCATCAGCAGAGATAAACTGGATGCCTGTTGGATGGAGTCCTTAATAGCATCTACTGCAAAGCAGAGAGCCCTAGGGAAATCTGCTAATTCACGAGTTTGCTGAGCCGGCATGTCCTTTACTATCTGTTTTGCCTGATCCTTTAAGGCCTGACAAACGCCAATGGCTGCTACCGCTGGCTGAACCATGGCACCTACTGTGGTGAAAGAAGCCTTCAGTAGGGTCTCTAATTTTTTGTCGACCGGATCCTTGAACATCTGGACATTTTCAACCGGACAGGTCAGGGATTTATTCACGCAGGAAATGGCCGCGTCCACTGTGGGGAGTGCCCATTTCTTTAAAAATTCCTCTTCCATAGGATAGAAAATAGAGAACCTCTTAGGAGGGATAAAGATCCTATCAGGTCGAGCCCAATCCTGGTAAATCACGCTCCGCAGAAGGGGGTGAATCGGAAAAGACACACAACTTAATGGAGCCTTTAAAGAACCCAAAGAGGATACCACAGGGGCTACTAGTTCTGGCACTGGAAGTTTAAAAGCAGTGCGAACCATATCTGTCAAAGACTGGATCCACAGACTCTCCGCTTGAGAGGCCGAAAAATATTCATCTATAGTGGAACCCTCCATGTCTGAACCGTCGGGACTTGGGTCCGCTTGATCCCCTTGTGGGTCCCGTTCCTCCGAAGAGGAGACCTCCGCATCTGAAAACACCAAACTAGGTGAGGGGGATCAAGCCCGCTTGCTACTTGGCAAAGGGCGGGCAAACAAAGCAGTTAACCTTTTCTCTAGCCCACCCAGGGTGGTCGCTAGCATTTCTTCCGTTACGTAAACGGGAATGGGTGGATCGGGGGCCGCCTCTGCCCCCAGCACCCCCAATGGCTCTTGTACTATGCTACTCGGTGGTCTAACTGGTGAGGGTGGGGCCGTTGAAGCCTGGCCCAAATCCTCTGACCCCGATGGAGACCCCTTTTGTTTCTTGGCACCTTTTGCAGCCTTGGCTGGTCCTGATCCCTTTGGAGCCATTGCACAACCTTGAGTCACCCCTATAGCCAACACCTGACTGTTGTAGCTAGGAGTAACTAATATGAGAACAGGCTGAGGAAAATGAAAAATTTTGTATATATATATATTTTTTTTTTTTTTTTTACCCGCCTGGGAGGTGGCAATACTGAGGAAAACCTGTGAGTATTGCAACACCAATGCCCGTTAGCCGGAGTCCAAGGTTGACTCAGATACTGCTGGATCTAAGGCTGAGTCCCTTTAAGCAAAAAAACTTTTTTTTTTTTTTTTTCTGGTCAATAGTGGAACTAAGTCCTAGACCTGAAGATCCACAAACCGCCACTGGGTGTCACTGTGGCCAAAAGACCCAGCTGCGCGCTCTGTGTCCTTCTTCCTCTGCTTCCAGGAGGGAAAAGACCAGCCAGAGAAAACGTTTTACTTTAAACTGACCCTGACGCTGCTGGCCCGCCCCCCCCAACGCACGCCGACGCTATAAAAGGCGGCGTGCACGCGCCCACGCGCACGCACCCCCCCCCCATGCTGAAACAACATGGAGGAAGCAGAGAGCAGAGGAAAAGCATGGACCAGCGCTAGCAGCACCAACAGACACCAGGTAAGCACTAATCCTTACTGTAGTGCACACAGAGAGGAAGCTGTCCCCATAGGCTTCCTAAGAAACAGGAGTTTTCACCAGCAATTCCCTCTTTACAGTACGTGGGGCTGCAGTATCAATGCTAACAGGCAGACCTGGGGTGAGTAGCAAATATATATCTTAAACAAGTATACATATATCTACATGTTATCTGGGTAAACATTAGTACATCCCATCCTGCCTAAAAAGACATAGTGGAGATAGTGGCTGATGCACAAGCATACCAATCTTCTCCCATCTCCGTGGGTATTGTCTCGGACCTTCAGGGACCGGGGTCCTGTGTTTAAGGAACCCACACCCCTGGACCTATATAGCATCCTGGCATCAGTAGCGTTTAGTCCTGGGAGAGACCAAGGCACTGGAGCCCAGAATCCAGCCCTCCAAGGAGAGGCATTATAGGCAACACCCCACGCAGGCAGGGCCCGGGTACCGTACTCCTTGGCTTTGAAGCACTTCGGACGGATCCGGCTAGCTATCCTGGGTCCCGAGACCTCCGAGGGACAGCTAGACGTGACCAACACCTAAGACACTGGCGAAAAAACTGAAGCACTCTCAGTGGGAGGGGGTTATATAGGGAGGAACTTCCTGTGAAGTTGATTACACCAGTGTCCACACCTGAAGGTACCCATATAACCCATATGTAATGGCTATGCGCTCTGTGTCCCGTAATGTACGATAAAGAAAAACATATAAAAAATAAATTAGGATATAAAGGAGAAAAAATTAAATGTTAAAAATTAATTAGTATAAGGAAGGTATGTGTACACGGAGGCTAACATCAACAGAGAAAGTGAGCATACACACACAGTATAAATAGCTATGATGTGAAATGGGAGAGACAGAAAAATATCACATTTGTCTGTATGTTATCCAAAAACTATGTGGATACCAAATAGAGTTGTTAAATCAATAATAGGATGATGCCAAAAACATCATCACAAAAAATGCTCGTAGAGGGACAGAGACCCAAAAGCAACAAAAGGGAGTGCCTCAATGAAGGTGAGAAAAATATTAAAAAAATATTTTGAAAAAAATATATATAATAAAAGAATATATATATATATATATGATATATATGAGTATACCATAAAAAAGAATTGAGGCCTGATGTTAATGTCCCCAACCATGGGCGGGCTCCCACCCCATAAGGAGGCCACCATGTAGGGACACCCTCCCTTGACTCAGATCAAGTTCACAAAGGCATAATATATACATTAAGAGTTGTCTATAAAGGCATTGACATTGACCTCAATTTTAAGCCCGTAGGGGGGTATAACATTTTATTTTGTCTATCCATGCCATCTCTAGTCTGGAGATGCTCCTCACCAATGAACTGCCCTGCCAGTGCGGACTGTACTTATCAATCCCTAGAAAAATTCCTTTAGAAGGGTCTTTATTGTGAGTCAGAAGGTAGTGTTTTGAGACTGAATGTTTAGAGAACCCTGCTTTGATGTTGGTAATATGTTCATTCAGCCTTACTGAAAGGGGTCTTTTAGTCCTGCCGACATACTGAAGTCTGCAAGGACATTGGAGTAAGTATACAACCCCCTCAGTTGAACAAGTTATAAAGGGTTCAATTTTATGTTCTTGTAATGTGGTGGTGGAAACAAATTTATGTGTGCGTCTATGTGTGCACCCACTAAGAGAGCAGACCCGACAATTCCTACACTGGTAAAATCCAGTGAAGGAATTGAGGAATGTAGTTTTGACGGGCGGTGGTTCCAAGACATTGGGGGCCAGTCTATGTCTCAATGCCGATGCCCCTCTATAGATCACCTGAGGTTTGGCGGGTAAAACAGAACTGAGTACTGGATCGTTTTTAAGGATGTGCCAGTGTTTGTTGACAAGATTCTTAATATTATAATGCTGGGCCGAATAGGTGGTTGAAAAAGGAACCAAGGGAGGTTCCTTATTCCGTGAAGGCCTACTAATGAGAAGGTCAGCTCTGTCCTTCAACTTGACTTCCTCTAATGTGGACATGAGGGAGCTTATTTCATAACCATTTTCAGAGAATCTCTGTGTTAGAATAGTTGCCTGGTTCACTAGAGCAATTTCGCTTAATCCGCAAATACTGACTCTTTGGGACAGACTTCAACCAGGACTCATGATGGCAACTGTCTACCGGTATGTATGAATTGCGGTCTGTACTTTTAAAGTGAGTGGAGGTGATAAATTCATCCTGAGAGACAGAAATTTTAAGGTCTAAAAAATTGATACTAGACTGGCTCCCCTCAAAATTCAGATGTATGCCCCTGGAGTTAGCATTAAGAAACTGCATGAAGGACTGAAGTTCTTCTAATGAACCATCCCATAGGAGGAGGATGTCGTCAATGTACCTCACCCACAACTTAAGCTTGGGTTTCTGGTCAACATAGATGACATCCTCCTCCCACAAAGCCCCTCTGTCCTGGCGACAAAATTGTTTTTGGAACCAAAAATAGTTCCTAGAGGCAGCAAAATGAAGCAGCTCCAAAATAAAACAAATCTGTTCATCGAACAGACCTGAATCCCGTCTAAGGTAATATTCAACTGCAAAAAGCCCTAAATCATGGGGGATCACAGTATATAAAGATGTCACGTCATCTGGGGCACGGACGACGTACTGACGCATCGCGTGATATACAGCTTACCCGTGACCAAGCCTCGATCTGAGTCAAGATCCCCGGGTATTCAACTATGGTGGCCTATGATGACCAAATTGGATCGTATTCATATCAGAAGATATTGGCAACAACAAACCAAGGACGAATGGCTCGATACCTATAGTAAAAATACTGATCTTGTATGAAAAGAGGGCAAAAAACATATGAAAAATGAATTAGGATATAAATGATAAAAAATAAAATGTTAAAAATTAATTACTATTAGGAAGGTGTGTTCACACAGAGGCTAACATCAACAGAGAAAGTGAGCGTACAAACACAGTATAAATAGCTGTGATGCGAAATGGGAGAGACAGAAAAATATCACATGAGTGTCTGTATGTTATCCACAAACTATGTGGATACCAAATAGAGTTGTTAAATCAATAATAGGATGATGCCAAAAACATCATCACAAAAAATGCTCGTAGAGGGACAGAGACCCAAAAGCAACAAAAGGGAGTGCCTCAATGAAGATGAGAAAAATATTAAAAAACAATTTTGAAAAAAATATATATAATAAAAAAAAAAATTATTAATATGATATATATGATTATACCATAAAAAAGAATTGAGGCCTTATGTAAACAATTCGGGGAATAACGAGTACCTTCATGGGGGTCCAGGCTCTTTTGGCCAGGACCCACAACAGTGGGGTTTTCACCGGCCCAGTCAAAGCGTCAAGCCAGCCGGGGATCTAAGAGAGGAGTCAGAGGGGGGAAAAGGCTACCAATCAAAAAGAAAAAAAGTCTAGCAGGTTCAGGGATCTTCAATCTCAGTACAGTAGTCCAAGACAAGGGCTTAAAATTTGTCTTACCTTGCAAACTCAATAAATTCGAAACATATATGGACATCCATAAGTTCATACGAAAAATCAACATCAAAAGATATATGCTTTCCAACCCCATTACCAATAACCAAACTGCACCTGGGGGCTTTGTACATACCGGCTTATCAAATGCATCCCTTTACAACCCCCCGGGGGCAGTAGCCCTTTCTATCAAGGTTTTTAGAGATGTGCTTCTCAGAGACCTTGACAAACTTCCTGTCAAAAGAGTCAGATCGGACCGTGAGCTTAAAGCAGACCTTGACTCCCTTTGTGACAACAAATAAATCGTTATCAGACCCGCTGATAAGGGGGGTGGGATAGTCATCCTCAATAGGAGTGACTATTTGACTGAAATGGAAAGAATTCTAGGCGACAGAGATACCTACATTACCTTGAGGTCTGACCCTAAGAACTCCTATCTTGAACAACTGGAGCGTATTGTGAACAGCAGATATAAGGAAGGGATTCTTAATAGAAAGGAGAAAGTCTACCTTATCCCCACAGCCCCAAGGACACCTATCATCTATTATCTTCCTAAAATTCATAAACATCAGACCTTCCCCCCCCCCCGGGACACCCCATAGTGAGTGGGATTGATTCTCTCACTTCCCGGGTGGGCAGGTATATAGATTATTTTCTCTAACCCCTGGTGTCCAACATGCCGACCCATCTTAAAGATCCCCATAATGTAATTAATATACTATCAGATCTCAAACCCACTGAAAACATGTGGCTTGTCACAGCTGACGTGACATCTTTATATACTGTGATCCCCCATGATTTAGGGATTTTTTTGCGGTTGAATATTACCTTAGATGGGATTCAGGTCTGTTCGATTAACAGATTTGTTTTATTTTGGAGCTGCTTCATTTTGCTGTCTCTAGGAACTATTTTTGGTTCCAAAACCAATTTTATCGCCAGGACAGAGGGGTCGCAATGGGGGCTAAGTATGCCCCCAGTCTGGCCAACCTCTTCATGGCTTTGTGGGAGGAGGATGTCATCTATGTTGACCAGAAACCCCAGCTTAAGTTGTGGGCGAGGTACATCGATGACATCCTCCTCCTATGGGATGGTTCATTAGAAGAACTTCAGTCCTTCATGCAGTTTCTTAATGCTAACTCCAGGGGCATACATCTGAATTTTGAGGCGAGCCAGTCTAGTATCAATTTTTTAGACCTTACAATTTCTGTCTCTCAGGATGAATTTATCACCTCCACTCACTTTAAAAGTACAGACCGCAATTCATACATACTGGTAGACAGTTGCCATCACGAGTCCTGGTTGAAGTCTGTCCCAAAGAGTCAGTATTTGCGGATTAAGCATAATTGCTCTAGTGAAAGTGAGTTTCTTAACCAGGCAACTATTCTAACACAGAGATTCTCTGAAAAGGGTTATGAAATAAGCTCCCTCATGTCCACATTAAAGGAAGTCAAGCTGAAGGACAGAGCTGACCTTCTCATTAGTAGGCCTTCACGGAATAAGGAACCTCCCGTGGTTCCTTTTTTAACCACTTATTTGGCCCAGCATTATAATATTAAGAATCTTGTCAACAAACACTGGCAGTCTGGCACATCCTTAAAAACGATCCTGTACTCAGTTCTGTTTTACCCGCCAAACCTCAGGTGATCTATAGAGGGGCATCGGCATTGAGACATAGACTGGCCCCCAATGTCTTGGAACCACCTCCCGTCAAAACTACATTCCTCAATTCCTTCACTGGATTTTACCAGTGTAGGAATTGTCGGGTCTGCTCTCTTAGTGGGTGCACACATACACGCACACATACATTTGTTTCCACCACCACATTACAAGAACATAAAATTGAACTCTTTATAACTTGTTCAACTGAGGGGGTTGTATACTTACTCCAATGTCCTTGCGGACTTCAGTATGTCGGCAGGACTAAAAGACCCCTTTCAGTAAGGCTGAATGAACATATTTTCAACATCAAAGCAGGGTTCCCTAAACATTCAGTCTCAAAACACTACCTTCTGGCTCACAATAAAGACCCCTCCAAAACAATTTTTCTGGGGATTGATAAGTACAGTCCACACTGGCGGGGCAGTTCATTGGTGAGGAGCATCTCCAGACCAGAGATGGCATGGATACACAAAATAAAATGTTATACCCCCTACGGACTTAGCATTGAGGTTGATGTCAATGTCTTTATAGAAAACTCTTAATGTATATATTATGCCTTTGTGAACTTGATCTGAGTCAAGGGAGGGCGTTCCTACATGGTGGCCTCCTTATGGGGTGGGAGCCCGCCCATGGTTGGGGACATTTACATCAGGCCTCAATTTATTTTTCTACTATTATATATAGGTATCTGGACTCTCCTCCAGCTTCCAAGATGGCGCCGGCCAATTCCGGCATCATCAGTGACGCTCCTTTCGCGCCCAAGCGCATGCGCGGCCGTTCGGTCTCTTCCTATAGGCGGGCGGCTGTGCTGTGCGCGGGCGCCATACATTGACGTTCCTAGCAACCTAGTTGAGGTTGTTTGAGCATCTGAAATTAAGCCCGCCCCCGGGGGTGACGTCGGACGCCGTTCGTGGGGGTATATAAAGATGCAGCTATGGCTGCAATCCCTGATTGGACTGCTTGTCCTTTATGCTAAGGCCTCGTACACACGATCAAATCTGTCTGCTGGAAATGGTCTGCTAGACCGTTTCAGCAGACAGATTCGATCGTGTGTACGGGCAAACAGACGGATTTGGCCACCCGACAGATTGGAAAGCATGCTTACCAATCTGTCGGCTGGGAACCCGTCCGCCCCGACATGTCTGCTGGTTAGTACGCACATACACACAAGCAAATCTGTCTGCTCGTGTGTATGGGGCCTGAGAGGGCTGTGCATGCAGCCGGTTTCATTATATTTTGGTGAATACCAGCCTCCTTCTACAGGTATGTAATTACTACATGAATCTGGCCATTATTACCAGGCATAGGCATCCAGCATCCCTTTTTTGGGTTACTGGATCCATGCCCTTTCTTTTTTGACATTTATATTGGGTTTTTTTTGGTTCACTCTTTGCTGTTTTTTTGTTTTTCATCTTGAAACAGCAATTTAAACAGATGAGTGTATCATTTGCTGTTAAAGGAACACTAAAGGTTCATTTTTTATTAGATCAATTGATTGCTGTAAGCTAGAGCAATTAAATATCACTTACCTTGTTTTTCCTTTTGACCTTCAAAATACAGTAATCCAGGTTTGAAAATGCCATTTCCTGTCTCTCCTCTTCTTGCTTTCCACCAGCACCTGAGCTGTTTGGCCTGGCCGAAAGCAGAATGTTCTCACCCCCCTCCCTATGACTACAGCCCTGCGTGAAGATGCTCTCTTATCCCTCACAGGCATGGAGGCTAAGCCTAATGAGAACTGTAGTTCCCATTAGGCCGTGATGCAGCAAGAATGAATGTGCACCGCAAACCAGGAAGTCAGTGAGAATAACGATTCAGGAGTGACAGAGGTGAATAAAACAGCTCGATTTCAACAGGTATCAAACTAGTTATAATGCAAAATATTACTTTTTACTTTATCAGCTACTGTCAGACTTTAATTTAAGAGGAAAATATTTTTGTCTTTACAACCCCTTTAACAGCCTGGCGGTGATAGGAACTTCCTAGTGGTGAAGCATATCATCACAGTCAGACCCAGATTGACCTTATTCACCGTTCGTAAAAGTTCAGGTATTTCTTTAATCATTCATTTTTAATTTTAAAGTTGTAGTGCACCTTTTGCCCCATTTGATAGCTTCACCAGAATCTACATTGATTGGTTACCAAATTGTTGATTCTTGTGATTCATTTTTTTTGTCATTTTTATTTACTATAGCCTTGGACTGTGTTATCTGGATGGACCTGGATCACAGGGGCCAGCTGTGGGTTGAAGTTGTCTGAGAACTCTTCGAGTCTCTTTAAAATAAAAAATTCTGTCCCGCAAATTGTATACACAACCTCTCTTTACGCAATGCATGTGGATGGATTGTGGCCCAGATAGGTAAGCTTGCTCAATGTTAATCACTTGATGTATCATACATCGGTTGTTGTCTAGCTATATGCATCATCTACTGCTATTTCAAATCTTGTTATTTCCTTTTACTACCTCGCTGTTTATAATGTCTATTATATGATTTTGTTTTTTGAGAATAATGTTATTTTCCGATTAAATATGTAATTATAGTATTTTATTCAAAATGCTTATTTCCTTATGGATTATTTTCTATTTTTCTAGTTTATCCTGTATACTCTCCTGATGAAGCACTATTCAGAGCGAAACATGTTGGGCATCAACTATACAGGCGTTGCTGCGTCTCTTCATTGAAGCCGTTTATATCTTCAGGGATTTATTTCCTAAGTGTTTGAATCTCTTTTTTATCTTACTTGTTTGTTTATCAATAAATTGTTATTTATTTATTATATCTGTTGTGATCTATCGTTCATTGTGACCCCGATAAAGTCCCAGGGTTTGTTAACCTCCCCATATTTTTTTCTACTGTGAGCCTTGTTTTTTCCCGGGGTCCTACTGCCATTCACGAAAACCTGGAGGATCTGATATACCAGTGTTTGTTGCAGTCCCATCACTACATTTCTTTTCTTGTACTTTTGGTGTGTGTGTATATCACTTCTTAGTTGCAGCTTATTAAGGGCCTTTAGCGCAGTAATTTCCTTTGTTTGCATGAAACCAGTCTGGTCGGGGTGTACTAGGCTAAGGATTACTTTATTGAGAAGCAGGGCTAGAATTTTAGCCAATATTTTTATGTATAATTGTAGGAGTGAGATGGGCCTGTATGATTCAGGGGACAGCGGGTCTTTGCCTGGTTTGGGTATGAGGATGATGAGGGCTTCGCCCATGGATGTCAGGAGTGTGTTTGTGTCAAATATGTGTGTGTACAGCTTGCAAAATTTAGGGATGAGGGTCTCACTAAATTGTTTGTAAAACACGAGGGGGAGTCCGTCTGAACCAGGAGCCTTGGATGTGGGGAGCTGCACCAGAGCCTCTGTTATACAATCTGTGGTGATAGGTGCTTCAAGCTGGGCAATCTGGGGGGAGTGAGTATAGGGAAGGCAATGTCCTGCAGGAATGTTGACAGCTCATCACAAGAATGGTGAGCAGTAGAGAAGTACAGTTCAGAGTAGAAGGACCCTAACTCCTCGGCCACTAGATAAGGGTCTGTTATCTTGGCCCCAGATGCTGACTGGAGAGAAACCACCACCGGGGGCCTGTGGTCCAAGTGGGCCATGTAGGCAAGGAGCTTGCCAGCTTGTTCGCCGTGTTCAAAAGTGCGTTGTTTGCTGAAAAATATGCCCCGTTTGGCCTTCTCAAAGTGTAGTTGGTCTGTGACTGAGCCTGGTCTGCATTTGCACAAGGGAGGCTTTGGCAGCTGTTAGGTCGTTCTGAAATACCTGCTCAAGGGTATTTAAGCATTCCTCTGCCTGACAGAGCAGCAATTTGGAGGTGGCCTTATGTTTATTGATTTGCGTGGAGAGGATCATGCAGGCATGTATTTTAAATGCTTCCCATATGGATCCGACCGGGGCAGAGCCATCGTTTGTGCGGAAGTAATATTCCCACTCAAGTTGGATGGTGTCCAAGTCGGACAGAATGGTGAACCAAAATGGGTTCAGCCTTCAGATCAGAATCGCAGGGGGTGCCGCAGTGTGATCCAATATGGGGAGTGATCAGGGAGCACTATAGTGTCGAAGCCTGCGTCAAGGAGATGAGGAAGGAGGGGGGGCAAGAAAGATGAAATCAATGTGGGACATAGCTGAACGTGAGGGAGTAAAGCAAGCGAATCGGGATTGTGTTGGGTGTTTAAGTCTCCACGTGTCGGTGAGTGCAAATTCTGCGATAAACTTCCCGAATCTGGTAGTACTAGGTGAAGAGGCTGGAGGGGCAGCTGGGCTCAGTCTGCCTAGACTTGGGGTAATGACTATGTTGAAATCTCCTGCCCAGATGGCCGGCACTGAGGGATGTTGGGCCATGAAAGCCACCCCCAGCTGCAGCATAGCAGATTGAAATAGGGGGATGTAAAAAGCCAGGAGAAGGACCTCCAGGCCCGCAACGGTGGCATGCAAAAACAATGACCGGCCCTGGCGGTCTGACTGCAATGTGTGGAGCTGAAATTGCACCATCTTGGCGATAAGCATCACAACCCTGAGTTGGTGGTGTGCGGGGCTTGGTATAGCCATCCCACCCAGGACTTTTTGAGACACATCTGCTTCTAGCCTGCCAGGTGAGTCTCAACAAGAATTGAGATTCTTGGGTCCGCCCATTGAAATTTAAGGTAGGAGATGCTTGTCCCTCTCGCCGAGACCCCGGACATTCCAGGTTACAATTTTAAAGAAAGGCATAAAGTGTGTGGGGGGGGGGGGGCTATTGTGTGCAGTCGGACTTCCAGAGGGCGGCAGGCAGCACAAAACAATAAAAACGGTATAAGACAGTTCATGGTAAAACAAACATGCATACTGAGCACCCAGGGGCTAGAGGAGCCAGCCGGGGGGTGCCGAGCCAGCACTGTGAAACTCTTGTGAGCATGGATCCAACACACACAGGTGGGATGCGTACCAGACCCAGTCAGAAAAACTATACACATAAGCATCAACAGCAAAAAAAAGTGACATAGTTCATGTAGAATGTCAATGTAGATTCAAAAAAGAGGAAAAAAATACAAAAAAACAGCAACAAACAAACAGTCTGTAAAGACACTGGACCAGCATAGCAGGTTTAACACACTGACACCCACTACAAATAGAGGGGCAGAGGCTGGCCAGGAAAACAGTGGTGGGGAGGTGGGGAAGTTCTTATGGGTGACCAACAAGGTCGGGGAGCAATCAAGCTGGAGAGCGCACAACGGTGTGGGGGGGTGCCCAGTCTTGGGGGACATGGGTGCAGGTGAGCCTCCCAAGGCACAGATATCAAGCATGATGTTGGGGGGAAGGCAGTAGCGTGGAGTACGGGTGCAGGAGGAACGGAACAAGCACGGGACCTTAGCGGAGAATGGGGGGAGGAAGACAGTAGGACAAACAGTGCGTATGATCAACTCTCGGTTCCAGGAGAGGCGAGGGGGAGGTAGGCGGTCAATGGTGACGATGCACAGAGGATGAGGATCTAGGTGTGGGCCGGGCCAGCCGCAGTGCTCCAGCCAGGAGACAACAGCCTGCGGGTCTTCGAAGAACTGTGCTTTGCTGTCGCTCGCCACACAGAGCCATGCTGGGAAGAGCATCGCGTACGGTAGATGGTGTACATGGACATTCGCCTCAGTAAATTCACCTCAGTAAAGCGCACTCTTTTCTTCTGGACTTCGGCCGAGACATCCGGGAACACCTCCACAGTCATGTTGCCGATAGGGATATTACCTCTTTTCCGGGTGAGCCGGAGGATGGCATCTCGATCACGGTAATTTAGGAACTTGGCAATGAAAGTTTGTGGCGGGGCGCCAGCAGGTGGGAGTTTTGCGGCAAGGCGGTATGCACGCTCCACTACAAATGTTGAGGAGAAGGCCTCCCTGCCATAGGTCTCGATCAGCAGGTTTTCCAGGTACGTGGGGAGTCCGCACCCTCAGACCTCTTGGAAAGCCCCACGAAGCGCAGGTTACATCTCCAAAGGCGGTTCTCCATATCGTCCTGCTTGGAGAGGGCCGCGTTAAGTTGGTATTGCAGTTGTAGTGTCTCCAGAGAACTGATCGTCTTCCTCTGGAAGCAGGGAGACGCCATCTTCCTCCCCCGGGTCCCACTCCTCGTGATGATACTTGTCTAACTTGGCAAGAATTTTTTACGTGGAGACATGTCGGCTCAAGGATAAGCAAGCAGCCTAGGGCTTTCTGGCGTCTGTTTGCAGGGAATATAGCCCCCAGGATCTGGTAAAAGGATATATCTCAAGTGGAGCTCTCACACTGCACGTCATACTCCATGCAGCTCCAGACCACGCCCCCACTATGGTTGTATATATTGTACAGGACGCCAGGGTTGGGTCCAAAATTACACAGCACCAATTTTCAGAGTCTGGTCTCTTTAAAACACTGGTTCAGGAGGTCACCCAGAGGGGGTGAGGAATTTAGGCAAGTTAAAAGTGGATCCAGAGAGGACGGGCTTACAGTCTTCTCTGTCTTTCTTGATGTTATTTGGGGGCCCGGAATTTCGGAGGCTCTAAAGCGACATTTGGGAGGGAAAAGAGCCTCCCCTTCTGACCCTTGGCTTTCAGGCACACAGGGGGTTAACACCTCCCAGGAAGTCAGCTAAAAGGAGAGGAGGTGCTGACAGAGGGTGGAGGAGTGTGGAAGTGAAGGTGTCTGCAGAAGCTGTGTGCTGCTGAGAAGGACTGGAATACTTACCAAACCGTATGTGCCTTTGTTTTGTTTTGTTTGCTGTACTGAAGACAGACTTTTTGATTTATGCTGAAGACAAGCACTACTTTTGTTTTGGTGATTTTCCCTGTGCTAAAGAAAGCCTTGTTTTTGTTTGATTTGATCGCAAATAAAAAACCCTCTTTTGTTCACTACTACGGTTTAAGCAATTATCTTGCAGAGCTAAAGAACCCCCAAAGTTCACAACTGGTGTCGAATGCGTGCAAAGTGCATTTGCAGGCGCAAAAAAATGTATAAAACTGAAAACTGACATTTAAAGAGACAGTGTGCTTATGGCATGTCTTGGGTGAAGTCAGCCCAGACATTACAAACAGCAGGCAAAGGCATGGAAGAGGTCATTAAGGCTTTGGCACAAGCCACCGTGACCCAGCAGCAAGCGTCAGCAGATGCAAACCGTTGCCATGAGGAAGCAATGGCTCAGCAGCAGCAGGCCCTGGCACAGGCTATAGCTGCGCAGCAAGAAAATACACGGCTGCTAGCCGCCCAGTTTACGGCTCAGCAGGAGTCCACTCAAGCACAGGTGGCTGCCTTGCAGGAGGCAGTACAGTGTTTGGCTCAAGAGCAAGCTGTCGTTGTCGTTAGCAACCCAGTGTCTGTGAGAGCCAGACATTTCTTACAAAAACTAACGCCCAGCGATGACGTGGAAGCCTTTCTCACCACCTTTGAAAGGATAGCAGAGAGAGAGGGGTGGCCCCGGGACCAATGGGCCGGCATTATCTCCCCTTTTCTCACCGGTGACCCGCAAAAGGCCTATTTTGACCTCCCAGCTGAGCACATCAGGGACTATGAACATCTAAAAGCCGAGGTCTTGGCCCGCCTGTCTGGGCTCAGAGAGTGCATCGCTGGCGGTACAAACCTGACCAACCACCCAGGTCCCAAATGCATGAACTAATTCAGTTAGTTAAAAAATGGCTGCAGCCAGAAAAGTTGTCAGGTCCACAAATGGTGGAATGAGTGGTGATGGACTGGTACCTACGGTCCCTACCAGATGACCTACAGTGTTGGATAAGCCATGGAAACCCTACTAACACTGACCAGCTGGTTGAGCTGGTAGAATGGTACACCGTGGTGGAGGACCTGCTTGGGCCTGCCAAGCGTCGGGAACCCACGCCAAGGACCCCCAGACCAGCCACCACCCCGAGGAGAGAAGCCTTGCCAGATGTTGGCGTCTGCAGGTCTACACCGTCTGCCATAGAACCACGGAGGTCGGTTCCTGTGCCAAGGATGGAGGACATACAGTGTTGGCGATGTCGGTCCTGGGGGCATACCAGGGCACAGTAACCTCTTCAGGAGGAGCCTATAGAGTGCGAGATGGCCCGAAGAAGCTCTTTTTATGTGCAAAGAGCGTGTGCCATGCATCTTGACCTAGCTTCCGAAAGGTTTGAGTGTAAAGTGTGGGTGAACCACCTTCCTGCCAGGGCTCTACTGGACTCTGGTAGCATGGACACACTGGTACATGCCAGGGTACTTGGGAGGATAGGTCCAGTAACTAAGACTCTACGAGTAGTATGTATCCATGGGGACACCAAGGAGTACCCCTTGGTCCCGGTAACTGTGTCCTATGGCCATACCTTGGTTACCCAGGAGGTTGGGGTGGTAAAAAGCTTGATACATGATATCATAGTGGGGCGGGACTGTCCACTATTTCTGGAACTATGGAACAGACGGGGCTGCCAGGAGAACTGGGGACACTGGGCTTAGAAGGGACAGAGTCTGGGCGATCTGGGCCTGAAACCTCCACGACACACCCCTTTAATGTGGAGATACCTGTTATGGATAACGACGTTTCAAAGAATCTTAGTTTTCATAATAATGGTCCTGTGTCAGGTCTCAAAACCAAGTTGACCTCTGAGGGGGGGGGGGGGGAGTCTCCCTGTTACAAGTCATGCTGGGGGAGGGTGACAAGGCGCTCTCCTCGGTTAAAGGGGGGCGAGGGGGAAACATCCCCGAGGCCAGTGGATCCAGACCTGGACGTACGAAGGGGTACGTTTGGCACCGCCCAGTTACAGGACCCTACCTTGGTCAACGGTCGAGAGCAGGTTTCTGTCATTGATGGGGTTTCACAAGTACCAGGTGCAGATCAGAGGTTTTCTCATTTTGCATTGAAGGAGAACCTAGTCTATCGAGGGGCTGAGAGCCAAGGGGAACCCATAAAGCAGTTGCTGGTCCCTTAACCGTATAGGCAGATGCTCCTTGATCTAGCCCACAATGAGGCACTGGGAGGACATCTGGGGGCGGAGAAAACAGAGGCCAGGATAACCGACCGGTTTTACTGGCCAGGGGTGAATGCCGAGGTTGAAAAATATTGTGAGTCTTGTCTCGTTTGTCAGTTAACTGCCCCAGTGCCCTGCTATAGAAACCCCCTTGCCAATTATTGAGGTCCCATTTGAGCGGATCGCAATGGATCTTGTGGGACCCCTGGTAAAGTCGGCAAGGGGGCACCAATCCATATTGGTCATCGTAGACTACGCCACTAGATACCCAGAATCAGTCCCGTTGAGAAAAACGTCCTCTAAGGCCATTGCCCGGGAGTTATTTCAAATGTTCTCACGAACTGGGTTCCCCAAAGAAATACTAACGATCAGGGCACCCCTTTTATGTCAAGGGTGGTGGCGGACTTGTGCAAGCTGTTTCAGATTAAGCAGTTGCGGACGTCTGTCTATCACCCGCAGAACGATAGCCTAGTTGAGAGGTTTAATAAAACTCTAAAGTCCATGTTAAAAAGAGTGGTCCAGAAAGACACGAAGGCCCCAGGGGTTGCTTGATCTGGTAAAGGAAACGTGGGAAAGTGAGTCCTCCACGCACAAAACCGTGGTAGAACATATTTCTACTAAAGTGATGCCGCTGGTAAGAGAGCACATGCAGAAGGCTCAGGATGCCCAAAGAAGGGTATATTACCGGTCGGCTAAAGTGAGACAGTTCCAAGTAGGAGACAGGGTAGCTGTCCTAATACCCACAGTGGGAAGCAAGTTCTTGGCCAAGTAGCAAGATCCGTTTGAAGTAGTGGAGAAAGTGGGTGAGGTAAACTATAAGGTACACCAACCAGGAAAAAGAAAACCCTACCAAATTTATCATGGACCGGTGTCCGCGGTAGTGGCAGCACAGTCAGGGGACCATGTAGGGATCGACCTGGTGCAGGTTGCGGCTACCCTAACTAGGCCCCAAACCCAGCAAGTAAAAGAGTTTCTGCAAAGAAATAGGGACATGTTTTCAGGGTTGCCGGGGCTCACCAACGTCATCGAGCATGACACCATGACCGAGCCCAAGGTGAAAATCCAATGGAAGAACTGTATGGGGATCTGGTCCTTCTAATGGCGTTTTACGTCCCACCCCCGTTTCAGTCTACCATCTTAGTTACAGGCTTTGATTTCATGGCCCTGCACCCCGACACACCGGCAATCTGGCTAGGTGACTTTAATAATGTGCTTGACCCCTCTCTGGATAGGATGGTTAGGGACCAGCCCGCGCCTGCAGGGACGTGCCCCACGAGATTTGCGAGACTCCTAGCGGACTTTAACCTTGTAGACACCTGGAGGTATGGTCACCCCGCGGACAAAGCGTACTCTTGTTTCTCGGCCACACATCACTCAATGTCCCGCATAGACCTAATACTAGTCTCTAAAGCCCTTCTCCCTAGAGTGAGGGATGCAGGTTTTTCCCCCCGGTCCCTATCTGACCACTGTCCATGCTGGACGGAGTTGTCCCTGCCTCGGGCTCGCCCGCCGTTTACGTGGCGGTTAAACCCATTTTGGCTGACCCTGCTCCCGGAGGATGCGGATCTGGAGGGGGAGTGGGAGAGATACTTTGCTGATAACTCTGGCTCCGCTTCTCCCCGGGCGGTATGGGAGGCCTTTAAGCTACATGCCCGCATGACGCTCTCATTCCGCATTAACTCTATCAAGGCCACTTCTGCAGGGGCCTTGGAGAGGGCTGTGGAGCTCGCCGCTGCGAGGGAGAGGGAGTACGTGGCCAACCCGTCGGCTGACCTGGCGGCCGAGCTTAAGCTGTGCACTAGGGCAGCCGACCAGCTGCATTATGAGAAATCGAGGCTAAAGCTCTTCTTTCTTAGGCAGCGGTCGTTTGAACATGGGGAGAGAGCGGGGAAGTTACTCGCCTATTTGGTGCACTGTGAGGAGAGACCTCCAGTGGTGATATCCCTGCGCTCTCCAACTGGGGATCTAATTACTGACCCGGAGAGGGTGACCGACATGTTCCGGGACTTTTTCTCTAACTTATACGACGCAGTGGCCCTTGACACTGACTCTCTATCGGAAGACTTCCTGGCGAACCTACTGATCCCCCGACTGACTGAACAGCAGACCCAAACACTCGAGGAACCACTAACGGCGGAGGAGATCTCCGCCGCTCTGGCAGGTCTCCCTAGGTCCAAGGCGCCGGGGTCGGATGGTTTACCAGCCGAGTTCTACTCCGCATACGCTGAAACACTCGTTCCCAGACTGCTTGCCCTTTATAACTCCATCTTCGAGTGCTCTGAGCTCCCGCCCTCGATGAGGGAGGCCACCATAGTCCTAATCCCCAAGCCAGGAAAGGACCCTCACCTGCCGGACTCGTATCGCCCCATATCCCTTCTACAAGTGGATATTAAAATTCTAGCCAAGGTACTCTCGGCTCGCCTAAACACTGTGATCCTCTCTGTAGTACATGCGGATCAGGCAGGCTTTATGCCAGGCCGGAACACCTCCTTCAACCTCAGGAGGTTGTTCATTAACCTACAGGCCAACCACGACAACCCGGGGGCTAGAATAATTGTCGCCCTTGACACCGCCAAGGCGTTCGACTCAGTGGAATGGCGGTACCTATGGACGTGCCTCGCTAAGTTCGGGATAGGCCCCAGATTCGTCCATTGGGTGAAACTCCTCTACCAGGCCCCCGTGGCCAGAGTTATGGCCAACGGGTGGCCTTCGGCTCATTTTCCCCTGAGACGCTGCACAAGGCAGGGCTGCCCCCTGTCGCCGCTGCTTTATGCCCTGGCGGCAGAACCGTTGGCGATCGCCATACGCACACACCCAGGTATAGTGGGTCTGCGGAGAGGGGACGTTGAGGAGAGAATAAGCACATACGCGGACGACACACTTTTGTACCTGGACGATTCCACCGACTCCCTCTCATTGGCACTGGCCCTGATAGAGCGCTTTGGCGCTTTCTCGGGACTCAGGATCAACTGGGACAAGTCCCAAATACTCCCACTAGATAGCTATCCAGTGACAAGGGAGGGGGCCCTTCTCCCACTGCAGAGAGTGGCTGAGATCAAGTACCTGGGGATTCGGACCACTAGAGATCCAGCAGACTATACCTCACTGAATGTCACACCACTGTATACTATGCTGAAGTTGAGAACTCAGGCTTGGGCCCGACTCCCGTTGGGAGTCATGGGTCGCATAAACTTAATCAAGATGGTCCTGCTGCCTAAGATTCTTTACATGGTGTGGCATTCACCGGTGTATCTGGTACTCAGGTGCTTCAGGCTTATGGAAACCCTTCTTAAACCATTCGTGTGGGGCACCGCGAGGCACAAGCTTCCCTGGCACAGATTAAAAAACCCGACCGATCTTGCTGGACTGGCGTTACCTGACTTAAATGCATACTATTTGGCTGCCCAGCTGTCACAACTGTTTCACGTGGACAAGGTGGACAGGACTAGATTCCTTCATCTCCTATGCCCTGCATGGACCCAGTCAACTGGCGACCCTTTGGTGACAATAGCAGGGGGGGTGAGGTTGGTGGGGGGACGCCACTCCTTGTTGTATCACTACAGGAGGATATGGAGCATAGTTTCGGGCAGGATGGGTATCTCGCCCCTACACGGTTACACCTCCCTGTGGCACAACCCTGCCCTGCCGGAGCTGGAGCGCATCCAGGATATCGAGGTGTGGAGCACTAGAGGAATATATTACTTGTCCCATATCACCAGACGCGGAAGACTAAAGCCCTTTGACGAGTTACAGACTGAATATAATCTACCTGACCACATGTTATTCCGCTACGCCCAATTACGTCATGCTTTTCGAGCCCAGTTCCCTCAGGACGACCTGGCCCTAGCTGATAATCCCCTCGTGGCGGCGGTTAAGTGCCCCGACCCCAAAAAACTAATCACTCAGTTCCACACCATGATCACACTCCCGACTGCCACAGTGTCTGCATATGCCCTAAAGCCCAGGTGGGAGGGGGAGGTGGGGCCACTAGAAGACGTCGATGCTTGCAAACTGGTATCCCCAAAACTGTCTGACCGCCTTACACAAATCTTCATTATCAATAAGGCATATCTCACGCCCCTCAGGATCTCCAGGTACAGGAGGGACTCCACAGCTACATGCCCAATGTGCACCTGCAATACAGGCACCTTCTTCCATTTAATCTGGCAGTGCGTTAAGACCCAGGCCTTCTGGGAGCAGGTGGTGAAATTTCTTCACGACAAGATGGGGTCCCCTATTACTCTACAGCCCAAACCGTGCCTGCTGGGTGTTTTCCCAGATGTTGGCATCAACAAATTTCTTAAAATATTCTTACACGAGACACTATTTATAGCCCGAAAGGTAATAGCGCGGGTGTGGATGAGACCGGAACCCCCAGAGTTGTCACACTGGCTGGCAGAGGTCAACAGCGTACTACCGTATAAGAAAATGATCTATTCGCATAGGGGCTGTCCGGCCAAATATGAAAAAGTATGGGGAAGATGGCTAAGGTCACCTGCAACCTGCATGTAGGGGGGTCAGGTGAGCTCAGGGGGTCCATAGTCTCACGGGTGGAAATAGGAGAATGGGAGGGATGCGGGTGGACTGGTAATTAACCCTGCTGCATTGTGCCCACATTCTGGGGCATTTAGGTTCAAACGTGATTGCATTCTGTGCCACCTGATTTATGTTGCTCACTGTTGTCACACTGTACCTACACTCTATCCATGATCGATAGTCATGTGCTGTATCTGTATGCTGTGTGTATGCCCTCTGGGCTATTGTTTTGCTCCAATAAAAGCTTTTTGATTGAAAAAAATCCAATGGAAGAAAAAAGCTGCGCAAATATGAACACTACAATGTATAGCACCAATGATAGTCCTATGTATAATATAAATGTCCCGTGTTGCAAGTGATGTATAAAACAAATGAAAGTCTATTGATCAGGTACGGAACACATTATGCATCTGATGGAAACTGATAGCAGAAAAAATTATTCTTTTCCCTTCAAATAGATGGTGACATCAAATGCGAGAACCTCAGAAACAGTGCATAGATAGATAAGACACCTCCACCTTTCAAACACACCGCCCCTTACCAGAGGGGAAGATCCCAACTAGAGATCTTCTGACAGCAGATGGCTTACTCCCCAGCCAGGGTGTTAACGTGGCAGGATATCCAAGAGCAGATAAGTGATTGGTAGATTATGGGATCAACCATTTGGGACCTGGGATCACTCTGGCAAGTCTGCCCATGTCCCGCTTTATGGTGCCTCCCTCCTCTTAGTGTCAACAGGTAAAGGGCTGCTATCTGTCTTTAGATATTCATCATCCCCAGGGAGAGCTGTGCTGTGTGCTGGACAGGTGGAGGTGTCTTATCTATCTATGCACTGTTTCTGAGGTTCTCGCATTTGATGTCACCATCTATTTGAAGAGAAAGGAATAATTTTTTTTGCTGTCAGTTTCCATCAGATGCATAATGTGTTCCATACCTGATCAATAGACTTTCATTTGTTTTATACATCACTTGCAACACGGGACATTTATATTATACATAGGACTATCATTGATCCCCTAAGGAAGTCACGTGGTGTGACGAGACGCATAGGGATCGAGGAGCCACAGAGTCCAGACGCCTGACGCAGAGTGTTCCACCTGACGTCTGTTTGTTTTATGCCCATTGGATTGTTTTAAATGTGAGTGTTATTTTTTATTAAATGTGTTTTTTACCTTGCGGGATTGCGCTATGGTCTGTTTCTTTTTCATCATGTATGCTACCTGAGAGGTCCATTGCTTTGAGTGACTATTTGGCCATCTTAGAAGAGGGTACCTGCTACTTGATCAAGAACGAACTCGCTGTTCGTGGGAGATAGGCCCATCATCCATCACCCTGTGGTGAGTGGATGCATGAGTGACACAAGCTGTCCACATAGAAGTTTTTGTATTGTCACTTACCCGCTTCTACTTGCTTCATTTTTTTTTTTACTGCTGAGGAGTGCTTCTGCTGCTTGCCCTGCTGAGGGATCACTGTCCTCCACCGGGAGGTGCTGTTGTAGGCTATCCGTGCAATAGCCTTGAGGTGAGGAGCTGAGGACCACCCGAGGTGTTTTCTGCTGTCACCCTTTCCTGGCACCACTATTTCACTCTGGACTTTCCTGGACATTTTGTTTTTTTCACCAGAGACTTTATCTATTCATTTATTTATTCATTCATTATTTTGTGTATCCAGAGGCATTCCCCCATGGATTTTTCTCTGGTCTTATAGTCTGTTTGGATCTAGCAGGGCCGCCATCAGGAATTTTGGGGCCCCTTACACAGCTTCAGGCATGGGCCCCCTGGAGCAGAGAACCGGGGGGGGGGGGTGCTGCCGCATGAAATTGAGAAGCGGGGGGGGGGGCTGCTGCCGCGAATTGAGAAGCGGGGGGGGGGGGGGGGGCCTTTACAAAAATAAGAAATAAAGAAAAATATATATAATAAAGGGGGGTAGCCATCCGGGGCCCTGGGGACCTCTGTGCCCTTTAATATAAAGAAAAAAAAGATATATATATATTTTTTTTTTTTTTAAAAAGGGTGGTTGCCAACTGTGGCCCCGGGGACGTTATTTTTTTTTTTATAAAAGGAAATTACAAAAAAAAGGGGGCTTTCCATTCGGGACCTCTGGGCCCTTTAATAAAAAGAAACCTCTGGGCCCTTTAAAAAAAAAAAAAAGGGGTTGCCTTCCAGGGCCCTGGGGACCAGTGGGCCCTTTAATAAAAAAAAATATATAAAAAAAAATATATAAACAAAAATAAAAAATACAATTATAAAAAAAGGGGGTTTGACACATGGGGCCCTGGGGACCTCTGAGCCCTTTAATAAAAATACATCTATATATTAAAAAAAAGAAATAAAATAATATAAAAAAGTAAAAAAAAAAATATATAAAAAGGATAATATAAATATAAAAATAAAAGAAATAAAAAAATATATAAAAATTATATATTTTTTTATAAAAAAGGGGGGTTGTCATCTGGGGCCCTGGGGATCTCCAGGTCCCTGTGGACCTCCGGACCCCTAAAAAAATAAAAGAAAAAAATTGGCCCTTTAATAAAAAATAAAAGAAAAATATATTAAAAAAAATATATTTTTTTATAAAAAAATATATTTAAAAAAAAAAGAGGGGGTTGCCATCTGGGGCCCTGGTGGCCTACGGGCTCCTAGATCCCTAAAAAAAATGGCCCTTTAATAAATAAATAAAATAAAAATATATTAAAAAATCTATATATTTTTCAATAGAAAATAAATAAAAAAAGGGGGGGTTGCCATCCGGTGCCCTGGGGACCTCCGGGCCCCTGTGGACCTCCGGACCTCTAAAAAAATAAAAGAAAAAAATTGGCCCTTTAATAAAAAATAAAATAAAAATATATTAAAAAATATATTTTTTTATAAAAAAATATATTTTTTTATAAAAAAAAATAAAGAAAAAAAAGGGCTTGCCATCTGGGGCCCTGGTGGCCTCCGGGCCCCTGGGGACCTCTAAAAAAATAAAAGAAAAAAAAATGGCCCTTTAATAAAAATAATAATAAAAAAATCTATTAAAAAAATTTTTTTTTTATAAAAAAATATATTTGTTTATAAAAAAAATAAAAAATTTTATAAAAAAAAGGGCTTGCCGTCTGGGGCCCTTGGTGGCCTCCGGGCCCCTGGGGACCCCCGGGCCCCTTACAGGTGTAATGCCTGTACCCCCCTGATGGCGGCCCTGGGATCTAGTATTGTGTTTTATTCAAAGTTCTTTTGGTTTCACATTGCACCGGCTAGTTTTTTTGTTTTTTTTCCCTTTGTTGTCACAATACTTATTGGTAATCACCCTTAATGTGTACAACCATTCACATTGTTCATTGTATAATGTTGGTTATTATGTTGTCCTAAATTCACCTTCATTCACCATCCACCCCACCAGTCACCTGCCCCATTCCCACACATATTCACCCATTCCCCCCTCCCCCTTTCACTATTTCAGCGCAGACACCACCCCCTCCCTTTTTATATGCCAATTTCTCTCTGCCCAGGACAGAGTGTTAGGGGTCTGCTGCAGTATCCCCAGTCCACCTCCCAGCTCCACTTCACCCCAACCCATCCCCCTTGGTAGTGCAGGAGCCTTTCCATATAAAAGGTAAAGGGCTGCTATCTGTCTTTAGATATTCATCGTCCCCAGGGAGAGCTGTGCTGTGTGCTGGACAGGTGGAGGTGTCTTATCTATCTATGCACTGTTTCTGAGGTTCTCGCATTTGATGTCACCATCTATTTGAAGGGAAAGGAATAATTTTTTCTGCTATCAGTTTCCATCAGATGCATAATGTGTTCCGTACCTGATCAATAGACTTTCATTTGTTTTATACATCACTTGCAACACGGGACATTTATATTATACATAGGACTATCATTGGTGCTATACATTGTAGTGTTCATATTTGCGCAGCTTTTTTCTTCCATTGTATTTATTTGTGTGGGTATCTCACATTTCAAGCTGCTAGCATATTGTATTTAGGGTATTTACACAGACAGCACAGTATCACCACTTTTTTCAAGGTGAAAATCCGGCTTAAACCTTACCAGAAGCTCATAGAGAGGCAGTGTCTGGAGAGGTTAAAAGAATGCTCGAACTTGGGGTCATCAAAGATTCGCAGAGCGAGTGGTCCAGTCTGATCGTGTTGGAGCCCAAACCCAATGGTACTCTCCGCTTCTGCAACGACTTTAGAAAACTCAACGAGGTCTCTAAGTTCGATGCATACCCCATGCCATTGGTAGATGAGCTGATTATGAGGTTGGGTCCTGCCAGGTACATCACCACGCTGGACCCACAAAAGGTTACTGGCAGATTCCCCTGACCAAGGAGGCCAGGGAGAAAAACAGCTTTCTCTACCCCGGAGGGTCATTTCCAGTATAAGAGAATGCCGTTTGGTCTACATTGAACAGCATTGTCCCACTGCGTAGGCACAAATTAGTTCATGTATGCAATGATCGCTAACGTTGAGCACTCACATTAGGCTTTAGCATTGCCATTCTGGAGTGGTATACACAGTGCAGTGACAGTCGTTAGGGACAAAGAAGAAAAGTTGCAGAGGATGCTCTTTCCTGGGGCCATACCCTGAGAAAGGTGATGGATGACAACCTTACAGTGGGAATCACTGGAGTAGAGGTGTATATTTCAGCTACCTAGCTAGCTTCCAGTAGCAAGAACTCTTTAATATGGGCTTGCTCACACTTAAAGCGGGGGTTCACCCTAAAAAATAAAAATTCTAACATTACATGGAGCCAGCCTATGAGACCGACAGCATGCTGTTGTTTTTTTCATGGAGCCGAACATCGGTGAGCAGGTGCTGTATAGAGCCGCACCGACGTTCGGGTTCTGTCGGCAACTCGTGAAGCGCAGTATGCGCCGATCGAAAGCACGTCAATCACAGCCTGTGATTAGAAACGCCCACTTCCCGTGGGAAAGCCGGGGGTGAAAATTACCCTAAAAAGGTATGTACGAAAAATAAAAAAAACAACAGCATGCTGTCGGTCTCATAGGCCGGCTCCATGTAATGTTCTAATTTTTTTTTTAGGGTGAACCCACCCTTTAAGGCCAGGAGGTGGAAAAATAGATGGATGAGCCTTGCCTTTACCAAAATCTTAACCCAGGTTGAAGATGGTTTTACACATGCCATGGCTTTGATGCTTTGCATGCGATTGCAAGGTGGTGGTGGTGGTGTGGGCTTTTGAGGGTTAAAACAAGCAGGTGATAAGTTTGGAGGGCAAAGGAGGGATCTAATAGACCCCTGATGTCTCCATAAATTGTACTTGTCATTGCCCAAAGATATCACAAGGGTCGTGTTCACTTATTCATACCAATAAAGTTGAATGAAAAAAATAAATGACTGGCACATAATTCAAGTGCCAGAGATCACATTTAACACTAAACTACTAACCCGTAAAAGCTTTTAAAGCATTGCCTATGAACAATTTTAGGTACCATAGTCTGTTGCCATTTCCCAGGCATGTGCAGTTTTCAATGCTGTCAAACTTTGAATGACAATTGCACGGACATGCAACACTGTCCCCAAACAAAATTTTTATCATTTTGTTCACAGCTTTCTTTTTGCGGTTTTTAACCACCGCAGTTTTTTTGACTTTTTGCTAAATAAATGAACGTAAACTAAAAAAATTAAAAACGCGTTTTTCTTCTTTCTGTTATAACATTTTGAAAATGAATGATTGCTCTTGATAAACTTAGGTCAAAGTGTATTCTTCAATTTTTTTGGGGTGAAAATAACCCACATCAGTGTATATTATTTAGTCTGTAGGAAAGTTATAGAGTCCATAAGCTATGGCATATATCTGAAAATTGTTCAATCCTGATATACTGGCGGCCATCTAATTTCTTGAGGCCCAAAAATGTCAGGACAGTACAAATACTCCTTAACCACTTAAGGACCCCTTCACGTCGATATACGTCGATATACGTCGGCAGAATGGCACGGCTGGGCACATCCACGTACCTGTACGTGGCCCTTTAAGCCCAGCCGTGGGGTCGCGCGCGTGCACGGACCCGGTGCGAAGCTCCGTGACCACGGGACTCGCGGACCCAACCGCCGCTGGAGTCCGGTGATCGGTCCCCGGAGCTGAAGAACGGGGAGAGCCGTGTGTAAACACGGCTTCCCCGTTCTTCACTGTTGAAGAATTGATTGTGTGTTCCCTTACATAGGGAATCACAATCAATGATGTCACACCTACAGCCACACCCCCCTACAGTTAGTAACACAAATGAGGTCACACATAAACCCTTCAGCGCCCCCTAGTGGTTAATTCCCAAACGGCAATTGTCATTTTCACAATCAACAATGCATTTTAAATGCATTTTTTGCTGTGAAAATGGCAATGGAAACTATTCCTGACACATGAGGAGGTGGAGCGGAGCATGCGGGAGTATCTTGATAGTGGGGATTTTGCCGAATCCCCAGCAGAGCAGTGGGATGCCTTTAAGGCGTATATGAGGTGGTTACTTATACTTGAAATCAACAGGGTGAAGAAAGACTTTTCTGGGCTCAGAGAGGACCTTGAAAAACAGGTAACGGCCCTGGAGGAGGCTTTCGTGCAAACCCAGATGGAGGCTGCTAGAGCATATGAGCAGCTGCTGTCCTCCAAGGCAGAGCGGAAATTATTCTTCTCCAGGCTGGCTTTCTTTGAGGAGGGTGAAAGCACAGGGCGTATGCTCGCCAGGATAGCCAACTCCCAACAACGGTCTCCCAGCATTGGGGCAATTAAAACTAGAGAGGGCAAGATAGTGAACTCCCCAGACCTGGTCTTGGCAGAACTAGCTAGATTTTATGAGACTTTGTACCTCCTGACGGAGCAGTTTACCCGGAGAGAACTCCTGACCTACTTACATGACATTGACTTTCCCCGACTGGGGACTGAGCAGCGGAAGGCCCTGGATGCCCCTTTTACCCTGGAGGAGCTGCAGACAGCATTGGCTGAGTTCCCCAATTGTAAAGCTCCGGGGGCAGACGGATTGCCCATGGAGGTATACAAGCACTATGCGGATATCCTCCTGCCGAAACTTTTGGCAGTGTTCAATGCAGCCAGGGAGCGGCAGATTTTGCCTGCTTCCATGGCTACGGCTAATATCGTGCTAATACTGAAACCTGGCAAGGACCCTTTAGACCCGGGCTAATACAGGCCGATATCGCTGTTGCAGAGTGATATTAAGTTACTAGCCAAAATGCTAGCGATTAGGTTGAACGGGGTCATTACAAGCTTGGTCCACCCAGACCAAGCTGGCTTCATGCCTAACAAGTCGACGGCTGTCAACTTGCGAAGGCTGTATCTTAATATGCAGTCCCCCGCAGATAATATGGGACAAAGGGCCTTGCTTTCACTGGATGCTATGAAGGCCTACGATAGCGTCGAGTGGGAGTACCTGTAGGAGGTTCTTGGGAGGTTCGGTTTTGGTGAGTCCTACATTTCCTGGGTCCGCCTGCTATACTACAACCCACTGGCGGCCATTCGGTCGTCTGGGGCGGGGGTGTCGCATACTTTCTCTTTGGGGAGGGGCACGCGACAGGGGTGTCCATTGTCGCCTCTACTTTTTGCTTTGGCAATAGAACCCCTTGCAATTAAGATTAGAGCCAGCTCGGAGTTAGTGGGGTTTAGGTACGGAGACAGACAGGAAAAAATAATGCTGTATGCAGATGATACTATGATTCTGCTTGGGGACGTGGAGGGCTCACTGACGGGGGCTATGGCTTTGATAGGGGAGTTTGGTAGATTCTCAGGGCTACAGATAAATTGGACTAAATCCTCACTGATGCTTATTGATGAAGGGGGGCTCCCCCGACCTCTCCCACGGTGCCCTTGACTGCCTCATTCAAATACTTGGGTATCCAGGTGACGCCCAGGATATGTGAGTATGGAAGACTGAATGTGTCCCCGCTGCTACAAAAATTTTGAGACCGTATTAAGACGTGGAATTCGCTCTGCCTGTCGGTAGCAGGTAGGGTGAACCTGATCAAAATGATCCTTATGCCCCAGTTGCTTTATGTGCTTCATAATGCCACCACCGTGGTGACCTTGAAAGTATTCAGAATTGTCAACTCCCTGTTTCGCTCACTTATATGGAATAACCGCACACCTAGAATTAAGTTAGAACATCTCCAGTGCCCAAAGGATGAGGGGGGGCTCGTCCTCCCTAATCCCTGGTTATACTATATAGCCACTCAGCTGCAGCAATTGATAGGCATGGTCCACACTGGGGAGGGGAGGGAGGGGGAGGGAAGTGGCTCTTCCGAACTGGCTGGTGATGCTTCATACAGTTAGGAGGGAGTCGGTGGCACCTGCCCTGGAATCGCTGGCCTTTGGGAAACTAAATAAACAATACCTGACCTATAACCTTATTCAAAAAGTTTGGAACAAGGCTAGGTATCTGCAGGGAGTGACAGGGTTCACAGACTATAGTCCCATTTGGTCTAATGATTCATGCCATGAACTGGCTAAGCTACAGCATGGGACACTCTGGAGGAGATATGGGGTGGTCCATTTGGGTCAGATATTTAGTAATGGGAATCTGCGGTCATTTGAGACCCTGCAGGGTCTTTTCAGGCTACTACAGTCAATGAAGTTCTATTATATGCAACTTAGGCATGCAGTGAAGGCCCAGAGTGGTGCTTCGGAGTGGATCCCCTCCCCTACCCCTTTGTTTAACTTGATCGCAAGAGCAGCTAATACCACGGGGTTTATATCACAATGTTACAATATGCTGCTGCACAGCTTTTTGACCAAACACCCACTGAGAGTGAGGGCCAAGTGGGAGGGAGAAGTGGGCCCGATGGAAGACGAGCAGTGGGAGGACGCTCTCCAGGCGGTACCAATCTGCTCTCTGAATGTGTCTCATAAGGTCTCGCAATTGTACCTACTGCTGAGGGTGTACTACACCCCCCATAGACTGTTTGCTATGGGGCTGCGGCCCACCCCATTATGTACCAGGTGTAAGAGGGATCATGGAGACTTGATTCACCTACTGTGGAGATGCCCGAAGCTTCACCCCTATTGGAAGGGGGTGGTGAACACCATTAACAGGGTGTTCCAGATCTTGTTGCCTACTGACCCCAAAACATTGTCTGCTCCTTATATTGAGTTGGAATGGGAGGAAGGTACTAGAGTGGCTGTAATTAGGTCTCTATTCTTGGCCCGCAAGCTCATAATGTCTCATTGGATATCGGAGGAGTCTCCTAGTCTGAAAGAGTGGATCAATACAATGGGGGATATGCTTCCGAAAGAGAAGGTGATATACCAACATAGAGGGTGCTCCCAGAAGTTTGAGAAGCTGTGGGGCGCGTGGCTGGATGTACCAGGCCTGGCCCCGGTGGACCTAGTCATGGGTAGGTTGCTGGGCCTGAGTACTTAAACATGGTGTTTGGGTTGTGACTGGGCCTCATCTGCGGGATATGGGGGCCCTCTACAGTGGGAGGTGGAGGCGGGGCAGGGCCGGGATTGGCTAATAACATATATGTGGTTGGTGCAGTGGTATGGTTTATTTTTGCCTAAATTTGTACTGGAATGTTTTATTTTTTTTGTGTTTGTAGCCTTGATGTATGTTTGTTTTTACTTGTGCCTCAATAAAAAATGTTATGGATAAAAAAAAAGAAAATGACAATGGTCCAAAAATGTGTCAAAATTGTCCGATGTGTCCGCCATTATGTCGCAGTCACAAAAAAAATCGCTGATCGCTTATTTATTTATTTTTACCAAAAATAGGAAGAAGAATACGTTTCGGCCTAAACTGAGGAAATAGTTTTTTTATATATATATTTTTGGGGGATATTTATTATAGCAAAAGTAAAAAATATTGAATTTTTTTCAAAATTGTCGCTCTATTTTTGTTTATAGCACAAAAAAATAAAAACCGCAGAGGTGATCAAATACCACCAAAAGAAAGCTCTATTTGTGAGAAAAAAAAAGGACGCCAATTTTGCTTTGGAGCCATGTCGCACGACCGCGCAATTGTCTGTTAAAGTGACGCAGTGCCGAATCGCAAAACCTGGCCGGGTCCTTTAGCTGCCTAAAGGTCTGGGTCTTAAGTGGTTAAATTACCCCTTTTTGGAAAGTAGACAGTCCAAGGTATTGAGAAAGTGGCATGAGACTTTTTTTAAGTTGTAAGTTGTTGTCATTATTCTTTGGAATTATTTTTTTTTAAAGTCACAATGTTTTTTTTAAATACCGTCACCAGTGCACTACAGTGTTATCATATAACTGGTGTGGTGGTGATAAGGGACACTGATGTGACAGTACGAATAAAAATCATTTTTTTTTTAGGATTTAAAAAAAAAAACACTTTGACCGGAGCAATATAATGTTACCATAGTAACATTGTGCTACTCTGGGGAAGTGATCAGGATTTTTTATAATTTTTTTGCTTATAGCAGTGCATTACATTGCTATAAGCAAACATTTTACTGAATGAAACTGATTCATTCAGTTTGTTTTCATTAGCTGTAATTGGCCATAGCTAATCGCATGGTACAAATGGGCTGTGATTGGCCCTGTCTGTACCATGTGATCACACTGACCAATCACAGCTAGCAACACAATTGTACATAATGGATGGCTTAAAAGGAAGCCATCCATTGTTTACAACTGTCATGTGAGCTGCTGTGATCGGTCACAGCGGTCACATAGTACACTGATGTCATTGGCTGTGTTCGGCCATATGACGTCTACCCGGATCATCGAGAGGAACGCCCAGCTGTCATATTGTTATGGGCTGGGTGGAAAGTGGTTAAATCTTGACATGTTTGGTATCTTTTTACTTGGTTTAACATCATCAAAACAATTGGGTATTATTAGGGCTGTGAATGATCAAAATTTTTGTGTTCGATTAATCGGTTTTTTTTTTAATCGATTAATCGACTAATTTCGATTAATTATAACGCACATACAGATCCAACTACTTTTAGCTGATCTCCTTGCAGGCCGATTCCCAGTGCAGCTTCCAACCACTGGAAAAATGGATAGCAGGATACAAAAAACACACAAAGGCAGCGCCCGATGGGAATAGCATTAAAACTTTTATAGTCTTCAAGTAGGTAACAAAATAAATATTGCACTGGAGATAAAATCGATGTAGCTACATAAACTGTAAAAATGGTGCGAGTAATACCAAATGGTACCAAAAGCAGTCATAAAAACCTGTAGCTAAGTATGATACTGGTATAAAAATGTGTACAACGATGCCACTGCTGAATCCAGATGAGGAGGGGTTAACATCAGTCCATCGGCATGTAGATGTCCCGTGAAGGGAACTATCACAACTCCCAGTGGATGGTTGTAGAATCCCAGGTTGACAGAGGGAAGTAATAGAGGGAAGTGTAACAGCGCTTGCGTCAGGGCTGTCTTAATGAGAGGGCACACCTGGGCACTGCCCAGGGGCCCCAGCTGCATTGGGGCCCCTGCAATTTGCCCAAAGCAGCTGGTCCTTGAGCCTATGCTGCCCCGAAATTGGGGGCCCCATGATGGCACTGAGAGTGATAGATACACAGGGGAGGCAGTCTGCCTTCTACCTACTTGATGTCTGTTTACCTGCACTGTCATTATTGTAGGGGCCCCAGAGCATTTCTTTGCCCAGGGGCCCAAGATGCTATTAAAATGGCCCTGGCTTGCGTGTGGCAGATAGTAAGGTCCCGCCGGCATGCAGATATGAAGGCACAGCAAAGGAGCCCTTCAGATGGACACGGCAAGCCCCGCCGGTGTCCATGATGTCACCGGATCTCTGACAGAACTCCCTGAAGGCCCAGAAGCCGGCAGAGAGGTGAGTACCAGTCATAAGAATTTTTTAATCGATCAAAAAGATTTTGATCGATCAAAAAAATTAAAGATTAATCGATCGATTAAAAGTTAATTTGCACAGCCCTAGGTATTATATTGTGTTTGTGTGTGCTATAATTCATTAAATGTATTTTATTAAAAGACCAATTAAAAGGCACCCTAGGATGCGTATAGGGGTACAAATACAGTAAGCATAGTGATTCCAATCGTAGTATTATTGCAAAAGCACTACAGTATATACTGTATGCTGCAGGTCATATATTTCTTCAGGCATAAGAGGGCGCTGTTTATCCACAAAGCCCTTTCCAATAGTAATCTATCATACATTTACATACCACAGAATGTTAGTGGCAGACTGTTCAAAGAAGCTGTGTCAGGTATGTACTCACCGAGGCCGAGATGCCGAGAGCGGCTCACCTTTGCGACTTGGCGCACTCCGCCCCCTGGAGGTGAGACAGCGGGGGAGGGGGCGAAGAGGCACCAGTTACCAGCAGAGAAGCTGAATGTTGATAGTAGATCAGGTGGTGCTGGACAAGGAGCCCAGTTGGTAGAAGGTAAATGGAGACAGGCCGTAGGTCAGGTACCAGAGAAGTTCAGACAACTGAGAGCAAGTTCAAGCCAGAGACTGTAAGAAGGTCCAGGATGCAGGCCAGGGTCAAGGGGCTGGAGAAGAAGGTCGGTGGTACAAGCCAGAGATCAGGGGTTGGACACAGCAGCAGATCTTGAGAGGCAAGCCGGGGGGTCAGGTTCAGGAGAGAGAGCAGAGTCGTCAGGTCAATCCGGGTCACAACGAGTTCAGGCACAGGTACAGGAAGTTTTAACAGGCAGGAGCTGACAACAAACCAGCAACCAGTTGTGAGACTGGGGCTGGTTTAAGTAGGCAGGCCAGGACTCTGATTGGTGCACATGGATGCGTCCCGCCTCACCACGCATGATCGTGCGCCGTTCGCACACGGGCATGCACCGATGCGGCACTCGGTTCGGCCTTGCTGGCCATGTTAATCCTCTGACAGTGCCCCCCCAAGGGGCGGAATCCTGACACCCAAACTGGACATCAATTCTGGGTGTTCCTTGTGGAAGGCTCGAATTAGCCGTGGAGCATGTAAGTTTCTCGAAGGTTCCCAAAAATTGTCCTCCGGGGGATACCCCTCAATCTCAACTGGTGAGGGTGGAAGTTCTTCTCTCCCCAGGAAGGAATCGGGAACAACAGGTTACAGCAGGGAAACAGGATGAATCCTATAGGAGTTAGGCACAGCAAATTCAAAGGCTAGAGCGTTGATCTTCCACTTAATCTTAAAAGTTCCAATGAACCTCGGACCCAATTTCCGTGAGGGAATGTGCAATCTAAGGTTGGCAGCTGACAACCAGACTTCTTCCCCGACTTTGAAAGCTGGGCACTCCTTCTTCCCTTTATCATAGAACTTCTTGTAATCCTCCTGAGCCTGCTGCATCATTTCCTGGAGTTTTCGAAAATTCAACTGGACGGAAGTTATGTGATCCTGTACGGCTGGAACGGATATCTTGGGGATGGAATTGGGAGAAATTAAGGGTGGAAGTCAAAGTTGGACCAAAAAGGAGTTTGACTGGTGGTGGAATGGACAGAGTTATTGTAAGCAAACTCAGCAGATAGTAGCAGGGATTTTCCAGTCATCCTGGGAAACCGAGCAGAAGCAACGGAGGTATTGCTCCAAAGTCTGATTCGTCCTCTCTGTCTGACCGTTTCTTTGAGGATGATAAGCAGATGAGAGGCAAACCTTGATCTCCAGGGATTTATAAAGTTGCTTTTAGAATTTGGATGTAAATTGTACACCTCTGTCTGAGACAATGCTCTGAGGTACCCATGGAGCCTGACCATCTCTTTAAAAAAAATGCTGACCGTGTCTGCAGCAGAAGGAGTACCCACCATGGGCAGGAAGTGTGCCATCTTGGAGAGACGGTCGATCATGACCAGTATCGCGGTGAAGCCCCCGGAAGGAGGTAGTTTAACAATGAAGTCCATGGAGACTTCCGCCCATGGTCGTTTAGGAATGGGTACTGGTTTAAGTAACCCCCAAGTTTTTGTATTTGGTCCCTTGTTACGCTGGCAATGGCCAAAGAAGTTTCTTGGTCAAAACAGTACCTGGATGCCACCTTGAGGGAGGTTAGCAAGTCAGTCTGGGAGAGCAAAAGAAAATTTTGAGGCGACAGGATGGTACTAGGCTCAGTTACAAGAGGTGTTTCCGGGAACATCCTGGAAAGAGCATTTGCCTTCCCATTCTTGGAGCCAGGTCTGTAGGAGATGTGGAAGTTAAATCTGGTAAAAAAAAGAGCCCAACAGGCTTGTCTGGGTCTTAAACGCTCTGCTGATCGCAGGTACTCCAGACTTTTGTGGTCGGTGAAAATCATGATGGGGTGAACTGCCTCTTCCAACAGGTATCTCCACTCCTCCAGGGAAAATGTAATAGCTAGTAGCTCTCTATCCCCAACATCATAATTCCTCTCCGAAGGGCTTAGCTTTCGAGAGGCGAAAGCTACCGGGTGTAGCAGAGACTTCAGTCCTTGTCTTTGAAAAAGGATAGCCCCAGTGGCTGTCTCGGAGGCATCTACCTCTAGTATGTGTCATAACTGTCAGGATAAGTACTCACCGAGGCCGAGATGCCGAGGGCGGCTACCTTTGTGACTCTGTGCACTTCACCCCCTGGAGGTGGAGACAGTGGGGAAGGGCACAAAGAGGCACCAGTTACCAGCGGTGGATGACAGTTTGATAGCAGATCACTGAAGACTTGATCCGTGGTCACAGAGCAAGGCCGTGGCAGATGCTGATAGTGATCCAGGTGCAAACAAAGTTCAGGAAACTGAGAATCAGTTCAGATCAGGACGATAAGCAGATACGGGATGCAAGCCAATGGTCAGGGATTGGAGAAGGTAGGAAGTCCAAGATACAAGCCAGAGGTCAAAGGGGCATAGACGGCAGCAGATCCGATGAAACAAGCCGGGGGTCAAGTGCAGGAGAAGGCGTAGAGGAGTCAGGTCCAATCCGGGTCAAAAATAAAATAGGTCAAGGTTTTCAGGTTTTTAAGAGTACTGCAACAGGATAAGCTGACAACAAACCAGCAACCCGCCATAGGCTTGGGGCTGGTTTAAATAGGCCGGGCTGAGTCTTGATTGGTGCAGTAACGCATGCGCGCGCCACGCACGGGCATGCGCCGTGGCGCAAATCGGCCTTTGGAGCTACTGGTTCCCTGACAGTATGAAGGGTAACACTGGATCCGGGTGTCGCAAAACAGGTGCTTGCGACCAAGAAAAGCGGTTACCCTGACGTGTACGTTTGGTGATGGGCGCTACGATAGAAGAGAATCCGGTGATAAATCTTCTGTAGAAATTGGCAAACCCAATAAATCGTTTTACCTCTTTCTTGTCCCCTGGAGCTGGCCATTCTTGAATAGCCTTGACCTTCTGTGGATCCATAGCAACTCCGCTGGTGGAGATGATGAAACCGAGAAGTTGTACGGTGTTTTTTTCGTCACACTTTCAGCCTTAAGGTACAGCTTGTGGTTCCTGAGTATGGTGAGAACTTTTTTAACATGAACCCGGTGTAGTTCAATGGAAGCAGAGAAAATGAGAATGTCATCCAGGTATACAACTAAGAAGTCATCCAGATGCTCATGAAAAATATTGTTGACCAGGTGCTGAAAGGTAGCTGGCGCGTTGCCGAGTCCAAAGGGCATTACGAGGTATTTGCAATGTCCAAACCTGGATGTAAAAGCGGTCTTCCACTCATCTCCCTTTCTGATCCGGATGAGGTTATAGGCGCCCCGAAGGTCAAGCTTGGAGAAAATTGTAGCTGACCGGAAGCATTGGAAAAGCTCAGGAATAAGGGGCAACGGGTATCTGTTCTTAATGGTTATTTTATTCAATTCCCGGTAGTCTATACAGAGCCTTATGCCGCGTACACACGATCATTTTTTGTGATGAAAAAAACGACGTTTTCTGTGAAGTAAAAAACAACGTTTTTGAAACGTCACTTTTCAAAGACGATGTTGCCTACACACCATCGTTTTTTTCACAAAAAGCGAGGTTACGTTCACCACTCTTTTCCATTGAAGCTCGCTTCATAACTAGCTTCTGGGCATGCGCGGGTTGAAAAACGTCGTTTTAAACTACGTTTTTGCTACACACGGTGACTTTTTGTGAAACAAAAAACGACGTTTTGAAAAACGACACAAAAAATTCAAGCATGTTGGAATTTTTTTTTGGTCGTTTTTTTGAAGACAAAAAACGAAGTTTTGCCCACACACGATCAATTTAAATGACGTTTTAAAAAACGACGTTTTTTTTCATCGCAAAAAAGGACCGTGTGTACGCGGCATTAGAGTTCCATCTTTCTTTTCCACGAAAAAGATTCCTGCTCTAGCGGGAGAAGAAGATGGACGAATAAACCATTTCTCTAGGTTTTCGTCAATGTCCCTGAACTCCAGATATACAGAGGGAACGTGTTAAAGATGCTCTGGTTAAGTTGTTATGGTAGAGCATGAAGCGGCAACAGGTGTGAGACAATGCTGAGAGCAGTATGGTGATGTGAAGCTGACCTCCTTCTTGACCCAATTTATAGATGGTTGATGTGCCTGTAGCCAGGGGAGGCCCAAAATAATGGGGAACATGGGAGAAGGGATGAGATCCAGCCGTAGGAGCTTCTGAGCAAGGGTGGAATCCAAGAAGCAACTGCAAGCACCCGAATCAATTATAGCCAGTAGGCGGGTTACTCTTTCCGGTAGCTGTAGGGAGATAAAAAGGACAACGTAAGTCTGTGGAGCACTGGAAACATGGTAGTTCAAGGCAGATTTGGATTCAAACTTACTGGGTCTCACTGGGCAGTTGCAAAGAAAATGACCAGCACCCCCACAGTAGAGGCACAGGTTGGCTTGACGCCTGCGCTGTCTTTCATCAGGGGTAAGAGGAGCACGAACTAGGCCAAGCTGAATAGGCTCCGGATCAGAGACAGGAGTGGCTGATGGAACTGGGAGAGGCGGATGCACTGGAGCTGACCTCGGAGGGATCCAATTGGGACAGGTAGATTGGAAACGTTCAGAACACAGCTCCCGTAAACGTCTGTCCAGTTGAGTGGCAGACTGAATCAGGTCCTCCAGAGTGGCGGGAGTTTCAATTCTCGCTAGCTCATCCTTGAGAGCTTCTGACAGTCCCTGTCAGAACTGATATTTTAAAGCCGCCTCATTCCAAGCAGTATCGGCTGACCATTTCTAAAATTCAGCGGTATAATGTTCGACTGGTCTCCTTCCTTGATTTAGGCTATGGAGGGTAGCCTCAGCCGTAGCTGTACGCTGAGGGTCATCATAAAGCTTTGCCATATGTTCAAAGAAGGTGTCAATGGAATCCAACACTAGGCTTCTTTGCTCCATTAGGCCATGAGCCCCAGCTTGCGGCTCTTAGCAAGGAGGGATATGATGAAGCCCACCTTCACGGCCTGAAGGAGGCCATTAATCTGAAGGTATCCTTTCTGCAATTTTTGCACAACTTCCGTAAGTGCGGAGACCTGCTGGCAGAGGGTTTCAAAAGGCGAGCGCGCCCTGTCGGCCTCGGACATCTGGCTGGTTTGTACTGTGAGTGAGAAACTTATATAGCGCAGCACATGCAAACTGAATCGCCTCTGGGCGCTTGGTGTCCATTTCTTTTTTTTGTCCTCAGAAGAGAGGTTTTGATTGATTCCATAGTCTAGGGTCCTTGGACCGCAAATCTTCTTTCTCCTTTGTACTTGTATCTGGCTTTGGGTATCTGGAGTACATTTTGGTTGGTGGATCACAGAACGTGATTGGGATTGTGAGCTTTTAGTTTTTCGCATAGATATTGTGGGGCATTTCCTAGAATACACTTGTGCGTAAGAGTGCTTTGAAGGTGATTCTGTCTTTTACTGTCAACCAGTGGAGGGCTCTCAGTTTTTTTAGAATTGGTTTGATTATGCCTTGTTTCAGCAGGGTAGGCACCATGCCTTCCTTGAATGATTGGTTTATAAGCTGCGTGATGGCCGGTGCCAAAGTATCGGCACATTCTTTCAGCAGTTTGGTGTGGATGATATCATTAGGCGCTGTGCTATTTCGCAGGGTACCAATGATATTTTTGGTGGCCTCGATGGGAATGATGGGTTTTAAAGTGAAATTCATTGATTGCGGCAAATTTATGTGGGTTTTAGGTGGATGATTGAGGGGGAGGTTGAAGGAGGTTCTATTTTGCTGAATACTTTCACAGATTTTTTCAGTTTTGTTAATGAAATAATCCAATAATTCGTTGTAAAATTCTTGTGAATCAGAATTAGGGGCTTCGAGACAGACTGGATTCATGGTCTGGGTGACTAGATTGAAGAGTTTGCGTGGGCGGTTTAGGGCATTAGTGATGGTATTGGAAAAAAAAATTTTTTTGGCTTTAAAGATTTCTTTATGGTATTTTTTTGTTATTGCCTTATAGATGATGTGGTTTTCCTCTGAAGAGCTTCTTTTCCAAGCTGCTTCTGCTCATTTGCTCTCTTGCTTTAGCAACGACAGCTGGTCCTTAAACCAGCTGGAGTTGTTTTTCCGAATGCAGGTTTTGCGTTTTGGCGCTACTAAGTCGGCTGGCTGTAGCAGAGCTGTGTTGATGGCGTCCAGTGTTTCTGTGGTTGTTTGATGTTGTTGGATTGTTTTTATTTGTTGTCACCGGTTTTATCTTTTTTTTCCGGGGGGGGGGGGGGGCGTTTTTGGTAATTATAAATTTAATTGCATGGTGATCTGTCCATGGTAACAGTTCATTTTCCCGAATGTTAATTTCCAAATCTTGTCTGAAAATGAGATCGAGCATGTGACCTGAAGCATGTGTGGGACCACACACTAGTTGCTGCAGACCTAATCCTTCCAAGTGGTCAATGCAGGCATCGGCGACGGGATCCTGTGAGGAGCTGGCCCAGAGGTTGAAATCCCCGAGCAGCAAAAGGTGTTTGCTGTTTAGGATATAAGTGGAGATGAACTCTGTCGATGATGTGAGGAGCTGCGTTTTTGGACCAGGTGGTCTATAGCAGAGTAGAATATGTAGAAATATATATATATACACTAGTACATATAACACCGCGCTACCTAACCAAACATAAAATAGCTGCCAGACACCACAGAATTGGATCAATTCTGCACAAAAAACAAGTGATAACAAAAGAAAAGTGTAGCGCTAAAATTATGCGAAAATTAACCATATCACACAGTGAAGCATCATATAAACATATAAATGAAAAAAACACATAAATCAATAATGAAAAATGTGTAACTTGTGTTCAGAAAAGTTCATATCTATAGATATAAAGTGTCTAGGGGATGAGTCTCGGTATTGATTCTCAATCCAGTTGTCCAAATAAACGTGACAATAATAAGAATAGTGTTGATAGCAGATCCACCACCAGGGAGAAAAATAGGAGGCTTACCAGAAAACGTGGACTCAACTAAGCATATACTTAATGAGTCACTATAGCGTGTATATGATGATATCCGGACAGCAAACCTTCCAATGGCAAAGAAGAGATGGAATCTCAATGCTGGTCAACTCTTCCAGTTCAATAGAAGTGCTTTTGTTGAATTATGCATTATGCCGCGGACACCACAGACTGGTAGAAGAGAGACATTCTATATGTGTGCTGTATTGACCTAAAATACTCTATTGGTACTCTTTCTTGCAGCTCCCTGCTGCTCTGTTGACACTGTGCAGACATGCACTCTTCTGCTTACTCCCTTGCCATCAATGGACTCCTATAGCAGAGTAGAATATGAACCGTGTCCTGGGGATTTGTTTGCAGTTGCAGAGTGAGGGTTTCCATCAATGGAGGTGAGTTCTGCTGGTCTGGTTTAGTGATCGAGAGGTGAGTCTTGTGGATCACCGCCAGGCCTCCTCCTCTTTGCCCCACTCTGTTTTCTGTTAGAATACGATAATTTTCAGGCACCAGTTCTGCTAGAATGGTGTTACAGTCGGCTGTAAGCCAGCTTTCTGCGATAAAGAGGCAGTCTAAATCGTATTTTAGGATGAAATCATGGATTTCTTGTCAGTGTTTTACTGCCAATCTTGTGTTGACCAAAGCGCATGATATGTGCTTAGGCTGGGGTGAATGCTTATAATTTTTGACTGTCGATCGTCGATCGATTCTTAACAGTTGCTCACTCCTTAGAGCTTTTTTGATGACAACTGGTAATATTGAGGCAAATGGTTTTAGATCCCAGATGGTTTCTGCAGAGTATCTCAGATTAGCCATAGTCGCAGAAAACACAGGGAAAGTAATATTGATTGGGGATGTATTGGAATGGAAAGGAAGATTTGCAAGTGGGCCCCCACTCGCTAAGTCTTCCCTCCCCGTTTTGATCCAGAGGAAGGCGAAAAAACCCTAGGCGTGCTGTGCCAATCTGCAACGCCCAGGGAAAAAAAAAAAACCTTCCTGATCCCTCAAGGGCGATCGGGCAAACCCTGGATCAAGTGCTGAAAGGTTGAAGTCCCTGGATTTGTAAATGTTAGCGCTAATGGAGGGGGGGCATGGGGGGGATTATGCACCCCTGCGTTCGCAGGTGGGAGCCAATTCCAGTGATCGGGCTGTGGAAGGGAAGTGGGGATGAGTAGTAGTGGTGTTTCAATTCCTTGGGTGTAGTAAGATGGGCGCCGACTGGGACTAGGCCCGAGCCGGGGGCTGGGGTACTGGGGCACTGAGGGGAGGCAGTGGAGATCCTGCTGGGGGCACCGGAGGGAGTCCTGGGGGACTGGGGGGTTTAGTGAAGTTTGAAGGGGGGGTTTGAACTGGTTGAGCACGGCGCACCGCTAGGCCTCGGCTGAAGCTGCGGACTTTCCTAAATGCAGCCGCTGCGACCTAGTAGCGGAATTGTCTGGGCCCCAATGGTTGAGGATGGCGGGAGCGGTGGCGGGGAGATACTTTGGACGCGGATGGGGGTGCGTGGGAGTACTGGTCGGCCATTACTCCGGATGTTACTCCGTTAACCTAGGCCGGAGCCGCGGCTTATCCTGAAAAGGACGGCCACACACTTTCCCAGGGTAGGAGGATGGACCGGAGGCCAGAGAGTAATAGACCTTACCTGTAAGAAGATGCCTACAGGCGGCGGAGGGAGAGGGAAGCCAAAGGGGGAAGGAGAATCGGTAGTCCTGGGTGCTGTAGCCGGTGCTGCAGCAGGAGCTAGAAAAAAAACCTGCCTGTCTGATCTAGCCCTGAGGTGAGCCTACTCGTTGGAGAGCGTCCTGCTACACCACTGACTGAACTGGTATGAACTCAGAGTACTGTCAGGTATTTACTCACCGAGGCCGAGATGCCGAGAGCGGCTCACCTTTGCAACTTGGCGCACTCAGTCCCCTGGATGTGAGACAGCGGGGGAGGGCGCAAAGAGGCTCCGGTTACCAGCAGAGAAGCTGAATGTTGATAGTAGATCAGGTGGTGCTGGACAAGGAGCCCAGTTGGTAGAAGGTAAACGGAGACAGGCCATAGGTCAGGTACCAGAGAAGTTCAGATAACTGAGAGCAAGTTCAAGCCAGAGACTGTAAGCAGGTACGGGATGCAGGCCAGAGTCAAGGGCCTGGAGAAGGTAACGAGGTACAAGCCAGAGGTCAGGGGTTAGAGACAGCAGCAGATCTAGAGAGGCAAGCCGGGGGTCAGGTTCAGGACTGAGAGCAGAGTCGTCAGGTCAATCCGGGTCACAACGAGTTCAGGCACAGGTACAGGAAGTTTCAACATGCAGGAGCTGACAACAAACCAGCAACCTGCAACCAGCAACCCGTCATGAGACTGGGGCTGGTTTAAGTAGGCAGGCCAGGACTCTAGTGCGCGTGGTGCGTCCCGCCACACTACGCATGAGCGCGCGCCGTTCGCGCACGGGCATGTGCTGAAGCGCCACTCGGCGGCTGACCACTTTAATCCTCTGACAAGCTGACAATAAATACAACCTGTTTTCCACTCCCTAACGCTACTCCTACTCTCTCCCTAACCAGCGGGGGGCTCTGTTCCTGTCTTACTTCCACACTTTGTGCAGAATTCAACTGTTATGGAATCCTCAGTCAAGCTGCCTTCCCAAATCTTACAGTAACCAATAGGATTGCTATTCTCCCCTAGATGGATGTATGGAGCCCATAGCAAGCGAAAATTTGTCTGAAGAAAAAACACAGTGCCAACAGGGGCGGACTTACCATTGAGGAACCCGGGCACTGCCCGAGGGCCCCATGCCACTAGGGGGCCCCATCGGGGTTGCCAGGCTCATTAAAACCAGGGACAGTATGTAAAAATCTGTGTTTTTTTTTACATCTGTCCCTGATATGTCCAAAACCTACATGCTTTTGATGTAAAAATCCTGAGATTTTAGCTGCCCCGCCTCTGTACTGCCACCTGGCTTGGTGGCCATCTGTAAGCCTGGGGGCCCCATAATCTTCTATTGCCCGGGGCCCCATGAGTTGTCAGTCCGCCCCTGGGCGCCAACTTCAGTTTGGAGGATATCCTGCATCCTCCACTTGCCTACGTGCAACATTTTCAGCAGCATATGGCAATGCTCAATGCACTGAAACACAAGTGCGCTAAAATTGTGTGTTGTGCAAAATGTTTAAAAACCATATTGTGCTAAAATATCTACACATTTGTTACATCTTTTGATCACTGGTGCTTCTTCAGGGGATATTTTGTCGCCAATAATCTAGAAATTATATTGAAATATAAATATCCATCAAAAAAATTATACATTGACCATAAGGCCATAAGGTGATATACAATACATTGATCTATTTTAGACAGGGAATAGGGAACAATGACCAGTCTTACACAGACTGAAAAAGGAAAAAAGCTATATATATATATGTATACAGAGGTGTTGCTAGGGGGGTGCGGTCTGCACCCGGGTGACACCCTTAGAGGTCAGTTACAGGCTGGCCTATCGGGAGATCGGGAGAAATCCTGGTAGGCTGCCTGTAATGTGTCCCTCGATTCGCGGTAAAACCCGGCCCACCGCGATTACCGCGATCCGCGATAAATCCCCACTCAACAACTTAGAGTCGTGGAACCCCCCGCTCAACAACTTTGATCTGCGAACCCCCCCGCTCAACAACGACCCCCCCCGCTCAATCAACAACTCCGTCGAGCCGTGCAATCCCCCCCCCGCTCAACAACTTTGATCTGCGGACCCTCCCGCTCAACAACTCCGAGCCGTGGAACCCCCTCCCGCTTAACAACTTTGATCTGCGAACCCCTCTGCCCAACAACACAGATCCGCGGAACCCCCCCACGCTCAACAACTGTTAAAAAGTTGGGAGGTATGCCTGTGTATCATCATCACAGAGCTTGCTGGGCTCGGCTGGCTGGGTCTGTGTTCGGCGATGACGCTGTAACACAGTCCCGCCCCCCTAGACCGGCTCATGTGATAGTAGATAGAATCAGTGTTCAGCCTATCACATGAGCCGGTCTAGGGTGGTGGGACCGTGTTACTGCGTTATCGCCGAACACAGACCCAGGCAGACCAGCTCAGTGAGGATACACAGGAGATGTCATGGCGGCCGCACAGCCAGGCAGAGGTGCTTAATAGGAGCCGGATCGCATATATGTTGCATATAGAGGAATTGAGCTGTCTATATTCCTCCATATAGCCGCTGAATGCTTGCAGAAGGGAGAGGAGGAGAATCAAGCATTCTGTGGCTGTATGGAGGACTATAGACAGCTCAATTCCTCTATATGTAGCCCCCCTGCTTCTCCTCCTATCAGGTTCTCATTGAAGCCCCCTCAGTGTTCTCCTCCACCACACTCTCCAGCCCCCCCACAGTTCTCTCTACCACTGTTCTTTCTGCCCCCTCTGATCCCCCCCATCCTTCTCCAGCCACCATCCCAGTGCCCCCCCAGTGCTCTCCACCCCCCGCGTGCTCTCTACCCCCATTCTCCCCCAGTGCTCTCCACCCCTGTTCTCTCCCCCCCCCAGTACTCTCTACCCCTGTTCACCCCCCCCGTGCTCTCCACCCCTGTTCTTCACACCCCCCAGTGCTCTCCACCCCTGTTCTCCACACCCCCCCCCCCAGTGCTCTCCACCCCTGTTCTCCACCCCCCCCCCCCCCCCAGTGCGCTCCACCCTTGTTCTCTAAACCCCCCCCCCCCCAGTGCTCTCTACCCCTTTTCTCCCCCAGTGCTCTCCACCCCTGTCCCCCCCCCCAGTGCTCTCCACCCCTGTTCTCCACACCCCCCAGTGCTCTCCACTCCTGTTCTGCTCTCCACCCCTGTTATTTCTGGCCCCCACTGGTGCTCTCAAGCTCCCCCCATTGCTCTCCACTCCCCCCTATTCTTTGTACCCCCAGTGCTCTCCAGCCCCTGTGCTCTCCAGCCCTGTTCCTTCTTGCCCCCCCAGTGCTCTCAAGATCCCCCTTAGTGGTCTCCAGCCACCCCCTTAGCCTCCCGTGCTCTCCACCTCTGTTCTTTTTGCCCTCTGCCAGTGCCTTCAAGCCCCCCATTGCTCTCCGCTCCCCACCCCTGTGATCTCCACTCCCCTCTGCTCTTTGCCCCCATCCATGTGCTCAGAGGACAGGCTGACTGGGGGCAGAAAATGAGGACGGCTGAAGGTGCAGGTGGCCAGGGACCACTCCATCTCACAACAAACAGATCCTCTGGAAGGAGCACTGTTTCTATCCAAAACGAGAAAAGACCCTGCCTGCTGATGGCGATCATGGATATCCTGCTGGCATGGAAGGTACCGTACCAAGCATCAACAACACACCTTCCCACAGACAGGGACTTTAGACTGGGACATGGGGCACAGGAGGGGCTGCAATGATGGGCACAGTGGCGACAATTGCTGGGCACAGAGGCAACAATTGCTGGGCACAGTGGTGACAATTGCTGGGCACAGTGGTGACATTTGATGGCATGGAATAGTGGTGACAATTGCTGGGCACAGTGGTGACAATTGATGGCACAGTGGTAACAATTGATGGCACAGTGGCTGTGTTTGGCATAGCACAGTGGCTATGTTTGGCATAGCACAGTGGCTGCGTTTGATGGCATGGCATAGTGGTGACAATTGCTGGGCACAGTGGTGACAATTGCTGGGCACAGTGGTGACAATTGATGGCACAGTGGTAACAATTGATGGCACAGTGGCTGCGTTTGGCAAAGCACAGTGGCTGCGTTTGATGGCATGGCATAGTGGTGACAATTGCTGGGCACAGTGGTGACAATTGCTGGGCACAGTGGTAACAATTGATGGCACAGTGGCTGCGTTTGGCATGGCACAGTGGCTGCGTTTGGCATGGCACAGTTAAAATAAATACAGTTCTTTAACAGTTTAAGCTTTGAATTCTATTATTTTCATATGATTTTGTTATTCAAATTTGCTAGTTGATTGAAAGTTATTAACGGCAGTACTGGTTTCAATATATGCAGTGTTATAATGGATTTTTTTTTTTGGGGGGGGGGGGGTGACACCATGTTATACTGCACCAGGTGACACCAACCCTAGTGACGGCACTGTATGTATATATACAGTACAGACCAAAAGTTTGGACACACCTTCTCATTCAAAGAGTTTTCTTTATTTTCATGACTATGAAAATTGTAGATTCACACTGAAGGCATCAATTAGACGTTAATTAACACATGTGGAATTATATACATAACAAAAAACTGTGAAACCACTGAAAATATGTCATATTCTAGGTTCTTCAAAGTAGCCATCTTTTGCTTTGATTACTGCTTTGCACACTCTTGGCATTCTCTTGATGAGCTTCAAGAGGTAGTCACCTGAAATGGTCTTCCAACAGTCTTGAAGAAGTTCCCAGAGATGCTTAGCACTTGTTGGCCCTTTTGCCTTCACTTTGCGGTCCAGCTCACCCCAAACCATCTCGATTGGGTTCAGGTCCGGTGACTGTGGAGGCCAGGTCATCTGGCGCAGCACCCCATCACTCTCCTTCTTGGTCAAATAGCCCTTACACCATGGGTGCCCAATCGCTGGCCCGTGGGCCACATGTGGCCCGGGGCGCCCTTCCGAGTGGCACGCCATGTCTTGCTCTGAGATGGCGGGTCAGCATGCCCAGATCACGGGCTCCCGACCCGCCATCTCCGAGCATTAGTGAATGGGGTCATGTGCGTGGGGCTGACCTATCCGTAATTGCAGCGGGGCTGGCCTATCCATGATCGCGGCGGGGCTGGCCTATCTGTGATCGCGGCAGGGCTGGTCTATCAGTGATCACGGTGGGGCTGGCCTATCAGTGATCATGGTGGGGCTGGCCTATCCATGATCACCACCAGGCTAGCCTATCCACAATCAAGGCCAGGCTGGCCTATCCACGATTGTGCTGGCTTCTGGTGTCAGTATTAGTGTAGAAGTCAGTGCAGTGAGGTGGTCAGCATAGTGTAGTGAGGTGGTCAGCATAGTGTAGTGAGGTGGTCAGTGTAGTGTAGTGAGGTGGTCAGTGTAGTGTAGTGAGGTGGTCAGCGTAGTGTAGTGAGGTGGTCAGCGTAGTGTAGTGAGGTGGTCAGTGTAGTGAGGTGGTCAGTGTAGTGTAGTGAGGTGGTCAGTGCAGTGAGGTGGATAGCCAGCTGGAGTTCTGGCTTAAGACTTGACCGGGAGCCCCTGGTGGTGGCGGTGAGCAGAGCAGACGGTCTGGGAGACACATGGCAGGTGCAGAGCAGGTAGTTGTAACTGTACTGAGCTGTGAAGCAGGTAGCTTGGGTAGTACCGGGCAGATACAGAGCGGGTGAGACTGGAGGCAGATCCGGGATGCAAGCCGAGGTTCAAGGGTTGGAGAGAGCAACAAGTCCGAAGTCAAGCCAGAGGTCAGGGGGTGGAGAAGACAGCGTATCCAGTAAGCAAAGCCAAGGTCAACTTCAGGGAGAGAGCAGAGTCGTACGGAAATCCGGGTCAGTGATTCAGGTAAGGTGGCAGAAAGTCCAAGCACAAGCTGAAGACAAACCAGCAACCCGCCATGAGACAGGAGCTGGTTTAAATAGCCTGGTCAAGCCTCAGATTGGTTCCGAGGGGATGCGCGCCCGTGCACGTGCCGTGCCGCCAGACCGCGCATGCGCGCGCCTTTCACGCACAGGGGCGCGCCGGAGCGCGGCTCTACTGCGCATGTGCAGAGGTCGGGGACTAACAGGGTTGGCTCCCTGACAGTGCCCCCCCAAGGGGCGGACTCTGGACGCCCAAACTGGCCATTAACTCTGGGTGTTCTTGGTGAAAGGCACGGATCGGACATGGAGCATGCAAATTCCCAGAAGGCTCCCAGGAATTGTCCTCCGGGGGGTACCCCTTCCAATTTACTAGGTAATGGAGTTGCCTGCCCCTCTTCCTACAACTCACAATGGACTCCACTTCGAACTCCAGTTCCCCCTTAATCTCCACTGGTGGAGGTGGGGGTTCTTCCCTCCCAGAAAAGGGATCAGGAACAACGGTTTTAAGGAGAAAAGCATGAAAAATAGGGTGAATTCTGTAAGATTCAGGTAGGGCAAGTTTGAAAGCCACGGCGTTGATCTTCCGCTTGATCCTAAAAGGACCAATGAACCTTGGACCAAGTTTTCGAGAGGGAACTGGTAATCTTAAGTTGGTGGCGGACAGCCAGACCTCCTCCCTGATTTTAAAAGCTGAGCACTCCTTCTTTCCTCTATCGTGAAATCTTTTATAGTCCTCCTGGGCCTGTCGCATCATCTCCTGAAGTTTCAGAAAATTTGACTGGATGGTCGTTAAGTGCTGGGACAGGTATTTCTGGGAGAGCATCTGGAAGGAAGGATGGGTGGTACCCAAAGTTGGACCAGAAGGGGGTCTGGTTAGTGGTAGAGTGAACAGAGTTATTGTAGGAAAACTCAGCGGATGGTAACAAGGACGACCAATAATCTTGAGAGGAAGAACAGAAGCATCGCAAAGTTTGGTTCGTCCGTTCCGTTTGGCCATTGCTCTGGGGGTGATATGCCGAAGAGAGGCAGCTCTTAACTTCCAATGCCTTACAAAGTTCTTTCCAGAATCTGGATGAGAATTGGGCGCCCCTGTCGGAGACAATGCTCCTGGGTACCCCATGGAGCCTGACGATCTCTTTAAAAAAAAATTCTGTCCGTTTCTGCCGCGGAGGGAGTACCTACCATGGGCAAAAAATGAGCCATTTTAGAGAGGCGATCAGCCACAACCAGGATTGAGGTGAAGCCCCTAGACGGAGGTAAGTCCACGATAAAATCCATGGAAATTTCCGCCCATGGGCATTCCGGGATAGGTAAGAGTTTGAGCAACCCTCAGGTCTTGGTATTAGGACCCTTGTTTCGTTGACACCGGGTACATGATGTGACATAAGCCTTACAATCCTGTCTCCATCTAGGCCACCAAAAGGAACGAGAGATCAGTTCACTAGTTTTCTGTGCCCCAAAGTGTCCTGCTAATTTGTGATCATGGAATGTACTTAAGACCAACCGTCTGGCTTCCGTTGGTACAAAAACCAAAGTAAGTCGCCATGCTTTTCCAACGCCTCAACTTCCGGATCAGGACACTGTCTGGATGCTGCCTTAAGGGAGTTCAGCAAGTCCCCTTGGGAAAGCAAGAGAAAGTTCCGGGGGGACAGGATGGTACTGGGTTCTGCAGTGCAAGGAGTTTCGGGGAACATCCTGGAGAGGGCATCCGCTTTTCCGTTTTTTGAGCCGGGTCTGTAAGAAATATGGAAATTGAACCTTGAGAAAAAAAGAGCCCACCGGGCTTGCCTGGGTCTTAAGCGTTTTGATGAACGTAAATATTCAAGGTTTTTGTGGTCCGTAAAGATCATGATGGGATGGGCCGCCCCCTCCAGTAGGTATCTCCACTCCTCTAGAGCAACTTTAATGGCAAGCAGCTCCCTGTCTCCCACATCATAGTTTCTTTCCAAAGAAGTTAGCTTCTGAGAAGCGTAGGCCACTGGATGTAGCAGAGCCTTCACCCCTTGTCTCTGTGATAAAATGGCCCCAGTGGCAGTCTCGGAGGCGTCTACCTCCAGAGTAAAGGGTAATGTTGGGTCCGGGTGTCGTAGGACCGGTGCAGAGGAGAAGGCGGATTTAAGCCTCTCGAAGGCGGATTTAAGCCTCTCGAAGGCGGATTTAAGCCTCTCGAAGGCTTCCTGAGCCTCTTGTGAACACTGGAAGCAGTGAGCTTAGTAATGGTTGCTATAATGGAGGAGAAGCCAACAATAAATCTTCTATAGAAATTGGCAAAGCCAACAAACCGTTGCACCCCCTTCTTGTCAACCGGGGCTGGCCACGCTTGAATGGACTTTACCTTTTGCGGATCCACGGCGACCCCACTGGTGGAGATAATGAATCCCAGAAATTGTACTGAAGTTTTCTCAAATTCACATTTTTCCGCTTTCAGGTACAGTTTATGCTCTCTCAGTATGGCAAGAACCTTTTTGACATTGCACAGGGGTAGTTCAATGGAGACTGAAAAAATGAGAATGTCGTCCAGGTAAACGACCAAAAAATCATCCAGGTGTTCGCGGAAGATGTCGTTAACGAGGTGTTGGAAGGTGGCTGGGGCATTACAGAGCCCGAAGGGCATCACAATGTACTCGAAGTGTCCGAATCTGGACCTGAAGGCCGTCTTCCACTCATCCCCCGCCCTGATCCGAATGAGATTGTAAGCGCCTCTCAAGTCTAGTTTAGAAAAAACTTGAGCTTACCAGAAGCTCTGGAAAAGCTCCGGAATGAGAGGTAGCGGGTACCTGTTTTTAACAGTAATTTTATTGAGTTCACGGTAGTCAATGCAAGGTCTTAATGAGCCGTCTTTCTTTTCCACAAAAAAGATACCTGCTCCGGCTGGAGAGGAGGACGGGCGGATGAAGTGTTTTTCGAGGTTTTCATTAATATAGGCCTTGAGGGCCTTTAATTCAGTCTCAGATAGTGGAAAAATACGGCCAAAAGGGACCTCGGATCCAGGTAAGAGGTCAATAGGGCAGTCATAAGGCCGATGAGGTGGGAGGCAGTCGGCTTGCTGTTTATCAAAAACGTCCTTGAATTCTAGATAAACTGAAGGGACGTGCAGAAGGTTTTCCGGTGGGGTTGTTATGGCAGAGCAGACATCGACTAGAGGTGCAAAGAAATGCTGAGCGCAATATGATGATGTGAAACTGACTTCTTTCTTTAGCTAATCAATACAAGGTTGATGCGCTTGTAAACAGGGAAGGTCCAACATGATAGGGAATAGAGGAGATGGAATAAGGTCAAGACATAGGAACTCTTGGTGGCCTGAGTCGGTGGTGGCACAGATGGGTTTAGTCTCGTGAGTAATGAGTCCGGAACGGGGCAGCGACCCGTCGGCCAAGTGGATCTGTAACTGGTGGAATCTAGAAAGCAGCTGCACGCTCCCGAATCAACAATGGCCAGTAGACGGGTTGCCCCTGCTGGTAACTGTAGAGAAATAAAAAGGACAACATGAGTCTGAGGGAAATTAGCAACATGGTAATTGTAGGCAGGTAGCGGCTTAGACTTACTAGGTCTTACGGGGCAACTGCGGAGGAAGTGGCCAGCCCCTCCGCAGTAAAGGCACAAGTTGGCTTGGCGCCTCCGTTGTCTTTCCTCGGTGGTGAGAGGGGCTCGGACCAGCCCGAGCTGCATCGGCTCAGGGTCAGGAAAAGTGGTAACTGGAGAAGTAACTGGAGAAGAACTGGAGACGGTGGAGCTGGAGAAGGCCTTGAAGGAATCCTGGTGGAGCGTGTGGTTTGGAAACGCTCGGCACGCCGCTCTCGCAGGCGCCTGTCTAACTGGGTAGCGGATTGGATCAGACTTTCTAGTGAAGCAGGGGTCTCTGTCCTCTCCAGCTCGTCCTTAAGGGCCTCCGAGAGCCCCTGGCGGAACTGGTACATCAGGGCGGCTTCGTTCCAGCCCGTGTTGGCCGACCATTTTCGGAACTCGGCCGTGTAGTCCTCCATGGGTCTTCTCCCTTGAGCCAGGTTATGGAGGATGGCTTCGGCTGTGGCTGTGCGTTGCGGATCGTCATATAACTTTGCCATGTGCAAAAAAAAGAAATTGATCGAGTCCAGGATTGGGCTTCTTTGCTCCATCAAGCTGTGAGCCCATGCTTGGGGCTCCTCAGTCAGGAGGGAGATCACAAACCCCACTTTCACGGGTTCAGAACAAAAAGTCCTAGGTTGATACAGAGAGCAGGCGTTCTTGAAGGCCCGATATTTTCTTTGATCACCCTCAAATCGCTCTGGGATGGGAACCCGGGGTTCTGGCTCAGTCATAACCACAGCCGGGGTAGAAGGTGCTTGAGAAGTTGAAACTCCGGGGGATGGAGCCACAGATGGAGACGAGGGTCCAGGCGGACTGGCCAGTTGTTGGAGGCGGCCATCTATTTGCAGATATCCTTCCAGGAGCTTTTGAACCGCCTCAGTGAGGGTGGAGACCTGCTGGCAAAGGGCCTCAAAGGGCGAGCGCGCCCTGTCGGCTTCAGACATCTGGCTGGTTTGTACTGTCAGACTGCGTACTCACCGAAGCCGAGATGCCGAGGGCGGCTTACCGTTGCGACCCGGCGCACACCGTCCCCTGGAGTTGGGACAGGGGAGGAAGGCACCGGCGCCAGCAGGGTTCTGGATAGGCAGCTAGAGGGGATGCGCGCCCGTGCACGCGCCGTGCCGCCAGACCGCGCATGCGCGCACGTCTTTCACGCACAGGGACGCGCCGGAGCGCGGCTCTACTGTGCATGTGCAGAGATCGGGGACTAACAGGGTTGGCTCCGTGACATCAGCGTAGTGTAGTGAGGTGGTCAGTGTAGTGTAGTGAGGTAGTTAGTGTAGTGTAATGAGGTGGTCAGCTTAGTGTAGTGAGGTGGTCAGTGTAGTGTAGTGAGGTGGTCAGCGTTGTCTTGTGAGGTGGTCAGTGTAGTGAGGTGGTCAGCGTAGTGTAGTGAGGTGGTCAGTGTAGTGTAGTGAGGTGGTCAGTGTAGTGAGGTGGTCAGCGTTGTGTTGTGAGGTGGTCAGTGTAGTGTAGTGATCAGCAGTGTTGTAAGTAACGGCGTTTAAATAAACGCCGTTACGTAACGATTGGCCGTCAAGGGGTAACTAGTAATCTACCTGATTACTTTTACCCCAACACCAACGCCGTTGCCATTACATTGGCGGCGTTACCATAGTTACATTGAGCGCACGGCGCGGGTGGCAGTCCAGGGTCATGTCCCTGTCTAACTTCTCCTCAGGGCCGGCGGGATGGAGCCTGTGAATGCATTGTGAATTGTGATTGGGTGGCCCGGGTCACACTGTCTGTCATCACATGATGCCATGCCCATATTCTACTTGATTGGTCGCCGGCGGGCATGTGACTCAGTGTCGGATTGACTCGGTGGGTGGCGCTGGCGCGGCGCATGCACATGCCCCTGGAGTCTCTAGCCCGCGGCCGCCTGCAGTCTCAGAGAGACGTGACTCGTGTCGTGTGTCGGGACTCGGGTGTGACTGACTGACGATGTCAGTGTCACTGACGGTCCCGGAGCCACCGACATCTCCCCTGTCCGTCCCCCACGGAGGCTCCGCTCCACCACACCACCGGTCCGAGGCCAGCAGCAAGCCAGCAGCCAAGTCACACTGACTCACCTCACCAGGCAACACCGATTGTGGCCCTGTGGCTGCCCCTGCCCTGCTCAAGCCAGCAGACAGCAGTACGGACCGACCGACCGACTGTGGCCCCTGCCCCCTGCCAGGTGAGGAGCCCATTGGAACTGGGGGGGGGAGCGGCCTAGTCTAAGGCCTGCCTGGTCTGGTGGTGGTGATGTGAATGAACTGTGTGCTACTGGGCTGGCTGAGCTGACCGACTGGCTGGCTGTGCTGATATTGTTGCTTGCTTCAAAGCAAAAAAAGACTCCAATTATCTGTCTATAAATATATAACAGGCTTATAGACAGATAATTGGAGTCCTTTAAGCTTTACAATTACAAGCAATATCAGCAGCAGCAGTCACTGTCAGCTCAGCCAGTAGCACAAAGTTCATATTTCGTTTATATAAAAAAAAATCTCAGTTACTTTTCCGAGTAACTAGTTACTTTGCTAATAAAGTAACTGAGTCACTAACTCAATTACTTTTTCGGACAAGTAACTTGTAATTATATTTCAGACAGGAGGCTTCGTATCTTGCATTAATCTTTCTTTTAATGCTCATAGCAGAAAACATAACATTCATTTCTTTTTCTTTAAAATAATAGAGAAAAGAAAAAACTTATTTAGAACTACAATTCCCAGCAGCCCCGGGGTCCCCTCCCCTAGGTCATAGTCTCTATATAAGGGCCTGTCTGGGTATCCTCCTCCTCTTTCTTTCTGCTCATGGCAATGAGATAAGTATTTGTCTGATTTTGTGATTGTACTGTACTTTTACATATACTGTAATTGTTGTGTTTTTAGACAACTGTAACTTAATCCCTCTGCCGGATGGCTGTGGTAACTCCCAGCTGTTTTCGGCCCGTTTTTTCCTCATGTTATTGTGTTTTGTGAGTACCTCAGTCCTCACTACCTGCCCCCTCAGCGCCATGTCTCATTACTAATTCCCCTCTCCTCCCCCCCGCGCGCGCGCGCCGCGATTCGCGGGCTTTACACGGGAGAGGGGCGCGGCATTCCCAGGCGTCCTATCAGAGCGTTCTCGGCCGTAATCTCGCGAGATTACGGCTGGGGCTTCTGCTGCCGTGCTTCCTCCTTCCTCTCACTGTCGTTCTGACTGAGAAGGAGTGTGCAGCTGCTGGCTAGGACGGTATCATATCTAAAAACCCCAGGTATCATCTTCTTCTGGGAAACGATTGCGCTTCCTTCAGGTGCCTTGCCTCTAGCTTGGGGACATTTTTTTCCCCATCACACTTCCCTCAGATCCCTTGCCTTGTCCTTCCTTTAATTCCTATAGTACCCTACTCTGATTGTCAGTGATTTATCCCTGACGATCTCCCAGTTGAATTCACTCATACATTATATCTTAGTTGTTACAATGGCAGCTGGTAAAGACGTTTCTGGATTTTCCGGACTGCCCAATGAAGAGGTGGAGGTAGATGCCTCGCACCTACTATCCACGGTCCAAATCCAAGACCTAATAAATAAATCCATTCAAGCAGCTTTGGCTGCTAACGCTACGCATCAAATACCCTTGCCACCCACCTCGGGGACCACACCTACCAGGGGTAAATCGTCCCAAAAACTAAAGCACCTAACAGTGCATTTCGACTCCCCGGCAGGGGAAGTTTATAATATGCCCCAGGCAGGATCCGAACCGGTCTGCCGCACCCCGCATGTACCTGATCCAACACGACCCTTGAGCCCCAAGGAGAACAAAAAAGGGCAAAAGTCCGCCAAGCGGATTAAACCGGACTCTTTTGATACGTCTGATGACGAGTCCGACGAGTCTGACAGGGCCGAGGCCTCTGATTCAGACCTGGATGGCGAGGAAGAGACAGGGTTTACGGCGGATTATCATGACGCCAACACTGAGTTGCCACATGCAGCTATCCTGGACACTCAGGGTCAATCCTTATTTAATCCTGATGAGATTTCACATCCTCGCTCAGGGGATTGGGCCCCACTGCCCCATGTGGCTCAATACCTAGAACATTGGACCAGACGGTCATTAGACAGAGTAAACCGCAACAAATTACGTGCGGAATGCCCCAGACCATACGTGGCAAATAAGGTTGCGGTCACCCCGGAAATAGACCCGGTGCTCCTAAAATACCTTACTAGAGCAGGGAAGTACTCAAAAAAGGGTATTGAGAGGTCCTTTAAAACTATTCAGGACCGCATACTGGACCTTCTAGGCCCGCTCACCAAAATTTTAAATCTTTCGGAGCAAGCGGCCTCCTCGGCCCAACCGATAGATCTGACACAACTTAGGGGCTGGGCCCAACGCGCGGTATGCTTACTGGGTACCGCTAACACGACTTGCTCAGTGGAACGTCGCCGTTCCATATTGATGAAATTAGACCCCCAACTCAGCCATTTAGCGCCGATGGTCTCCTGTTCGGGGACGACCTGATAAAAAATATCAATAAATTTATCAGCCTTTTCTCAAGCCTGGACAAGGCACAGACTTCTCTGAAGAGATCACAACCTGGCAAGGTTTTTGGTAAGGCCGGTAGAGGCAGAGGGCGATCTACCGGCCATACTGCCCCATACAGGCCCTATTCCAGACCGCCAGGCCAGCAGTTCACCCCTGCTCCACAATCATATGCCATACCCATGGCCCAACCGGCCCCCTTCTTCCCCCCTCGAGGACGCCCCTGGAGAGGACGAGGGGGACGCGGATTTCCCAGGTCAAGACCACCAACCGGTGAGTACACTCCCATGCTTAGTTCCACATACACTGGTGGGGGGCAGACTAATGTATTTTTTCCACGTCTGGTCCACGATTTCGGCAGACACATGGATCCTCAATACGGTGTCGGGTTACAGGATAGAGTTCTTATCTCTCCCGACCCTCAATGTGATACCCCACCCCATCCAATTTTCTTCCCACAACATGGGGCTGATAGACGAAGAGCTCAAGGAGCTTCTGTCCAAAGGGGCGGTCCGAGAAGTAGACCCTCTCTCGCCCGTATTCATCAGCAACATCTTCTTAGTAAAGAAGAAAGACGGCGGCTACCGCCCTGTCATAAACCTGAGAGATCTCAACCAACATGTGACATACCACCATTTCAAGATGGAAGGTATCCATCTGTTACGCGATCTCCTTCGGCCGGGAGATTGGCTGGTAAAAATAGATTTGAAAGACGCATACCTTACTGTCCCTATCCACGAAGAGTCTCAATCTTTCCTAAGATTTCAGTGGAAGGACCGAATGTGGCAGTTCACCTGCCTCCCATTCGGATTGTCATCTGCCCCCTGGTGCTTCACCAAACTACTCAAGCCGGTAGTTGCCGCTCTGAGGAGCAGAGGTGTTCGCCTAATTATCTACCTGGACGACCTGCTTATTATGGCACGTTCCAGAACACAAACCCTCTTGCACAGACAATGGGCGGTCTCCTTGCTGGTGGAACTCGGTTTCCTCATCAATTACAAAAAATCCGTACTGAATCCCTCTCAAGAGATAGAATTCTTGGGGTTCCTAGTAGACACCAGGCGAGCTATGCTTCTATTACCAAAATTAAAACTGGCTCTGATTCGCAAGGAAATCAGAGCCACACTGCGCAAGGGTCTGGTATCCTTACGTATGATTGCTCGCATAGTAGGCCTTTTGTCAGCATCTATCCAGGCTATATTCCCAGCCCCCTTGCACTATCGAGCTCTACAGAGACTCAAAACACTCCATTTGCGCCAAGGTCTCCGGTACGCGGACAAGGTTCCGTTAGATCCGGAAGCAATAGAAGAATTGCTGTGGTGGCTTCATTACGTAGTAGCATGGAACGGCAGAACGATCTTCAATTCCTATCCCGATGTGATCATAGAATCCGACGCGAGCCGCCTAGGTTGGGGTGCCCGATGCGGACACCTTACCACAGGAGGGAAATGGTCCATGGAGGAATCTCTCCTCCATATCAATGCCCTAGAACTCCTGGCAGCGCATTTTGCGATCAGGAGTTTTCTCCCTCATACTTCCAACAGATGCGTGCTCTTACGCATGGACAACGTGGCGGCGGTGCAGTATGTCAACCGCTTAGGGGGCACCAAGTCCAAATTGCTGACGAACATTGCGTCCGAATTTTGGCAATTTTGTCTTTCGGTAAATGTCACCCCAGTAGCGGAATATCTCCCTGGGATATCCAACGCAGTTGCAGATTGGAACTCTCGCTACCTTACGGACTCCAGCGACTGGACGCTGGACCGTACAGTTTTCCTTATACTACACAACCTGTGGGGTCCTTTCCATACAGACCTTTTCACCTCACGCCTCAACCGGCAACTGCCCCACTTTTACAGCTGGAGGCCGGACCCGGAGGCATCAGCAGTCGATGCATTCCGACAAGTCTGGGCGCGGGGGACGCACTATGCGTTTCCCCCGTTCAATATGATCACCAGAACCCTGCTTCAAGTAGCAAACCAGAAGGCGACGGTGGTGTTGATCACCCCCTGGTGGCCGACACAACCATGGTTTCCTCTTCTCCTGGGGATGTCGATCGACTACCCCCAATTACTCCCCTCCTCCCTTCATCTTTTGTCAAACGCAACCAAGGGTTACCACCCACTGATACTGAACGGGAACCTTCCTCTCCTAGCGCGGTTGGTTTCGGGGTCGAGGACAGCGATAGCGCTATTTCACAATCAGCTAGAGACCTTCTCGCCCTGGCCTGGGCCCCAGGGACTAGATCGGTGTATTGATCTGCCTGGGCTCTGTGGGTTCGTTGGTGTGATCAACGGCAAATTGATGCCGTTCGTGCACCTGTATCAGCGTTAGTAAATTATCTAGCAGACTCTTATGAAGCTGGAAAATCCTACAGTTTACTGAATGTCTATAGATCTGCCATCTCGGCGTACCACTGCCCAGTGGATGCCTTACCTATAGGTAAACACCCTTTAGTATGTAAGCTCCTCCGGGGGGTAAAGTTTAAACGTCCCCCTCGTCCCAGATACCAATCTACGTGGGATGTCTCCCGGGTTCTTGAATTCTTCTCCAATTGGAGGGACAATGACGTCCTCTCTTTGAAGAATCTTTCTATCAAGATGGCTACCCTTTTATGCCTGGTTTCCATCAAAAGGGTCTCGGATGTTAAAGCGCTTGACATCTCTTGACGTCAATTCTCGCCAGAAGGTGTACGGTTTTCCGTAGTTCGTAGGACAAAAACGGGAATTCATACGGTGTTTTCTCCCTTTTTTCCTGATCACCCACACATTTGTGTGGTTCGATGTCTGCAACATTACGAGTCCCGGACTGCAACCCTATGGTCAACCACTCATAACCTTCCAGTGTCATCGGCCACATTGGCCAGGTGGGTGAGAACGGCCATGAACATGGCCGGGATTGACACCTCGCTTTTCGGTGCTCACTCCTCAAGAGGTGCCATGGCTACTAAGGTGATCACGTCAGGTGGTTCTCTATCGGATCTATTATAAGCGGCGGATTGGTCGTCAGAAACGACTTTTCGGCAATATTATTTCCACCCACAAGGCCATGTCTCTACTTCGGTGCTTTAATGTGATATACTTGCAGATATTATACAATGTATGTTAGCTTTAAACTTGCAAGATACGAAGCCTCCTGTCTGAAATATAATTCGGGATTTTCCTAGCTAATATGACAGAAAATCTGAGTTATATGATGACAGGAGGCGAGTATCTTCCCACCCTACCCGCCCTGTCACGATATGTTTTCTAGTTTCAGGTTATTGAGGAGCGGAGTAAACGTCTATACGGACAACAATGAAGCATTCTGGAGTTCCCGAATGACGATTATTCTGTTTTTGTTCCAGTTGAACACATTTACGGTCAAGTAGGAAACGACCTGTTACATACAGTTGAAGATGGCCCAGTTGGCCTAGTTCCAGTGTTGGAGGAGGAATCCCTGATCAACATTGTATGGTCCACGGCGACAAGGTTACGTGAGGTCCAAGATCGCACAAAGAAAGAGGAGGAGGATACCCAGACAGGCCCTTATATAGAGACTATGACCTAGGGGAGGGGACCCCGGGGCTGCTGGGAATTGTAGTTCTAAAGAAGTTTTTTCTTTTCTCTATTATTTTAAAGAAAAAGAAATGAATGTTATGTTTTCTGCTATGAGCATTAAAAGAAAGATTAATGCAAGATACTCGCCTCCTGTCATCATATAACTCAGATTTTCCGTCATATTAGCTAGGAAAATCCCGAATTGTAACTAGTTACTTTTTTAAAGGAAGATGAACAACACTGGTGATCAGAAACACTGTTGATGGTTACCATGGCTCTAGTGACACTGTACTGGTGTGGTGGTGATCAGGGGCATTGTTGATGACTTACACTAGTTTATGGTGGTGATCAGGAATACTGTTGATGGTTACCATGGCTCTAGTGACACTGTACTGGTGTGGTGGTGATCAGGGGCATTGTTGATGATTTACACTAGTTTATGGTGGTGATCAGGAATACTGTTGATGGCTTACACTGGTCTGGTAATACTGTACTGGTGTTGCTTGTGATCAGGAACACTGTTGATGGCTTACACTGGTCTAATGACACTGTACTGGTGTGGTGGTGATCAGGGACACTGTTGATGGTTACAATGGCTCTAGTGACACTGTACTGGTGTGGTGGTAATCAGAGACACTGTTGACGACTTAAACTGGTCTGGTGACACTAGCACTGGTGTGGTGGTGATTAGTGTTGCTCACGAATATTCGCATTGCGAATATTCCCTACGAATATTGCATATTCGAGTATTCGCGAATAACTCGAATATTGCGGCGAATATTCGCTATGGCGAATATTCGTATTTTTTCAAATTTATTTGTAAAACAGATCACATCCTAGTGATCTCCATCGACGTCTAAAAGCATTGCTGGTATAATTAGAGAGAGACCCTGGGCCGAGTAGCTGATCGATTCTTTTATGTTGCCGAAAATTCGCATTGCGCCAACATAAAAGAATCGCATCAGCTACTCGGCCCTTCTTTTGCATCAGAGCCAATCAGAATAACTCGAATATTCGGCAAAAGGAATATTGCGCGATATTCCTTTTGCCGAATATTCGAGTTATTCTGATTGGCTCTGATGCAAAAGAAGGGCGGAGAAGATAATCGCTCAATAGGAATATTGCGCGATTATCTTCTCCGCCCTTCTTTTGCCCCCTTATTCTCCTTTCTTTTAAGTAGAGTTAGTGTAGAGTTAGTGTTTAGTGCATATTAGTTTAGTAATACAGGAAATGATCTCCGTTTATGAGAATTTCGCAATCATTTTCGCATTAGCGAAATTTCGCAAAAATTTTTTTGGATAATATATCACGAATATTCGATATTAGCGAATATTCGCGAATATTCTTCTATATATTCGCGCAATATCGCGAAATCGAATATGGCGTATTCCGCTCAACACTAGTGGTGATCAGGGACACTGTTGATGGCTTACACTGGTCTGGTGACACTGTACTGGTGTGGTGGTGATCAGGAACGCTGTTGATGGCTTACACTGGTCTGGTGACACAGTACTGGTGTGGTGGTGATCAGGAACGCTGTTGATGGCTTACACTGGTCTGGTGACACTGTACTGGTGTGGTGGTGATCAGGGGCATTGTTGATGACTTACACCAGTTTGGTGACACTGTACTGGTGATCAGGAATACTGTTGATGGCTTACACTGGTCTGGTGATACTGTACTGGTGTGGTGGCAATCAGGGACACTGTTGATAGCTTACACTGGTCTGGTGACACCTTACTGGTGTGGTAGTGATCCGGAACACTGTTGATGACTTAAACTGGTCTAGTGACATCGTACTGGTGTGGTGGTGATCTGGAACACTGTTGATTGCTTACACTGGTCTAGTGACACTGGCACTGGTGTGGTGGTAATCAGGGACACTGTTGATGGCTTACGCTGGTCTGGTGACACTAAACTGGTGTGGCGACAATCATGAACACTGTTGATGGCTTACGCTGGTCTGGTGACACTAAACTGGTGTGGCGACAACAATCATGAACACTGTTGATGGCTTACGCTGGTGTGGTGACACTGAACTGGTGTGGCGGCAATCATGAACACTGTTGCTGGCTTACACTGGTCTGTGGTTACCGTCTGCGAGGCGCATGGAACAATTGTACATGCAGCATAAAGACGTGGCGTATTTCAGGTGCATACAGCCACCTATAGACATGAATGGGTGAAGGAGGGCGTACGCAGGTTTGCGCTGCTATTTGCGTACAGTAGCATATGCGCACAATGTAAGGCTCTGCTCACGACTAATGTGCACCATTACATGTGTGTTATATTGAATGTCTCTGGCAGCTCCATGCTCCAGCATACATAGGAGGATTTAATGATTCCAATCTATATTAGCCTGTAGTGTGTAGAGCAGTTTTATCTCCTCCACCAAACAAAACCAAGAGCCCAGTATGGTCTCATGTCAGTGATAGGCCGACAGTGATCGGCACAGTGTATGGACGTGTGATCTCCCTCTCCACCCGGGCACATCTCTCCCAGGCAGCGCAAAGCACGCCGGGATCGCTCCTCCAGCCAATATGGCGTCTTGCTGACAGTTCAGTACTGGTGCCGAGATCCCGATCAGCAGGGCATTGTGGGAGTGTGCCCGTTCTGTGCCCGGCAGGCTGGGGCTTACATGGGCAGGGAGAGTGGAGGTGGGCAGACCTGTTCCTTGGTATATGTGTGATATGTGGGGGGTCACCGGGTGAGGAGCGGGGCATGAGGGAGCGGCCGGGGCTGACTGACAGCACGGAATAACAAGACATGGGCTCACTGACGGCCGGGGATTCCGCTCAATGGCTGTCTGTCAAGGAGGAGACCATCTTCCTGCACGATGGACTCATTCGGGTCACCGACCTGGCCGAACTACCCAGCGAGATAGGAGTCACCGAGACCGGAGACACCGACCTGGAGGTAAGGATGTCACCGGGGGGGGGGGCATGTCACCGGGGGGGGGGCATGTCACCGGCCTGGGCTACTGATACCACCGGATCATGGCTGCTACTATGGAGTACACTGTCATCATGTGCTGGGCTCAGGGTCTGTAGATGTATAGGACTCTCCATAGGAAGGCTCGGGGTCTGTAGATGTATAGGGTCCCCCATAGGATGGCTCAGGGTCTATAGATGTATAGGGGCCCCCATAGCATTGCTCAGGGTCTATAGATGTATAGGGGCCCCCATAGCAGGGCTCAGGGTCTATAGATGTATAGGGGCCCCCATAGCAGGGCTCAGGGTCTGTAGATGTATAGGACTCTCCATAGGAAGCCTCAGGGTCTGTAGATGTATAGGGGCCCCCATAGGAAGGCTCAGGGTCTATAGATGTATAGGGGCCCCCATAGCAGGGCTCAGGGTCTGTAGATGTATAGGACTCTCCATAGGAGGGCTCAGGGTCTGTAGATGTATAGGGGCCCCCATAGGAGGGCTCAGGGTCTGTAGATGTATAGGGGCCCCCATAGGAGGGCTCAGGGTCTATAGATGTATAGGGGCCCCCATAGGAGGGCTCAGGGTCTATAGATGTATAGGGGCCCCCATAGGAGGGCTCAGGGTCTATAGATATATAGGGGCCCCCATAGGAGGGCTCAGGGTCTGTAGATGTATAGGTCTCTCCATAGGAGGGCTCAGGGTCTATAGATGTATAGGGGCCCCCATAGCAGGGCTCAGGGTCTGTAGATGTATAGGACTCTCCATAGGAGGGCTCGGGGTCTATAGATGTATAGGACTCTCCATAGAAGGGCTCAGGGTCTGTAGATGTATAGGGCCCCCACATAAAAGGCCTTGGGGTCTATAGATGTATGGGCCCGCCCCCATAAGAGGGCTCGGGGTCTATAGATGTATAGGGCCCCCCATAGGAGGGCTCAGGGTCTATAGATGTATAGGGGCCCCCATAGGAGGGCTCAGGGTCTATAGATGTATAGGACTCTCCATAGGAGGGCTCAGGGTCTGTAGATGTATAGGACTCTCCATAGGAGGGCTCAGGGTCTGTAGATGTATAGGGCCCCCCCATAGGAGGGCTCAGGGTCTATAGATGTATAGGACTTTCCATAGGAGGGCTCAGGGTCTGTAGATGTATAGGGCCCCCCCATAGGAGGCCTCGGGGTCTATAGATGTATAGGCCCGCCCCCATAGGAGGCCTCGGGGTCTATAGATGTATAGGGCCCGCCCCCATAGGAGGCCATGGGGTCTATAGATGTATAGGGCCCGCCCCCATAGGAGGCCTCGGGGTCTATAGATGTATAGGGCCCGCCCCCATAGGAGGCCTCGGGGTCTATAGATGTATAGGGCCCGCCCCCATAGGAGGCCTCGGGGTCTATAGATGTATAGGCCCGCCCCCATAGGAGGGCTAAGGGTCTATAGATGTATAGGCCCGCCCCCATAGGAGAGATCGGGGTCTATAGATGTATAGGGCTCCCCATAAGAGAACTAGGGTTGCCACCTTTTCTGCAATTTATATATAAAGTTAATAACAAGAGTCCCCCTTTACATCTAAATCTGCTTAATTCTCCTTTTACATATTAATACGCAGAGTAGCCTTACACTGTAAGGGAGGACTCTGCAGACTCTGATGTAAGGGAGAACACTGAGAACTGTGGTGTAAAGGGGAACTCTGATCTGATTTAAAGCGGATGGCCCCTTAAAAAAAAAAAATATTAAAAGCCAGCAGCTACAAATACTGCAGCTGCTGACTTTTAATATTAGGACCCTTACCTGTCCTGGAGTCCAGCGGCGTCCGCAGCAGAGGACGAGCGATCGCTTGTGTCTCTGCTGCTCACTCCTCCATCCACGGTGAGGGAACCAGGAAGTGAAGCGCTCCGGCTTCACTGCCCGGTTCCCTACGGCGCATGCGCGAGTCGCGCTGCACCCGCCGATTGGCTCCCGCTGTGTGCTGGGAGCTGAGAGTTCCCAGCACACAACGGGAAAAACCCGTCTTTTGCCCGAGACTGTGTGGTCGGAAGTGGGTGCAAATACCTGTCTTTAGACAGGTATCTGCACCCCCCTCCCCCTCAAAGGTGTCAAATGTGACACCGGAGGGGGGGGAGGGTTCCGATCAGCGGAACTTCACTTTAGGGTGGAGATCTGCTTTAATGGGTACTCAGTCAGAGGCAGGAGAGAGAAGGGAGGAAACTTCAGTGACATCCAGGGATGGATGGTGAGCTCACTCACCCCTTGGCAGATGTATCTGAGGCTGCTGGAATTTTAATTTCTGGCCCTCACTTTCCTTTTCTGAGGAAAAGCGCCAGAGATTGAAGTGTGGACAGATACAGAGGGGTAGGGGCAGGAGGAAGAGAAGCCTCTCTGTGTGTATTGTTAGATTAGTGCTAACTTTGGGCAATGTGAAAGAGAGTGTAACAGGCACACTCAGTTTAGACAACTGCAGCCAGCAACCCTGCTGGGAAGCCGTAGTCTGAAACCCAGACGCATGATTCCAAGCCCCGAACTGTCCGGGTGAGTCCCGGACAGGTGGCAACCCTAAGGAGGGCTCAGGGTCTGTAGATGCATAGGGCACCCTGTAGGAGGGCTTGGGGTTTGTAGATGTATAGGGCGCCCTGTAGGAGGGCTCGGGGTCTGTAGATGTATAGGGCGCCCTGTAGGAGGGCTCGGGGTCTGTAGATGTATAGGATGAATTCACTGCTCCCTATAGTAGCTCAGACTAGCTCAGAGTCTGTAATCTGAGACCTCCTCCTATAGAGAGTGCTTTATCTATAGACCCTGAGCCATTCTACAGAAAAGCGCTATGTCATCCCTTACATCCTGAACCCTCCGATAGAGAGATTTATCCCCATCCTACTATCTATAAACCCTGGGCCATCCTATAGAGAGTGTTAGACCTGTCCTATCAGATCATGAACCCTCCCATGGGGAGAACTGTACACCCTGAGCCCTACTACAGAGAGTGCTATACTCATTTTATCAATTATAGATCCTGAGCCCCCCTATATGAAGCGGTATACCCATCGTACCAAACTCCTAGGAGGAGTGCTATACCCATCTTATCAATTATAGATCCTGAGCCCTCCTATGGGCAGTGCTATATCATTTATAGGCCCTGAGCCCACCTATAGGGAGCACCTATAGACCTAGGGTATAGGACTCCCTATAGGAGTGCTCATTCTAGTCATCTATAGACCCTGAGCACACATGTGGGGTGCACTATACACATCCTATACATCTAGAGAATAGGAGAGGTAACTGTCAGCGCAGATACAAAGTACATGTATGGTAGGGGTATGGTCATTAGTCCATTAGAAGTAATAGTAACAGGCAGTTCAATGGTTAAAAATGCAGGTGATTTGGTTGTTCAATGGCGGCTGCTGTCCTCAGAGAGCTGACTCTGTGGTAAACAAAAGAGGGGTAGAGAAAGGAAGCGCCACCTAAGTGCAGTATTAAAGAGGTTCTTTTAATGACACATTGTACAAAACACACTTACAAGAAGGTAAGGAAAGAAGGCTCATCTGTAACATCCTGTAGTCCTCGTCCCGGATCCCAGACGCGCTCGGAGCCACTGCTCCTTCTATAGGCCAATTGAAGGAGCAGTGGCTCCGAGCGCGTAGCCCAATCAGCCTTTGTTCTCCCTGTCTGACCCTCCTCCCGGAAGTGTTCCTCGGAAGTAATCACGTGACCCGTGAGGCTGGAACAGGTCTCATCCTGATGGCCACAAGACAAGCCTGAAGACCCAACACACTCTGCTATCTTCACGTCTAAGCAACCCATGGAATCCGGGACGAGGACTACAGGATGTTACAGATGAGCCTTCTTTCCTTACCTTCTTGTAAGTGTGTTTTGTACAATGTTTTATTAAAAGAACCTCTTTAATACTGCACTTAGTTGGCGCTTCCTTTCTCTACCCCTCTTTTATACATCTAGAGACCTTGAGCATTCTTATAGGGAGAACTATACTCATTCTATACTTCTAGAGCAGTGTTTCTCAACTCCAGTCCTCGAGGTGCCCCAGCAGGTCATTTTTTCAGGATTTGCCTTGGGTGAAACGGCTGTGGTAATTACTAAGGCAGTGAAACTAATCAAATCGCCTGTGCAAAATAATGGAAAACATGATCTGTTGGGGCGCCTTAAGGACTGGAGTTGAGAAACACTGATGTAGAGTCCCCGAGTTCCCCTGTGGAGTGCACTATACACATGTGAAAATGGGAGAGTATAGTCTCAGTTATTCGATTTAGAACAATAAATTTAAGATGTACCAGCATCCCGGAATGTTTGAAAAAGGCTCTCCCTGGGGATATATACCGGCCATCACAACGAGTTGTCTGCTTACCAGAGCTATTGGCTCTCCTCATACCTCATAGGCTGCTACCTGCGCCTATTAGTTTGTGATGCTGCCTTTCTTCCCCAGTATACTGTAATTAACATTTAAACCTTTTTTTTGGAGCTTTTGTCAGCTTCCCCGGCGCGAGCCATTTGTGTTCTTTGTTTTTTGGGGGGCGCGATTGTTGTCTGCTCATTCCGGGCCATCTGCCATCCCAGATCCTCCTGAAGAAGCGGTATCAACCGCGAAACCAGTCGAGGTCGCAGATTGGCTCCACGCATCTGACCAATACGGTTTTGCTTTGTTTTGTGTCATCTTAACAAACACCTTACTGTGTCCGAACTGTGGGGCCTGTCCCATCTTTTTATTATTGATGTATTGTTCTTTTTGTAATAAACCTATTTTTATATGATATACGTCTCTCTACAAGTACCTTAAAAATCCCAACCAAACCCATACCGATCGATCTAGTTTAGACCAGTTTAGTGTCATCTAGTTGGCCTTGCACTATACACATCTTATTTTTAGGTCCCAAGCCCTTTTAAAGGGAGCACCATACCCTATCCATCCCATCATTTATAGGCCCTGAGCCCATCCGTAGGGAGCGCTATAGAGCCTGAGATCTCCTGTGGGGAGAAGTATAGCCATCCTATACATCTATAGACTCTGAGCATTTAGAGAGAGCGATGTACCAATATGTTCTAGAATCATGCATACTTGGATTGTAGGATGGGTATAGCACTCTCTATAGGAGGGCTCAGGATCTATAGATATATAGGATAGGTATAGATCTTGTATGATAGGCCTGGGACTATAATATATCATTATTTATTATTCTTTTAGAGAGGTGTGTGTGTGTATGTATAATATATATATATATATATATATATATATATATAATTTAAAAAAGTAAAGTGTGTGCTTGTTCTATAGACCAGGCATGGTAGGATGTGCCCGCTGTACATTGTAGCCTCTATTATTATTATGACCTGCCGTTTCCTGTATGTGTAAGCTCAGGTTGATCGATGTCTCGCCAGTTTCCCGTGGCCCCGCACCACGATCTTCTCTCCAGAAATCCATTGAACATGTCCTGCACTGTAATCTGCATATATGAATGCCCTGCTGAGCACATTTCCTCTAGAGATCCCCCTGTATTCCTTTGTATCTCTGCCCCGAGGCTTGTGACAGAAGGCTCCTTGGATTCTAGTGACCAGGCACTAATTAGGACACCGATGGGGCACATTGCTTATATTTGTCACTTGCCTAATCTTATCTAAAATGTGATTTATCTGTAGACTGTTCATTACTAGGAATCCAGTGGTAATGTGTGTGTGACACTGGTAAGGGATGAATAGGCTTCTTGTAGTTTAGGCCTGGCTGTGAATGAATGGTCTTTCTTACTGTACATGTTTTACTTATTTATTTTTTTCAAAGCGTGAAATCTGTTAAAAAAAATGACTGAAGGCATAATGCTTGAATGCTTTATTTTTTCTACAGTGGTGATGTTAATTACCATTAAGGGATGTAAAAGGCATACATAGTGTGATGATCTGAATGCATTGTTAGTAATGGCACATGTCTGACACTTGCCTCTCCACACCCTATCCCATGTGATTATGTGAGTGCAGGTCATAGGGATGGCTCAGCCTTTGTCCAGAGATCAGTGCTCATATATTCTCCCAGCAGTCCAGCCCTTTGTATGATCTGTCATTGGCTCAGATAGCAGGTGCAGCACTTACTTTTGTTTCCTAATGATGGGCAGACTAATAATCTAGAAATGCAAGGCATATGCTCATATTGTCAAATTCTTCATCTGTCGGCATGAGCTCATGCTTCTTTCTGGTGCCCACATAAGGGTATTCAGCTGATCTCATGCCCGTGAGAAATAAACAGCATTAAAAATCAGAGTTAGTGTAAAATCAGGCATGCTTCTTCTGTAGATTATCCCAGTCTTGGAGCCCTGACATCCTTTCTCCATGGATCTACTCAATGAGATCACATTACACTTAAATGGATTTTAAGATAAGCACAAATAAATACTAATGTGATATTTCTAAAGCTATTTTGGTGTAATCATATTGTTTGTGGAAGGCTGGGTAATATTTCAAAGGACATTGCTCTGTGACAGATGTGTTTTTTTATTTTTTTCCCCCATATAATCTGTGAATATAATCAAAAATTCACCTAGTGTTTCAGTCACTAACCTATGGTACTGCTTGTTTATTGCCAGTGAGAGAGAGAGAGAGAGAGAAAAGACAGCAAGAGAATGGGGAAGAGACACAGTTCTAGTGCCCTGTCCCTCTGGTCTGCCCCCAGTGCCCTGTCCTATTTTGTTAAAGTTGTTGTTGGTAATATTTAATTTTGTAACTTGATTCTGCATAAAACATTTAACAGTGTCATTCCGTGAGATAATCTACGAGGGCGTGTTTACGGGTGCAGTTAGGCGCAGGGCAGTGTATGAATTAGGTGGGGCAACTGGTGGCGAGTAACTCTTGAGGCCTGGCTAGTAGCTCAGGACTTGAAATTTTTAGCCCTATTTATCACATTTATTTTAATGAAATACTTTTTGGAGTAAAAATATATCTAATGTTAGTTTTCTATTTAAGATACATTAATAATTTAAGTTTATTTAGCATGAAATGGAGCTTAGTTATGTAGCAATGAGGCTGTATACTCTGCAATACAGTGGAACCTCAGTTTACGAGTAACGCGGTTAACGAACATTGTGAAAGACGAGCAACTTTTTTTTTTTTTTTTAAATCTGACTCTGTTTGCGAATGTTGTCTCACAAAACGAGCAGAGTTCAAGCTAATGGGGTGTGCAGTACCGTATTTGGCTTGAGGTGCAGGGGCACCGGAGCCAAATAGGGGCCGAGCAGAGCCGTTTGGAAATTCTGGGCGTTTCTGAGGTCAGCTGAGCTGTCCTCCGGCCTTTCCGAGTGTTTGAGGCTTTCCGACGCCCCCCTACCTCTGGCCATTTGTGGTATTTCATGTCATTTAAGTCAATGCGGAACAAATTATTTTTGTTTCCTTAGACTTCTATGGGTAAACTCGCTTTGATCTGAGAGTACTTTGGATTACGAGCATTCTCCTGGAACGGATTATGCTCTAATCCAAGGTTCCACTGTATTTACATTTTTGGTAAACTCATTAAAAAAAATCCAAGCTCTGTAAGCTTAGAGAACATGCACTGCATTGATGCATTCCTACTTTCACAGTAACCACTTGATAAAACAAAGTCCAGGAATATTTATTTTATCCCATTGTTTTTCAAATCTATGTACAGTACAAACTGTATGATTGAATCGGTTCTGATATTGCCATTTTACTAACCCGACAGCTTATTATTCTAAATGGGATACCTTCATTTTGTTTGCAAATAATAAAGATTCTAACTACCAGCAAGAATAAGTCCTTACATATAAAGAGCACCTGTCATTTCAGCGCTATCATGGCAGTGCCTGTTAGTGGCATCCACTCACCTGCTGCTGCCACGTCCCTCACCTTGTTTGTCACTGCCGCATCACCAGCCGTCCCATTAAAGTGATTGGGACGGTTGAGTAAACGGCGGGTCAGAGGAGCCGCCGCTGTGGGACTGAGATGACAGTTGCTCTTAAAAAATTATGATTTAACCACTTAAGGACCGGACCAATATGCTGCTAAATGACCAAAGGAGTTTTTACAATTCGGCACTACGTCGCTTTAACAGACAATTGCTCAGTTGTGCGACGTGGCTCCCAAACAAAATTTGCGTCCTTTTCTTCCCACAAATAGAGCTTTCTTTTGATGGTATTTGATCGCCTCTGCGATTTTTATTTTTTGCGATATAAACGGAAAAAGACCGTAAATTTTGAAAAAAAAAAATATTTTCTACTTTTTGTTATAAGAAAAATAGAATAAACTAAATTTTAGTCAAACATGTATGCCAAAATGTATTCAGCCACATGTCTTTAGTAAAAAAAAAAAATCGCAATATAAAAAAAAAAATTTGCTACTGAGCGGCAACAGTGACACTAATACAGCGATCAGAAAACCAATCGCTTAGTGACACTGGCAATAGGGGGTGAAAGGGTTAACTATGACAGTGATCAAGCGGTTAAATCTTTATTAGGGGGGTACGGGCTACCCTGGACCTAACACTAACTGCCTGTCACACTGACACTAAATGCAGTGATCAGTAAATATATGATCACTGCAATCAGTGACACTGTGACAGAGGGCGGGGGGGGGGGGTGATCTGAAGGGGTTAATGTGCCTATGTGTGTGGTGTCAGTGTGCTGTTGGTGCGACCTACTTGTGATGTCTTCTCTCCTCACGTCGGATCGAAAATACCGCCGAGAGGAGAGTTGACATCATTTCCTCTGTCAGTGTTTACATTACACAGGCAGAGGAAGTGCAGGGCGGGAGCTCTGCTGATTCGCTGGGATCGATCGCGAGGGGACGGACAGAAACCAACAGCTGTCCCCTCATCCCGGATCGCTCCCACAGGTAAAACGACCGCCGCATGTAGCGGGGGGGGGGGGGGATCCCGATTGGACCCCCGACTTGGTCTGAAGCTGCACCCACGAAGTAGATACGACTAGCAAAAAAAAAGCAGGCAGAATTACCGCTTTTTCCCTGGAATGAATCCCTTTTTTTTATTTTAAAGCATGTCATGTTTTTTGTGTTTAGCAGCTGCTTGGCATTGCCCCTAGTGTATAGATTGCATTCATATTTTTGCCACCCAAATTTTCTACATTAAACTACATTTGTCATGTAGTTGGCCACCCCATTCATTTGTTCATATAGTCTTGCAAGGTTTCCACATCCTGCGGAGAAGTTATTGCCCTGCTTAGCTTGGTATCTTCTGTGAATACAGAGATTGAACTGTTTTCCATCCTCCAGGTTGTTTATGAACAAATTAAAAGGGAACGGTCCCAGCACAGAACCCTGGGGGACCTCACTACCCACTCCTGACCATTCCGAGTATTCCCCATTTATCACCACCCTCTGAACTTGCCCTTGTAGCCAGGTTTCAATCATGTACTAACCTTATCATCCATGCCAATGGACCCTATTTTATACAGCAAATGTTTATGGGGAATTGCGTCAAATGCTTCTGAAAAATCCAGATACACCACATCTATGGGCTTTCCTTTATCTAGATGGTAACTCGCCTCCTGATAAAAGGTTAATAGATTGGTTTGGCAAGAACTTCATGAATCCATGCTGATTACTGCTAATGATACAGTTTTTTTTCATTACTAAAATCTTGTATCTAGTCCCTTTTATTATCCCCTCCAAGAGCTTGCATACTATTGATGTTAGGCTAACTGGTTTGTAATTCCCAGGGATATTTTGGGCCCTTTTTAAATATTGACGCTGTATTTTATTTTTCTCCAATCTGCTGGTACCATTCCAGTCAGTAGACTGTCAGTAAAAAGTAGGAACAATGGTCTAGCAAATAACTTGGCTGAGTTCCCTAAGTACCCTTGGGTGCAAGTCATCTGGTCCCAGTGGTTTATTAATGTTAAGTTTCCCAAGTCTAATTCTGTCCACTGTTAGCCATTAGGGTGCTGTGATGTGTCAAGAGGGCAAATGCTGCAGTTTTGGTTACTAAAGCCCCCCGGTTCCCTCATGATGAGTGAGAAGAATAGATAAAATTCCTTCACCATCTCCCCATCCTTTGTAGCCAGATGTCCTTCATCATTCTTATAAATGTTTGTGTGTGTGTGTGTTTTTTTTTTTTTGGGGTGGGGGGCTCTAAAATGTGTTTTTTTTTTTTTTTTTTTTTTTAAACGTGTCGATTTACTTGCCAACCATTCACCCGCAATGTACTGCCCATACGTCGCTGCCTACCTCCGGGTTTACGCGTGGGCATGCTTGCCCTCTGCTCTTGCTCCCACTGTAATTGTACACAGCAAAAGCCTGTCCCGATCAATGATTTATGGCAGGGACATACTGATCGGCTGTGTACAATCCATAGCCCAGAGCTGTGTTGACTGTCAACACAGAGCTCTGTACACAGGGAGCAATGTTGTGCTTTGCAGAGATGAGAAACTGAGAGCCCATTTAGTAAAAGCAGCACACGTATTGCACATGGTTAGGCACATATTTAACCCCTTGATCACCCTAGATGTTAATCCCTTCCCAGCCAGTGACAATGTACAATATCACTGTATTAGCGTCAGTGGCAGATAGTCAGTCCTCCTCCTAGAAACGCACTGCACAGCAGACTTCAAGCACAGGGAGTGGGCTTTCCCTAAGAGGCTTGAGTCTCCTACTAACCATCGGGAACCAAAAAAGCCCCGTTCCCAATCGCCTGATCACAGTGATAGCCTCTGTAAGCTTTCTCTTCTTAATGGAGAGTAAAGTGGGGTACACACTCTGAGAAAATGGGAAGAAAAATGCCCTAGGAGGAACGTGGATTTTCGAATAGTGTGTAGTTTTCGACATCTGATTTCAGACTTTCCAAATGAAAATTTCTGAAGGGACCCACTCCAAAATCTTTCTTGTACGTGAACGTAATTAACGACTTTGGTTTAACGCGTACTGTTTTTGTATGAAAAAAATCGGGCACATAATCGAAAACAAGACACAGTAAGTCAGGCAAATAATAAGAATAATCTTCCTACAATTGGTACCATCCTCAGTTTGAAACATCAATGAAAACCGGACGATTGTTTTCCCAATATTCCGTTAGTGTGTACCCAGTGTTAAATATGTTGTAGCTCTCATTAGCAGAGGAGAAAAATGTAAATATAACATTTTTAAAATATACACATGTGTAGAGGTCGACCCATATATCGGCCGATTTTTGGCACTTTTTAATTAATCGGCATTGGCCGTTTTGTGCTGAAAAAAAAGTCGATGTAAAATGTCAGCGCGACTTGCAAATAACTTCTGTATCATAGAAGTCATTGCAAGTTGCCTGAAGTTTTCTCACACTTGTCTCTGGGCAGCCTGCCAAGTGTGAGAAAAGAGATACAATGTTTCTACTTATCAATGAACAGAACTCAGTGTAGAAGTTCTCAGTTTAACCACTTAAAGACTAAGGGCCAGATTCACAGAGCCCCTACTCCGGTGTATCTCCTATTAGACCGGAGTAATTTCAAATTACCCACGTTGTATCATTAGTTTGAATCCTCAAACCATGATACGACGGCTTCGGGCTTCGATCCGACAGGCTTACGTCTTCGTACGCCTTCAGATCTACGCTGCAATCTTTTTGCGGCCGCTCGGTGGAGTTCGGGTCGTTTTCCGCGTCGGGGTATGCAAATTAGCTTTTTCCGGCGATCCACGAAGTTACGATCGTCCTTCGCAATCTCTTACGGCATCTGTAGTCATCTTTTTGCTGCGTAAAGTTATACCAGCTATTAGCTGGTCTATAGTTAGACGGCCCATGTTAAGTATGGCCGTCGTTCCCGCGTCTAATTTCTAATTTTTTATTTTTTTTGCGTAAGTCGTCCTGGAATAGGAATGTACGTAAACGACGCTACTCAAAAAAAACGTTTTAATTTTAAATGCTTCACACCCCCTAATCACGTATTTCGATTCCGCCGTGAGAAATACACTACGCCGCCGTACCATACGGGCCGAAATCTACCTGAATTAGTCTTAGAGCCAGGTAAAATACGGCGGTGTAGTGTATCTCTGATACTCTGCGCCAGGGCAATTGTACCTGAATCTGGCCCTAAATCTTTTCTGACACTTGTTGCTTACAAGTAAAAATCCTGCATTTTCTACTAGAAAATCACTTGGAACTCCCACATATATATATATATATATATATATATATATATATATATATATATATATATATATATATATATATATATATATAATATATTAGCAAAGACCCTAGGGAATAAAATAGCAGTTGTTGCAATATTTTATGTCGCACGGTATTTGCGCAGCGGTCTTTTTGTGAAAAAAATACACTTTAATGAAGAATAATAAAAAAATTAAAAAAACGTAAAGTTAGCACGTTTTTTTATTTTTTCCGTCCAAAGGTTTTGATTACCTGTTTTGTGCCTGATTCCCTTACCAAAAGGTTGGCGGGGGCAGCACCCGAAAGCCGAGGGAGAGATCGGCTTCGGGCACCCAGGACAGGTAAGTGTCCATATATTAAAGTCAGCAGCTGCAGTATTTGCGGTGCTATTTGGCTGCTAGCGGGGTGCTTATAACCCAGCTAGCGACCGATGAAGAGGTTAAATGCGCCCGTGTAGCACTGCTGTTGAGAGGGCAGGAGTGGTGGAGGAGCGGTATACACCGATCCAAATATGCTGCTTGCAGGACTGCCAGCGCACCGCCTCAGTGTGAAAGCCCTCAGGCTTTCACACTGAGACTGCAGGTAAGCGAACCCAGCAGTGTAGCCTTACGGCTTCACCCCGGGAACCCTACTGTGCATGCGCGAAGCCCCGCTTTTCTCCTACTGGCCCGACAACAGGGGGAGGAGGAGGGAGACGAGCAGTGATGCCGCAGCGCTGACTCCTGGATGTGGGAAAAGGATACCTGTCAAAGACGGATATCCTGTCCCCTCTTCCCTGAACGGTGCCAAATGTGGCACCGGAGGGGGAGAGGAGACTAGACAAATAAGTGGAAGTTCCGCTTTAATTAAACCCTGTTTGGTGTATACAAAAAGGAATACAAATTATTCTTAAGGATGGGCAGTTCCACCCATATTTTAAACTTCAGCTCAATAGGTACAATCCTGCAAGCTGAACAACATTTGCCATTTTTTTTTCTTACTCTTTGTCACTTGTTACTAGGGTGTCTTGTGTTTTCTGCCTCCTCCGGGGATGCGGCGATGTTGCGCCCTTTCTTGCGGCGCTTCTGCTCCTGGGAGATGTGTGTCATTGGTCCCAAGAGTCAGTGGGCATCACCGCAGGATTTCAACGCATTATTTACAAACAGAAAGGGACGGGCACTTCCGACGCCTGTTGTGGTGGCGAACTGAACCAATCCCCATGCTGTGCCATGTGTGTAATGTGTATGCTTGAGATCGGGAGGTGCATGCTGGGTAGCCAGAAGCACCATATCCCCGAAAAGAGCTTTAGTGGCCTTCAAATGCCCACGATCAAGATGGATCCACGCAGCAGCGAAGACCAAGGTTAGAAAAAACTGCCGATTTTAGTAAGAACGTCTATTAAAGAAAATTTGGTTTAATACCAGTGTAACTGGTTCCTTTAAAAAAAAAATGCATTGGTATCTATCTTTTTCTAATACTAACACTAGATTATCCTATCAAGGGTGGTATTTTGCGCATGCTTTTATTTTCTCCTAAAGGGGGCAATATTAGAGTAGCCTGTATGAGTATCTGTAAACTTGGGTTCTATATCTCATTCGCTTGTAGTGTGCACAAGACAGAAAGACAGATAACAGTCTGCTGATCAGCCATCCCACCCACTTGCTAAGAAAAGCCTCCGATTCCAGTAATAAGCACTTGATTATTTTTAGTGCCTGAAATAATCAATCTATTTTCTTGGCTAGGAGAGATGGTGAAAGATGAGTTTGGTGTAAAGGGAATTTTTAATGTGCCGTTTATGTAAAAGATTTGTTTATGGGCAATGGCAGGGAATAAGGGAAGTCTCTGGAGTCTGGTTTGCAATGCCCTTAGGAACTTATCTCAAGTAGTATTACCTTGGTCAAATGCTGACTACAGCTCAGATCCTGCAATAAATAACATGACTGTACTGCTAAAGATTTGCCTCAAGTTTATGATGATCATATTTATTTTCAATACAATCCTGAACACAGAGTTTGTTACCCAAGACCTTAAATGTGTGTGTACCTTTTTATGTGAGTTACATGTAAGAACATTTTCTAGTAGGCAGCCATTGTAACCATGCTGGTGGGTAAGGGTTTACTTTTTCTTAAGTATTTTTTTTTTAATTTATTATTATTTTTTCTTATTATTTATGTCAGGAGACTGGTCCCAAGGGACCACAAATACAGTATAGTCAACAAAACAATGTTACAAAATAAAGATATGTGTACCAAGTACTAAAACATCGTAAGCATTGATGGGAAATGCATCCCTTTTCCTGTTGGGTGTGTATTGTGGTACCGAGTAGCCATGGTGGAAGTCTGGCTCAGATCGTCCCACGTGGCTCAGCTCCAGTGGCAGCCATAAGAAGGCCTTCTGTACATCGGTTGTCCCAAGTGGCCGGTCATGGCAAAACGAAATGTCATGTGCCAGCGGGACCAGCTCCCTGTTTTATTTTTTCATTTTTGTATTAGAACATGGTACAGAATTAGCAAGGGGAGAGGGTTAGCGCCCTAAAGCGTAGAACGTCAAAGTGAGAAGAGTGAGAGCTATTGTTTGTTTGCCATGTGACTTCTACCCTTACATGGGGGGGGGGGGGGGGGGGGGGCTCTGTGCTTTTTGTTAGAATTTAATGGAAGTGCTGCCTTAAAGTGGATCCTCGCTACGTCTGAGCACCAAAAACACTGTTTAGAATTTTTTTTTTTAATTTTTTTTTTATATTCAAGGCAAACTCCCCCGTCCATCCATGTTTCTATGCTTTATTTTGCTGAGAAATCAGTTTGGAACACCCCCCCCCCCCCTCAGCATTTCTCACCATGGCCATCTTCAGTAAGGGCAAATGATTTATGTAGCATTTACTTGCTGGAATCCATCTACCCTTGGCCATTACATGTTTTGTTTTTTAGACCAGATAGATGAATCTATGTAGAGATAGAGAGATACATCTGTATGTATAGAATGGCGTAGGGCTCAGGGTGTACAGTTCTCCCCATGGGAGGGTTCATAATCTGATAGGACAGGTATAATGCTCTCTATAGAATGGCCCAGGGTTTATTGATAGAGAGATTTATACCCCTCCTACTATCAGAGGATTCAGTACGTAAGGCCCTTTCACGCTGGGGTGTTTTTTTAAGCTTTATTACAGCGTTTTAGCATTAAAAATAGCGCTCTTAAAACGCTCATAAAACACTCTCCATGCATCTCAATGGACCTTTTCACACCAAGTTTTCTGCAAGCAGCATCTTTGGAGCAGCTTTTGAGCGCTAAGAATAACGCTCCTCTCCATTGAAATGAATTGAAAAGCGCTGTAAAAACGCCTTACCCTTTCACACTGAGGTGTTGATCTGGCGGGGCATTGAGAAAAGTCCTGCAAGCAGCATCTTTGAAGCAGCTTTTGAGCGCTGAAACTAACGCTCCAAAAACGCCCCTCTCCATTGAAATTAATTGAGAAGCGCTGTAAAAACGCCTTGCTCTTTCACACCGAGGCAATGCAAAAACACACTAAAACTTTAAGGTTTTATTGGTGCTTTACCAACACATTGGGATTGCAGATAAGGCTTTGCTCGAATAACGCTCCAAAAAACGCTTCAGTGTGAAAAGGGCCTAAAGGATGGCATAGCACTTTCTGTAGGATGGCTCAGGGTCTATAGCTATAGCGCTCTGTCTCTATAGGAGGAGGTCTCAGATTACAGACCCTGGGCCCTTCTATAGGGATCAGTGAATTCATCCTATACATCTATAGACCCTGAGCTATAGTGTGTGTGTGTGTGTGTGTGTGTGTGTGTGTATGTATGTGTATATATATGTGTGTGTATGTATGTATGTATATATATATATATATATATATATATATATATATATATATATATATATATATATATATATAATTTTTATAGCTTTAAGCTGGCCACACTCGGCTGGTTCAGCAGGGACTAGACAAATTATGATCCATCTATTGCTGTTCCCATTCAAGGGACGTTGATCTAATGATCGACTCCTCCTGAACGGCACTGTCCGGTATATTTTCCATCTATCAACACTTGCAGCCAATGGGCTGCTGCAGCGCTGATCAGTGTATTCTGACTGTGGAATACCATGACACAGCAGGGAGGTTTTTTTCATCCACCTCGACCGTCTGGATGGCAAAATCTATTTGTTTTTGATCAGCCATCTGGCTAATCGTCAAAAAAAAAAAAAAACACCCATGTATGGCCAACTTTAGTCCAATATATCTTCTAAACAGCTGAACTGTTTGTTTTGCTATGGGCTTCCCAGGCTCTGTACTATTTGATGCAGATGCTTAAAGAGTTTTTACTTGTGCAGGCCATACACTTGGTATTCTCTTGTTTTCAGTCAGTACAATACAAACAGGATTCACAATCAATAGAAGGTGCCTTTTTGTAAGTGGTCTAGAAGTAGTTTTGATTGATTTCCATTACACTTTTTGATCATGTAATTGCTGGAAACAGTTGAAGCTGACAGAAAAAAAAAATCATCAGTCGCATAAACATGCACACTCGCGTAACACAACCTTTACATCATGGAGTTCTGGAATGAGTGAAACATGCAGACTGCATTTTTTTAATCTTCCTTCTGAAAATGCTAGTTACCTTGCTGTGATGCAAGAATACTATGTTAATATTTTAAATCCCAGGCTGATCAAATATTCCAGCAATGACAACCCATGCATATATTTTTAATGGATTAATTACCAATTCTCTGGAAAAGGAGGCCTAAGCTTCTAAAAAATCTTCCCTTTCCATGCAATGATAATTAATCCTACCGCCAAGCACAATCGGAATGAAAATGTAACAAATCGGGGGTATGATCCTGCATGCGCCAGTGTATTGGTAGTGTTGCCTGATGATGTAATCAGGTGTTTGGCTTGGGCACCGATGTGTTTCTTTCCTTTTCAGATCAAATCTTCATTGATGACCTGATATTTTACAGGTGTGAGCATTCAGTGGTTGGCTTGTGATGCCAGATTCAGAGGGTAGTGGCCCCCTTTTCACACTTTACTTTAGTACCTCTGATAAACATCATGGTTTTGCCCAGAAAGCACAGGTAGTGCCAATTTACAGCACTGTACTTGTAATCGATCATGAACATGATTAAAGTGGCTGTAGAGGCGAGAGTTGAGCTGTTGCCATGATTTTTCTGTATGCACAGTATTCTTGTACATTATGGCACACTTACATTTTTGAATGTGTCCTCCAGTGCAGTGGTGGCCGATCTAGACTGTCAGTTGCTGCTCTGTCCCTATTTGTCGCCATCCCTTTTTGCTGCTACTTCTAGGTCTCCAGTTATCATCCTTTTTAGCGCTGCAAAACTGCTTGAGGGTTGTCATTATATTTGATGGGCTGCCTCTGATGCAACAAATAGATTGCCTCTGTCCCCACCTATTACTGACCTTCACAGCAAGAAGCACATGGAAGGGAAAATGCATGAAAGGCAAAGCCAGAGAAAATTCACAGCTCAACTCGCCAAACAGTCTGCTTACCACCTGACATAACCTGTCTAACAGTCTGCGTTAAAAACAGGGCTTTAGTTGGCACACGTTTGCAAACACATGCGTAAGCTGCAAAGCCTCTTCACGGCACGTTGTGTCACTTGCAGTCCTAGCCCTTCTAAATCTGAGAGTCTCCACAATAGGAGCACATGCATTCTAATAGATAAGGGGCAGGTGAGCCGGAGGTAGCCCAATCCTCAAAGGCACAATGGCAGCAAAGGTGCCCAGTGTGTCGTGTCCCCATCACCATATTTACACCAGTAACAAAGCTACCAATCTACAGTACCATTTGACCCTAGATATTGCCTGCTAAGCATCTTATCTGATCTCATACCTGAAGAGTCCACGAGGTTGGCGTTTAACCGACCTTCCAAGCTCCTGAATTTCTGCTGCTCTGGAAGTCACCCGGTCCGACCCTCACAAACACCGAATGTGGGTGACACACATGGGGAAATCCCCCCCCCATATTTTTGAAAGATGTGTACCATCATAGGGGTTTTGAGAGGGTATGGGCACCATCGTTGGATACCTCTGTACTCAGCCCATGTGAACTAGTTCAGACGCGGCTACTTCAATGTCCTGATAGACCATCTTAACCCCTGATGGCCTTAGCGGATAATAGGTTCTAGGCCAGGTTTATTAGATACTCAATGGTTGGGATATTTACAAAATGTGCTTATCTTGTGCTCTTGTACCTGGTTTTGTTTTTCTCTTTGTACTAAAGGCTGTTTATTTATATTTTTGAGGTAAAATGTGCGTTAGTCTCCAGATTGTACGTGTTTGCTTAGTGTTCAATAAAGAACCTGTTTGAGTAAAAAACAAACAGGCTTATACTTGCCTGCTCTGTGCAATTCAATTGCACAGAGCAGCCCCGAACCTGCTTTTCTCAGGTCCCCTGCCAACGCTTCTGGCTCCTTCCCCCCCCCCCCCAAATGCCCCCATAAAAAGCTTGCTCCCAAGCCTTACTGTCTGCATCTATTGACACAGACAGCAGGACTCGACCCAATTACCTGTTTCCTAGTCTCTGGCTTTGATTGACAGCAATGGGAGCCAATGGCAAAGCACAAGAGACCAGGAGGGGAAAGAATAGCTGCAGACGTGCACAGCGCTGAATCGACTGAGGGATCAGCAAAGTAAAAGGAGGAGGGGATGACACCGATGACTAAACATTTTTTACCTCATGCAAGGAATGCATTAAGGTAAAAAAATGTTTAGGCTTTAGAACCACTTTAAGTCTGTAGCTGAGTGGAAATTTTAGAACAGTACGTTTTATAATTTCCCTGGAATTGCCCTTGAATGTATCCTGAGTAGCATTGTTGGGTTGGCTGGCCCACAATAAGTACATTTTCTCTTGTTTGCAGAGTATGTGACATTGGGTAAACCCCAGAATAAAATTTGACATTCTCTGCCCCCAGGAGCTAGAAATTGATTTGAAAGGATTGCAGTTTCAGCTGTCATCATTATTTCAAATCACCTTCCAGTTTGAGCAAAACAGTACATTCTGTGCTTCGCATCATGCAGCAATTACATTTCTTATGACAGATAATGACCGATAATTAACAGCACACTTCTTCAGTGCTGGATTTTTAAATGCATTTTTACTGAAAAGAGGGTTGTGACTGGTCAGGCTGTATTGTTTATGGAACCATTCTCTACAAAGCGGATCTTTCTGGAAGTCAAATGTTGTCCTTTGCACTGGAATTATTAGAATCTCACTTTAGTTCAGCAACTTGGGATAGTTGTCATCAACCGTTCCATATTTAAGAAAAGCAACGTAAATTTATGGCTAGGAATTTATTCACTGCTGAAAAGAATGCTTACATATTCCCCTTCCAATTGTGTGATCAAATGGCTAGGCCTCTTCTTCTTAAAAATTTAAATACAATGAATCGCAGTTGGACCTTTTTATATGTTCTGTGATTCTTAAAGGGGTTGTAAAGGAAATTTATTTTTTTCCCTTAATGGCTTCCTTTACCTTAGTGCAGTCCTCCTTCACTTACCTAACCCTTCAATTTTGCTTTAAATGTCCTTATTTCTTCTGAGAAATCCTCACTTCCTGTTCTTCTGTCTGTGTAACTCACCACCGTAATGCAAGGCTTTCTCCCTGTTGTGGAGAAAGCCTCTTGAGGGGGCAAGCAGGAGTGTCAGGACTCCCACTAGCACACAGCTCCTTTCTCTATCTGCAAAGTAGAGAGTGTCCTGACTTGCCAGCTCGCCCCCTTCTCCCTCAAGAGGCTTTCTCCACACCAGGGAGAAAGCCTTGCATTACTGTGTGGAGTTACAGACAGAACAGAAAGTGAGGATTTCTCAGAAGAAATAAAGACATTTAAAGGCAAAATGGAAGGATGAGGTAAGTGAAGGAGGACTGCACTAAGGCTGGGGTAGGCAACCTTGGCCCTCCAGCTGTTTTGAAACGTCAAGTCCCATGAGACATTGCAAGACCCTGACAATCACAGGCATGACTCCTAGAAGCAGAGGCATGATGGGATTTGTAGTTTCACCACAGCTGGAGGGCCGAGGTTGCCTACCCCTGCACTAAGGTAAAGGAAGCTATTTAGGGAAAACAATTTTTTCCTTTACAACCCCTTTTTTAGCTGCACGTCTTTCATGTGGGTGTTATTGTGGCCTGGCGTTATGTCGATGTCTACAGCAGCGCAAACTTTCCTTCATTTTTTTATTTTTTTTTAGCCTAGCCATAGATGGGTCACACTGCCATAAATTGGGCTATCAAGCACAAATAACATATTTATTTAGCATTTTGATATCCAGGAACTTGCCGTTTGTTTGTGGCAAAGATCTACCCACGTACATGAAAGAGGCCTCGCACTAAAGTTCTGTAGACAAACCCTTTTGAGTTGGACCATCCCTGTATGCACAATTACCGGTATCTATACAACTCCAGTCAAAAGAGCAGATTAACCACTTGCTTACTGGCACATATACCCCCTTCCTGCCCAGGCGAAATTTCAGCTTTCAGCACTGCGTCGCTTTAAATTAAAATTGCGCGGTCGTGCGACGTGCCTTACAAACAAAATTGATGTCCTTTTTTTCCCCATAAATAGAGCTTTCTTTTGGTGGTATTTGATCGCCTCTGCGTTTTTTTTTTTTTTTTTGCGCTATAAACAAAAAAGAGCGACAATTTTGAAAAAAAACACAGAATATTTTTTACTTTTTGCTATAATAAAAATCCAATTTTTTAAAAAATATATTTTTTTTTTCTCAGTTTAGGCCGATATGTATTCTACATATTTTTGGTAAAAAAAACAATCACAATAAGCGTATAGTAATTGGTTTGCGCAAAGATTATAGTGGCTAGGAAATAAGGGATAGAATTCTGACAATTTTTTTTTTTACTAGTAATACGGCGATCTGCAAATTTTGTCAGGACTGCTATATTGCGACGGACACTTTTGACACATTTTTGGGACCATTCACATTTATACAGCGATCAGTGCTATAAAAACGCACTAATTACTGTATAAATGTGACTGGCAGTGAAGGGGTTAACACTAGGGGGTGAGGAAGGGGTTAAATGTGTATCCTAGGTGTGTTCTAACTGTGGGGGGAGGGGGGGGTGACTGGGGGAGGTGACCGATGCTGTCTACCTATGTACAAGAGAAACAGCATCTGTCACCTCTCCCTGACAGGACGTGGAGCTCTGTGTTTACACACAGAGCTTCACGTCCCTGCTCTAAAACTGCCGATCAGCGGGTACCTGGCGGACATCGCGACCGCCAGGCACGCGCATCGGCCCCCCAGTGGCCGGAAAAAACTATACAGCTTGGAAATTCAGATCCCCAAAGCTGCCGTCAATTGAGTATATGCGGGGCCTCAAGTGGTTAAAACTGTTTTATTTAGTAAAATCGGTGATAACACCTCCAGTGCAATCAAGAGGATAAATGACAGGCACTATGATACATACATGGAAGTTACTGGTTCCACCAAGCTCATGTTGTGATAAAGGGATGGGACAGGGACCCCTAATCTAGCAAAAAATCTTCAAATTTTAGCAAGTTAGCATTATCTTTAGACATCAGTCAGATGCTTGTTCAGATATTTTAGATCTCCCACCCCACTTCCTCCTTATGACCTTAGCGGAGGACATTCTCCTTTTTATGCAGGTTGCAATCTCATCTAACTTTCACGTTTCCTGAGTGGAAGAAGCTAAAACGCTGGCAATTCAATCAAAAGGTTTCCAGACATTAACAAACAAATGGGGGAGTGCAAGAGACTAGCCTATTCTCAAAAAAAAAGTTGAACAAACAAATGGTTTCTATTTACTGGAGGAAGAAGATGGGAGGCAGGGTCTGAATTCATTCATTCCTAAAAGGTCCCTTGGTTACAGGGTATGCTGGACCTTGCCTCTTTTACGTCTTCCTCTTTCCTCCCACCCTCATCCTTCCTGTTCCTTCCCCTTTGCTGCCCCCTCTTCACCACCTTCACCCGTGCTTTTCTTTAATTGCCTCCATCCCTGTTCCATCCACACCGTGCTTCTGCTGGTTGCATGCAAAAAGATTGCTTGATTTCCCCATCAACACAGTCAGTGTTGATAGGAAAATGCCTCCTGCAGAGCTATTGTGCTCTCCCAGCATGAGGACCCACCCCACTCAGGCGAACACAGTGATTATTGCTTGCACCTATAGCCACTGGTTATAAACGCATAGTAAAAATGCAACATGCTGGTTGTACCCAAGACAATTAATGGATCGACTTGGGTACATTTAGCCTACCCATAGATTGTTTCGAATCAGCAGGGACTGGCTGGGGTTCTAACCATCTATGGCCGGCTTAATAACTCTCATAAGCTCCTGGTATCAGCATTTTGGCAGAAAATACATTTGATGCTTGTAAACCTCATTTAGGCATGTCAAGTGCTTGGGGATTAATTGATAAAAAAATTTATTCTGGTCAATAAAAATAATTTAATTCTCAAATACCAAATGCTTTCAGGAGCAGCTGAAAAACATCCAGTGTGTGAGGCCTAATCCTCATGTCCCTATTCTGGGCAAAGAGTTTGTGGTTTGGCAGTCTTCGGATGCTAAGTGCCCCTGTGGGTTCTTTTACCCTAGATTTGATTCTCCAATAACTGAACTGCCACCCCAAGATTCAGGAACTCAGGGTAGTAGCTTGGTGTCTGAATGAAAAATGTTGATAAAAATTACAATGAAGACACCTTTAGAAATATTTAATAAAGGCAGTCTACAGATTCTTATAGATAATTGCAGGCTTGTTTATTTATTTTCTTCCTCTTTTTCCTCCCCATTCTTATGGTGGCCATTTTTGTTTTTTCTTTAATCCATCCTCTTTTACCTTCTAGAGCTCTGAGTCTTCCTCCTGGAATATATGACAAGAGTTTCTCAGGATGAGGCCTTGGCCTTCTCTGTGAGGCCTTGGTTACATGGAAGAAAACAGATAGTTGCGCTAAATAAGCAATACAAGTGAATCCACAAAAAGTAATTCCTGTGAAAAAAATGTGTAGTGTCAACACAAATACAATAGATACTGTGAAAATGGAAATTCCCCTCAGCCAGGACAAAAAGCAATATCCAAAATAACGAAAAAATATAAATAAAGCAAAAGTCCTGCTCAAATCATATGCAAAAAAGGCAGTCTATGTAGATATGATGAAACTTTTGCAAATCCCATGCAGGGAAAAGGATTGGATGGGTGAAGACAGGGATGAAGATGAAGCCACCACCACCATAACTTAAGTCCAGTGTCTAATGAACAGAAGGGGGAGACCCTTACCACATAGGTTGGACCTTAGGATATAAGGTCTGAAGCGCCTGTGCAGATATGAACCTCTGCAGAGGTTGTGGAAGTAGGAATCCCTCTCAGCTATAGCTCTCCCGAGTATAGATTCTCCTCACAGATCAGCATACGTCAGCCAAGGGATGTTGTCCTCTCTGCAGAAAAAAAGTCAAGACTGTAGAGCCAGGCTTGTTCAGTTAAAGAGAAGGCAGTGCCTCCCTCGACCATGAAATTACAAAAACAATCAGGCTTCATTTCCTTGGAGCTTAAAACCAGCTCTCCATGTTAGTCTATGGCCTCATGCCCACCATGACGTTTTTGAGCTGTAGATGGCCAAGACGTTTTTAAGCTGTAAAAAAAAAGCAGGACCAGTGCGTTCTGAAGCTCCAGCAATAGAGCTGTAAAAACGCCAGACATTAAACTTGCAAAAACGCTACAGCAGCTTCCTTTTTTTTTTTTTTTTTTTTTTACAAAATGAACATGGACAGGTGTTTTTAAGCTGTAAAAAAGGCTAAATAATGGAAATGAGCCCTAATTGTAAAATAAACAAAAAGCTTAACAAATGTAAGATCAGTTCATATCGGCATACAGAGCTGTATGCTGATGTCATTTTTTAGTTAAGCAGGGAAAAGTCAGCTTTAAGACGCCCCGCTTTTTGGGAAAAAGTTATTTCTTTCTCGTACATCACGGGACACAGAGCGGCATATTCATTACTATATGGGTTATATGGAGTACCTTCAGGTGTGGACACTGGCAATCTCAAACAGGAAGTCCCCTCCCTATATAACCCCCTCCCCTAGAGGGAGTCCCTCAGTTTTTTCGCCAGTGTCTTAGGTGTTGGTCACGGAATAGCTTTGCTCCACATCCTTGGGATTAAGGGCGGGCTAACCGGATCTGTCCAAGGAGCCTCAGTGCCGAAGTGGACAGTACCCGGGCCCCAAGCCGTGGGGTTTTGCCTATAATGCTCCTCTTTGGAGGGCTGGACCCTGGGCCCAGGACTTGGAGTTGGTAAAAACCATAAGTTCCTGCTTGCCAGGGTGCTATATAGGTCCAGGACAGTGGGTACCTTCATAGGACCCCAGGGCCTGAAGGTCTACTACGCTACCCACGGAGATGGGAGAAGATTGGATCAGTTTGCTGGACAAACATCCTGCTGCATGGAGCAGGTAAGGGGGAGCCTGCGGGACTTGGTTCGACAGCAGGCTCTCCGGGGTAACCTAAAAGGGGGGATAGCCTAAGTATGCTCTGCATGGGCAACCTTGTTCACTATGTCTGAGAGAGACAGGATGACACCCTTTCTCCCCCATCACTAGGTTCCCCTGTCTAAAAATGTGTTGCTAGCTAAACCTGCTGTTTTCTTCCTAGGGCTAGTAAGGATCCCTAGGGGCCTTTGGAGAGTCCTACCTGGCCGGGGGTTTGAATCTGCCGCCTGTTTCTGCGTTCCTGGATCTCCAGCAGCGCGGCTCCTCCATGTTCCTCCTGTTTCCGGCATACGCGCGCGCGCGCGCACGTCTTATAGACTTTTTTCGCGCCGTTCAGACAGGAGGGCGGGGGGGGGGGGGCGTGCCTGCGGCGTCATACAGGAGGCGCGCCTTTGTGCTGTTATAGACAGCAGGCATTGTCAGTGCTCAGTCTGAGGCTGATTTTCAGAAGGAGAGGACGCAGAGCGGCAGAACAGTGACTCCCGGTGGCGGAAGAGGGGTAGTACATGCTGGACTTTGTTCCAATGCCTTTTTTGTTAAGCCAAAAAATTCCCCTTTTTGCAGCAGGTTGGAGGCTGGCAAACTAAGTTTGGGGTCACTGTATGTTGTAAAAAGAAAATATATAATATATATTTAAAAAAAAAAAAAAAGCATACGGGATCCCATCAGTTTTTGGGCATTAGTGATCTATTGTCCCCTAAACTCTGGTTTTGTACTCCTGCCCACTACAGTCTGTTGTGTGGGCGGAGTCCCTCGATTTTGTATTATGGCTTCCAAAGGTTCGGGGTCAAAGGGTACAAAAAAGACCAAAAAACAAAAGGGTTCCCTTTCTGATTCTGATGATATGCCGATACTTTCCCCGCAACTTATTAACATAAAAAGCGCCTTGGATGAGCCATTAGGGGGATCTGGGCGGAGGCTGGCCCAGATCGTCCCAGCCCTGTGTTTATCACAGAGGAGATGCTAGCCGTATCCCTAGGGGGGCTAGAAGAGAGAATAGCAGCATTGATCGCTAGAGCTATTCCTGGTAAGAAACGGGTTAGATCCCCATCACCAAGAGGTGTATCCTCAGATGCTGAGATTCTCTCTCTGGAGGAATTGGAATCACAGGAGGATCAACTAGACCTGAACCAAGAGGGTTCAGGGATTGAGGGGTCTGCCTCGGAGGAACCATTTTCAGACTCCCAGACAGAAAGACTGTGGGTACAGTCTTTGACGGACATGGTCCGCTCGGCATTTAGTTTACCATTGCCAGAGCCTCAGGTTCCTCCGGTATCCTCTCTGGGCTCTTTGAAAGCTCCGTTAAGCAACGCAGTTTTTCCAGTCCATCCTCTTTTGGAGGAATTGATCTTTCGGGATTGGGTACGGCCGGACAGGATTTTTTCTGCCACCGAAAAGATTTGCGGTCATTTACCCCATGGAGGAAAAATTCTCCAAGAGGTGGAGGCTCCCAGTAGTGGATGCAGCCATCTCATGGGTGAATAAATCACTAACTTGCCCGGTGGAAAACATACATATGTTTAAAGATCCGGTTGATAAAAGGTTAGAGACACTTTTAAAAGCATCCTTTGCTACGGCAGGAGCAGTGGTGCAGCCAGCGGTGGCTGCGATTGGTGTTTGTCAGGCGTTAAAAGACCAGACAAAAGAAATGTTAAAGGACATGCCTACCCAACAAGCAGAAGAGTTTTCTGACATTCCCAGAGCTCTGTGGTTTGCGGTAGATGCTATAAAGGATTCCATCCAGCAGGCCTCTCGTTTATCACTATTTTTGGTGCACATGAGAAGGCTCTTATGGTTGAAGAACTGGGCGGCGGAGCCCCCATGCAAAAAGCTTCTGGCAGGGTTTCCCTTCCATGGAGGACGACTCTTCGGAGAGGATCTGGATAAATATATTCAGACTATTTCAAGTGGCAAGAGTACCCTTTTACCGGTCAAAAAGACATTCCGGGGTCCTACATTTAGGAGGCAGCTCTTTCCTGTCTCGGGGCCCTCAAAATTCCAGGCAGCAGGCCCCTAGGGGTAAGAGGCCATGGTATCGCAAGCCGACAAAGATAGCCCCTAAGTCTGCCTTATGAAGGGGCGCCCCCACTCTCGCGGGTGGGGGGAAGGCTTCGTTTCTTCTCAGAAGTTTGGGAAGCCAAGATCCCCGACAAATGGGTCCGGGCATCTGTAACCACAGGCTACAGACTGGAGTTTCTAAGGTGTCCTCCGCCTCATTTTCAAGAATCAAGGCTACCAAAGGATCCAGCAAGGAAGGCCTCATTGCTGGCAGCTTTGGATCACCTGCTTTGCCAGGACGTAATAATAGAGGTGCCAGCCCAAGAGCAAGGGCTAGGTTTCTATTCCAATCTCTTTGTCATACCAAAGCCCAACGGCGATGTCAGGCCAATCTTGGACCTAAAGAGGTTAAACGGTTACCTAAGGGTTCGTTCCTTCCGGATGGAATCCATCCGGTCAGCAGCCGCCGCGCTTCAGAGGGACGATTTTCTGGCCTCCATAGACGTAAAGGATGCTTACCTTCATGTACCAATCTTTCAGTCGCATCAAAGACTTTTACGCCTCGCGGTGGGGCAGCAGGGCGCTCCCCTTCGGGCTGGCCACGGCCCCCCGGGTATTCACGAAGATCCTAGCCCCAGTTCTGGCCAATTTAAGGTTTCAAGGGGTCACAGTCCTAGCATACTTGGACGACCTTTTAATCATAGATCACTCACGACCGGGTCTGCAAAAGGCAGTAAACCTCACGGTTCGGTACCTCGAAGAATTCAGCAGGGTCCTAAAACCGGGGAAAGTCAGCGTTCCAGCCTACAAAGCAGTTGGAATACCTCGGCATGAGGTTAGACACAGAACAGCAAAGAGTGGTCCTGCCCCTGGTAAAGATCGAGGCTATCAAGGGATTGGTTCAGTTGGTTCTAAACAAGAAAAAACCAACTATTCGCCTGTGTATGCGATTACTAGGCAAGCTAGTGGCCACGTTCGAGGCAGTACCATACGCTCAGATCCACACTCGCGTCCTACAGGCAGCCATTCTAGCAGCCTGGGGCAAGAGGGCACATGCCTTAGAGTCCCCTTTGACGCTATCATCAAGGGTCCGACAAAGCCTGGCCTGGTGGTTGAACCCCCAGAATCTTCTAAAGGGAAAAACCCTTCAGCCCTGTTGTCTGGAAGGTAGTTACCACAGACGCCAGCCTGGCAGGCTGGGGGGGGGCGGTCTTCGAGGGGTCCTCTCGCCAGGGAACTGGGGTGAAAGCAGAGAGGCAGCTCCCCATCAATATCTGGGAGATCAGAGCTGCTCGCCTAGCCCTTCTGGCATGGACCTCCAGATTAAAGGGGTTCCCGGTGAGAATCCAGTCAGACAATGCCACGGCGGTGGCATACATAAACCACCAAGGGGGAACCAGGGGTCAGGCCGCTCAAGAGCTTGATTTTTCAGTGGGCAGAGGTTCATGTACCCTGCATTTCGGCGATATTCATTCCCGGAGTAGACAACCTGCAGGCATACTTCTTAAAGTCGCCAGAGTCGGTTGCCAGGGGAGTGGTCTCGGCATCCCCAGGTCTTTCAGACAATCTGCCAGTGGTGGGGAATGCCGGACGTAGATATAATGGCATCCAGGTTCAACAAGAAACTAGACAGGTTCGTGTCTCGAGCGAGGGATCCTATGGCCTGCGGAACCGATGCGTTGGTTTGCTCTTGGCATCAATTCAAACTTCTATATGAGTCATTCTAGTAGCTCCGGCTTGGCCCCGGAGGACTTGGTACTCACTAGTCCTGAAGATGGCAGTGGGAGACCCTTGGACTCTTCCTCTACAACCAGACCTACTCTCACAAGGCCCGATCCTCCACCCTACATTACAGCGTCTAAATTTGACGGCCTGGAGGCTGAATCCCTGATTCTCAGGGGTAGAGGTCTGTCTAGGCAGGTAATTCCTACCCTGATTAGGGCTAGAAAGCCGGTCTCCAGGGTGATTTATTACAGGGTGTGGAGGAACTACGTAGGCTGGTGTGAATCCAAAAGATGGAATTCCCGTAAATATACTATTGACAGGGTGTTAAGTTTTCTCCAGCTAGGAGTGGATAAAGGCCTGGCACTAAGCACAATCAAGGGACAGATCTCATCTCTGTCAGTGTGGTTTCAGAGGCCGCTGGCCACCCACTCGCTGGTAAAGACCTTCTTACAGGGGGTCTTGCGTATTAATCCTCCTGTCAAGTCACCACTTTGTCCATGGGACTTAAATCTTGTTCTGTCATCCCTACAGAAACAACCCCTTGAGCCGTTGGCTGAGGTACCTTGATTTTACTGACTAGAAAGTCGGTATTTCTGATCACCATAGTCTCGGCCAGGAGAGTATCGGAATTGGCAGCCTTATCTTGTAAGGAACCATATCTCATTTTGCATAAGGATAGGGCGGGGTTCCGTCCTCATCCTTCCTTTCTACCAAAGGTTATATCCAGTTTCCACCTGAACCAGGATGTGGTACTTCCATCCTTCTTCCAAAACCCACCTCTAGAAAGGAGGGGTTGCTGCATACGTTGGATATTGTCAGGGCCATAAAGGCCTATCTTAAAGCTACAGAGAAGGTTCGGAAAACAGATGTGGTGTTCGTTTTACCGGAAGGACCCAAGATGGGTCAGGCAGCTGCTTGATCCACCATCGCAAGATGGATTAAACAATTAATTGTTCGGGCCTGCGGTTTGAAGAGGTTGCCTCCTCCTTTGTCGGTAAAAGGGCCCATTCTACCAGGGCCATGGGCACCTCCTGGGCAGCACATCATCAGATCTCTATGGCTCGAATATGCAAGGCAGCAACGTGGTCATCAGTCCACACGTTTACAAAATTTTATCAATTGGACGTAAGAAGGAATGCGGATACAGCCTTTGGGCAGTCAGTACTACAGGCCGCGATTCAAGCTCCTCAGGATCTGAGGGGGCTCCCTTGATTTGATTTGAGATTTACATTTCTCGTTTAAGTTGGATTTACTAGTATCTGAGTATACCTCTAAAATTAAATCCTTCTTTGGAAGATGTCTCCCTCCCCTCATTAAAGCATTGCTTTCGGACATCCCATATAGTAATGAATATGCCGCTCTGTGTCCTGTGATGTACGAGAAAGAAAAAGGGATTTTTAAATACAGCTTACCTGTAAAATCCTTTTCTTGGAGTACATCACGGGACACAGAGCTCCCACCCCTCTTTTGGGTGACCATTTTGGGAGGCATACTGCTTGCTACAAAACTGAGGGACTCCCTCTAGGGGAGGGGGTTATATAGGGAGGGGACTTCCTGTTTGAGATTGCCAGTGTCCACACCTGAAGGTACTCCATATAACCCATATAGTAATGAATATGCCGCTCTGTGTCCCGTGATGTACTCCAAGAAAAGGATTTTACAGGTAAGCTGTATTTAAAAATCCCTTTTTCCATGGCTAGATGCAAGATGCTAGAAGGGTTTCTTTATGATGCAAAAATCTCTTCGTAACTATATTAAAAGTATCAGCACTTTATACTTTTATAGGACTACAGTTGACCAACTTTTCCATTGCAGAACTTTTTTTTTTTGTGTGCAATATTTTACTTTTGTTGTTGCTTGGGAAGCCCCTGAGCTCCTCCCACCCCCCCTTTTTTTTAATATTATACTCCAGTAAGCTGCAGCTCAATGGGGTTCAAGAAAATGGTGCAAGTGGCTGCATTCACACCTGAGCGGTTTTACGCCCTACGCTATTGCAGCCTGACATATGCTGGAGGGGTGATTTAACATTGTCGGCTATGGAGATGGTTCACATCTCCACGCCGTACGCCTGAAGCTCTAAACAAGTCCCGGACCCTTTTTTTCAGGCGGCTTCGGCGTACGGGCAACGATGTTAAAATCGCCCCTCCAGCGAAAACAAGGCTAAAAAACTACACGTTTTGTCGCTGCAAATCGCGGGACAAAACGCCACAATTTGTCGCGGCAAATCGCAGTACAATACGCCGCTCTATAGTGTGAATGCAGCCCATGGCTGCAGGTGAGTTTGCAGGAAGTGCAAGACAGAATTGTTCTCAAATTTTTAGGGGTGTTTTTTTTTTTTTAACTACTTTTTTCTAGAACATTGGCATTTCTGGTCTATCTGTGACAAGGTGTCAAATGAAAAGCACGCAGATTTAGACTTGTAAAAGAAATGGTAATTTCTGTATAGAACTGTATTCTATTCTTTATGCTGTGCTTATGTATTGCACACGGCACCAATAACATTTTGATTGCGTTTGCATTCTTTCAAGTCCTGATTAGGAATGAGTCTGCCTATGTATTGCCCATTGTTGCCATAATAGTACAATTTGTAATATTTGATACCTACGTAAGCATGTGTATAAAATACTTCAATTGTGTCAAATAAACAGAACAGTTATTTGGAAAGATGCTGAGCGTGTCTTTGTTCCCTACTGAAGTTGTTTATTATTAGTTTGGAACCACTAATCAATACGAGGATGGGATTTATCTATAAAATTTCCAGAACAGACCGACTAGAGGTGAAAAGAATCATCACGGCCTACTTGACAATTACCGAAGATTAGAGAGTGTCAAACAGTCTTTTATACTGCTAACATGAGCAGAAGGACATCAGAATCTCCATCGCAAGGTGGTTAGGATTCGCCATAAACGTATCACCCTCATGGCCTTTCAACACCAGGAATAATGTAAGCATGCTCTGTGAGAGCCTTGGCAGCAGGGGTATCTCTGCAACAGACTTGGGCTTCATGTACACTCGCCTACATTTACAGCCGCTGCGGGAAAATGCAAAATCACGGTGCGGTTTTGCTGCATTTTGCGTGTTCCCACCGCCGGCAGTTGAAATGTTCCTATCCTGAACGTGTTTCTTCCGCTTTCAGGAGAGGGAGGTTGCAGCTCACCTAAACACAGCTGTTCCTAAACTCTGCTAAAAGCCTATGTGTACCTTGACATAGGCTTTTATAGAGTTGCGTTTAGGAGCTTTTTGCAGCGTTTTGCCACTGCATGTACACCCTGCCTGCATTTTTCCGCAGTAAATGAGACGGGGTGTACATGCAGCACCTTAAGCTCCATACACACAATAGGACTTTTTGACAACAAACCTAAAAATTAGCAAGTTTTCAAAAAAATCCTACCGTGTGTACGCTCCATCAGACAAACTTTTTCCTTTTTTCATCGGACGAAAGTTCGCTCTGCAAATGGACAAACTTTTCGGCAACAAAAGTCCTATGGTGCAAAGTCCTATTGTGTGTACAGAAATCAGACTTCGGTCTGAACCAATGATAAACCAATGATAAAAACAACCAACAATAGCAGAAGTTGACCAAAGTGTGGCGGTAAAAAGCAGAAAAAACATGTGATGTTGGGAAAGTTTGTAGAAAAGTCCCGCCGTGTGCTATGGGTGTGCCCGGCCAACTTTCTTTGGACAAAAATCCACGGAAAAGTTTTTGTTTGAAGTCCGACCATGTGTATGAAGCTTTAGACTATATTACCAGACTTTTGTCAAATGCTACAAAATCAACCTTCTTTCCAGTCAGGACCAAGCATTGAACAAAAAAATACTGTAAGCAGTCGTCACCAAGCAGACAGAAGATAGACGCAACCTGCAACAGGATACTGAAAAATGCTTCTTTATTCCAAAAGATGACAGATAATACAGTAATCACTTTCCACCTGCCATATGCAGAATGATGGCCGGGAAGTGGCTCAGTTATCCTCACTGGGCATCATGTGACATTCAGCAGGATAAGCTGCGATCGCGCGCCCGTGGGGGCGCGCAGCTCGGCAATTGGTGGTGTCAGTCTGACACACCGCATCTTCGATCGAGGTAAAGAGCCTCTAACGTAGCCTATGACGTAGGCTCTTTACCATGTGATCATCTGTGTCCAATCACAGCTGATCACAGTGCAAATAGGGAAGAGCATTTATTGGCTGTTCCTCCACTCGCACTGCCAGACGTGAGTAAAACCGAGCCGATCGGTGGCCCTCCTGACACGGGGGGTCTGCACTGATTATCGGTGCAGCCCCCCGAGGATGCCCACCCAGAACGACCAGCTTTGCCAATCAATGCCCAATAGGGAAGGCACCCTGTGCCCATCAGTTATGCCTGCCAGTGCCACTTATTGGTGCCCGTCAATGCTGCTCATTAGTGCCCTTTGGTGCAGCCTTATCAGTGCCCTTTAGTAAAGGAGAAAACAAACTTTTTTTTTTATTTGTTTAGCAAAAAATTAATTAAAAACCAGAGAGGTGATCAAATACCACCAAAAAAAAGCTCTTTGTGGAGAAAAAAAATAACAATTCTGTTTGGGTACAGTGTTGCATAAAACGCGCAATTGTCATTCAGAATGCAACAGCGCAGAAACATTGGTCTGGGCAGGAAGGGGGCAAAGTGCCCTGTATTGAAGTGTTTAATCATAACCTGAGCATTTCTCGGTATCCTCGACGGGTTTGGCTTTTTTCTGTCGCATTAAGCCATAAAAAAAACAAAACAGTGTGCATGGACACATTGGCTAACATGGAGGGGAGTTTCTTTACTTTCTATCTGGTGGTCAGTGGATTAGTATCTGAGCTGATATCCCATCCAACAGAGACACAAATTTCAGTTTAACCCAATGAGGGTTCTAACCCCCCCACTGTCCAAACCTGAATCAAAATATGTTTTTGCTGGACTTCCATTTTTAAGACCAATCCATAGTCCCCCATAGAAAGAAAACTTTACTAATCATGGTACAGCGTCAGCCTAGTTTGTTTGAATCCGCAGTCATTTTCAAGGATGGATTTGTCTCTTCCTGCAAATCATCTAAAAAAAAAAAAAGGACTGCTTTTAGTCCTTTTACCTGCAAATCTAACATTTGTAAGAAATTTATCAAAGGTTTTTTTGTCTTTTGCTGCACGTGAAGCTTTTGATGATCAGGACTGCCCTAAATACAAAAGAATACATGAATTTGTGTTTCTAGGAGACAATGTAGATGTAACTGTTTATAGTGGATCGCTGTGTCATGCAGCACTGTGTGTGGCTGACAGCAGCTGGAATACAGAGGCTCTTTCTTCCTCTTTCTGTTCTCCCATGAACAGATCCACATCATTAACAAAATGCCAAGCCCTCACCATTGGTCGTCTTTGTTTACTTTGTCTAGTCAGATTTTCTTTGTCCTGTGCCTTTCTGCATATATGGTTGCAGTATCTAAAATGCATTTTTTTTTCTCTCCTTTCTTTCTTTGTTAAAGTGGTTGTAAACCCCATTTTTTTTTATTCTGTGTATCGCCGCTCCAGCGCTGTGATTGGCCAAGACGTCACTCCGCGCATGCACGTGGGAGCCGGCAAAGTCGGCATTGGCCATTGAGAAAACCGGCATTCTCGGTGCGCCTGCGCCGTAAACGGTGTATTTCTTTTGGCAAATATCTCCTAAACATTGTAGGTTTGGGAGATATTGCAAACGCCTACAGCTAAGCCTTAATCGGAGGCCCCTTTCACACTGAGGCGTATTTAAGGCGTTTTAGCGCTAAAAATAGTGCATAAATAACGCCTAAAATACTCCTGTCCCAGCATTCTCAATGTGAAAGCCCCCGAGGGCTTTCACACTAAGGCGATGCACTGGCGAGAGAAAAACAAAATCTCCTGCAAGCAGCATCTTTGGAGCGGTGAGAGGAGCAGTGTGTATATCGCTCCTTCACCGCTCCTTCCCATTGAAAACAATGGGACACAGTGGTAATACCGCTGGGAATGCGCCTCTGCAGAGGCGCATTGCCGGCGGTATTAACCCTTTTTCGGCCACTAGCGGGGGTTAATACCGCACCACTAGCGGTCAAATACAGCTGCAATTCTCACAGTAAAAATAGTTGCGCTATACCGCCACCGCACACGTTGCCCCAGTATGAAAGGGGCCTAAGTGACCTGTTGATTTGCAATTTATATTTCTGTTTGTATGTTAAAATTACCCAGCGAACAAATATAGTACACACTTTAACCCCTTAAGACCCGGACCAAAATGCAGGTAAATGACCAGGCCCCTTTTTGTGATTCGGTACTGCGTCGCTTTAACTGACAATTGCGCGGTCGTGCGACGTGGCTCCCAAGCAAAATGTGCGTCCTTTTTTTTTTTTTTTGCGCTGTATACAAAAATAGTGACCTTTTTGAAAAAAAAAATAATTTTTTACTTTTTGTACATAAACTAAATTTTAGTTAAACATTTAGGCCAAAATTTATTTAGCCACATGTCTTTAGTAAAAAAAATCTAAAAAAAAAATGGCTACCTAGCGGGAACAGCGACACTAATACAGCGATCAGAAAAATGATCGCTTAGTAATGCTGGCAATAGGGAGTGAAAGGGTTAACTAGGGCGGTGATCAAGGGGTTAAAACTTTGTTAGGGGGGGGGGTACAGGGGCTACCCTGGACCTAACACTGACTGTCACTGACACTAAATACAGTAATCATACATGTATGATTACTGCATTCAGTGACACTGTGACAGGGGGGAGGGGGGGTGATCGCAAGGGGTTAATGTTCCTGCGTGTACTGGTGTCAGTGTAGTGTTGTGCAGACTTACTGTGCGATGTGATCTCTCCTCAGCGGACCCACGTCAAGGCAGCAACGTATATATACGTTGATGTGCCTGCCTGTGCCATTCTGCCGACGTAAATGTACATGCGGCGGTCCGTTAAGATGATGATTTATAAAATACTGGGGGGGGGGGGTCTAACCTTTTTATTCAAAAGAATATTTTCCAATAGTTTTTATTCAAGTTTTTCACAATACAGAGTAAAGACCATGGTATTCAAAAGATTATAAGTAGGTTAATTGGCTCCTGTCCAGGGTGGATTTGATTTACGGTAAATCGCTAGTAAAAAAAGTCTTGATTTAAATCAACTCGATTTTTAAATCCTAATTTTTAAAGAGCAACTGTCATTTCTGTCCCACAGCGGCCCCTCCTCTGACCCGCTGTTGACTTCCCGTCGGTCCCTTTCACTTTAATGGGACGGCTGGTGATGCGGCAGTGACCCAACAAGGTGAGGGAAGTGGCGACAGCAGGCGAGTGGATGCCCACTAACAGGCACTGCCATGATGGATCTAAAATGACAGGTGCTCTTTATATGTAATGACTTATTCTTGCTGGTAGTTAGAATCTTTAATATCAATGCAGTGCATGTTTGTTATATGTGGATTCATTCAATGAGTTTACCAAAAATGTAAATATTGCAGAATATACAACCTTATGCTACATACCTAAGCTCCATTTCATGCTGAATAAACTAAATTATTTATGTATATTAAATAGAAAACTTTTCTTTTTTAGATAGATTTTTTTTTTTTACTCCAAAAAGCATTTTAATAAAATAAATTTTGATTAAAAAAAAAATCTTTTTTATTTTAATTAAATTTTTTTTTTTTTTACCCACCCTGCTCCTGTCTAAATTGGCTCTAGTATGTATATGTTTAAATGTGAATTGGGGACTTTAGATTGTAAGCTCCCTAAAGAGGAAGTAAACCCTCTGAAAGTTTTCCTAAAAAAAAAACCTGCAAGAGAGAGGCATAATGGGCTAGTATGCATAGCATACTAGCTCATTATTAATTACTTACCTGAGATCGAAGCCCCCGCAGCGACCCTCTCCTCCGCTGCCACCATGATACCCGGAGGCGCATGCGCAGTAGACATCGTTGCAGGCTTTTTAGCAAATATCTCCTTAACCGTGTAGGTTAAGGAGATATTTCTTGCACCTACAGGTAAGCCTTAATCTAGGCTAACCTGTAGGGCCAAGTGGTCTTTAAAGGGTTTACAATCACTTATATATCTATTATTCTAACACCCTAGAGAATAAAATGGCAATACTTTGTGTCACGCCGTATTTGCGCAGCTGTCTTACAAGCGCACTTTTTTGAGAAAAAAAAAAATATTTAATTAAAAAGTAAAACGGTAAAGTTATCCCAATTTTTTTTTATATTGTGAAAGATGTTACTCCGAGTAAATTGATACCCAAAATTGCGTACGCTCGTGGAATGGCGTCAAACTTTTACCCTTTTAAAATCTCCATGGGCGACGTTTAAAAAAATCTACAGGTTGTATGTTTTGGGTTACAGAGGAGGTCTAGGGCTAGAATGATTGCTCTCGCTCTAACGATACCTCACTTGTGGTTTAAATACCGTTTACATATGCGGGCGCTACTCACGTATGTGTTCGCATCTGAGCGCAAACTCGTTGGGACGGGGCGCATTTTCTGGCTCCTAACTTTTTTAGCCGGCTCCTAGATTCCAAGCAAATTTGTCAAGCCCTGCATTATGGCATCACGCAGTTGGCATATTGGTCAGCTGCACATCCCTGAGGCCAATCTCTTGTTCCATCACATCCCAAAGGTGCTCTATTGGATTGAGATCTGGTGACTGTGGAGCCCATCGGAGTACAGTGACCTCATTGTCATGTTCAATAAACCATTTAGATGATTTGAGCTTAGTGACATTGTGCATTATCCTTCTGGAATTAACCATCATAAGATGGGTACACTGTAGTCATAAAGGGATGGACATGGTCAGCAACAATACTGAGGTAGGCAGTGGTGTTTAACCACTTGCTTACTGGGCACATACACCCCCCTCCTGCCCAGGTGAAATTTCAGCTTCCGGCACTGCGTCGTTTTAACTGACAATTGCGCGGTCGTGCGACGTGGCTCCCAAACAAAATTGACTTCCTTTTTCCCCCACAAGTAGAGCTTTCTTTTGGTGGTATTTGATCGCCTGTGCGGTTTTTATTTTTTGCGCTATAAACAAAAAAGAGCGACAATTTTGAAGAAAAATACAATATTTTTTACTTGTTGCTATAATAAATATCCCAATTAAAAAAAAAAAAAAACACATTTTTTTTCCTCAGGTTAGGGCGATACGTATTCTTCTACATATTTTTGGTAAAAAAAAAAAAAAAACGCAATAAGCGACTGGTTTTGCGCAAAAGTTATAGCGCTTACAAAATAGGAGAGAGAATTATTATTTTTTATTATTTTTTTTTACTAGAAATGGCGGCGATCTGCGATTTTTATTGGTACTGCGACGTTATGGCGGACACATCGGACACTTTTGACACATTTTTGGCGCCATTCACATTTATACTGCGATCAGTGCTATAAATGTGACTGGCATTTAAGGGGGTGAGGAAGGGGTTAAATGTGTATCCTAGGTGTGTTCTAACTGTGGGGGGAGGGGGGGGGGGTGACTGCGGGGGTGACCGATCTGTGTCCCTATGTAGGAAGGAACACCGATCGGGCTCCTCCTCTCCAGAGACAGGACGCTGTCTCTGTGTAAAACGGCAATGAGAGATTATCTATGAGATCATCTCTCATTCGCCCACAGATAGCATCGCAAACGGCCACTCTGATTGGCCGTTCGCCGCGATCTGTGATTGGCCGTGTCCAAGGGACACGGACAACACAGGGCTTCCCCGCAGCGCGCGCTGGGAACGCCGAAAGGAGATGCCGTCAAATGACGGCATGTTGGATATTCAGACCCGCGCTGTTGCCGTCATTCGACGGTAGCGCGGGTCTGAAGTGGTTAAACAATGCTTAGTTGGTACTAAGGGGCCCAAACTGTGCCAGAAAATATCCCACACACCATTACACCACCAGTCTGAACCGTTGATACAAGGCAGGATAGATCCATGCTTTCATGTTTAGGCCCAATTCCAGCTAAGCAGGTTAAAAATCTGGGTATAATTTTTGATGCTGAACTAAGTTTCATACCCCACGCAAAATATTGCATAAAATCCGCCAACTACCATCTGCAATTATTACGGAAAATTAAGAATCTTTTCACTCAGCACAACCGTATGATCTTAGTTCATGGACTTATCCACTCTAGGTTGGATTGTTCTAACATTTTCTTCCTAGGGCTCCCACAGAAGTGGATAAAACGATTGCAGATTACACAGAACCATGCTGCAAGATTAGTTACAAACTGCCCAAGGCGGAATCACATCTCCCCGGTACTAAAGAACTTACACTGGCTCCCGATAGTAAAACGGGTTGAGTTCAAGGCACTCTGTTTGGTGTTTCGGGCCTATTGGCAACTAGGTCCGATGTATTTATCAAATATGTCAGAACATTACTGTCCACCCAGAGAGCTTCGTTTGACTGACGCTCTGTTAGCAATTATTAAATCTAGCCGATTAGCTTCGAAAGGTGGCCGCCGGCTCCAAACACTGGGGAATTTTCTGTGGAACCAGCTCCCTCATCAGCTCCGAGCATCCACCTCCTTGATGGCCTTCCGTAAGGGCTTGAAGACACTTTTGTTTTCACAAGCCTATAGATAGAGACCTGCCCTTCCAAGCCCTTAGCAGGACGCTGCCTTAATCCTAGGCTGCGGTCCATTGTCAGGGAGTAGGGATAGGCTTGCTGTGCCCTGACACCCCCCCCCCTTTTTTTTTTTTTTTTTTTTTTTAGCTTGTTGGTAAGCGCTTAGACGCGAGTATCACAACTTGCATTTGGCGCTCTATAAGTATTTAATCCAATCCAATCCCAATTCTGACCCTGCCATCTAAATGTTGCAGCTGTAATTGAGAGTTATCAGACCAGGCAATGATTTTCCAATCTTCTATTGTCCAATTTTGGTGAGCCTCTGTGAATTGTAGCCTCGGTTTCCTGTTCTAAGCTGACAGGAGTGGAACCCAGTGTGGTTTTCTGCTTCAAGGTTCAATGTGTTGTGCGTTCAGAGATTGTACCTTGGTTGGAACAAGTGTTTTTTTGAGACAACTTGAAGCAAAGCCTGTAATCTTGGCATCTATGGCCCTCAAGTTGCGTCAAAGTCTGACCAAACTAGTGCACAGATATGAATGGTAATCATTGGAAATCATGGGGTACGTCTTGTCACGTGCCTTGGCATAAGTGTGAAAGGGGCCTTACTGTTGACTTTTTATCATCTCGAACCAGTCTGCCATACTCCTCTGACATCAACCAGGCCTTTTCCTCCACAAAACTGCCACTCACTGGATATTTTCTCTCTTTTGGACCATTCTCTGTAAACCCGAGAGATGGTTGTGCGTGAAAATCCCAGTAGATCAGCAGTTTTTGAAATACTCATGCATGACAGGAGTATCAAAGGAGAATCTTCTCTTCTTTTTTAATGGACACCTATTGTTTGGAGTCTGCATTGCATGGCAAAACCAATTTTTATTATTCTGGTTAGTAGAACAGCTTTATATTTTTATGCCTGGAGGCTTGTGGCTCATGCATTTTGGGAAGGAGTATCTGAGATGTGCCAATCTGTGGTTCCACGGGATGTTTAAGAATGCAGAGTGTAAATGGATTTTAGGAGTCGGATGGTTAGGCCTTGTAATAGATACAAGATGAGGAAGAATGGTAATTTTTAGAACGTTTACATTGCCCAAAGCAAGGTCAGAATTAATTTAATCAGGTAGTTGGGTTTTTTGAGGGTGATCGAAGGCAGTGGTCCCCAACCTTTGTGGCACCAGGGACCGCTTTTGGTGTAGCCACTTTTTTCAGGGATTTAATTCCAACAAGAGGATCTCCCCTGCGCATGCGCCGCTACAATCAGCGGCGCATTACGAGGGGAATATCTCCTAAACCGTATAGGTTTAGGAGATACTCTTTATACCTACAGGTAAGCCTCATTATAGGTTTACCTGTAGGTAAAAGTCAAAAAGTGGGGTTTACAACCACTTTAAGAAAAATGGCCAGTCACTACCTTTTTAACAATAGGGCTGTTCAAGTCCTAAAAGCATGTCCTAAAAGTTTGGGACCTAAGTGCTTTATTCATACTCTTATGCCGCCTACACACGGTCAGAATTTTTGACAACAAATAGGAAGTTGGATGGGAGCTTTTTGTTGGAAATTCTGACCGTGTGTAGGCTCCATTGGACATTTGCTGTCAGAATTCCTGACAACAAAAATTTAAGAGCTTGTTCTCAAATTTTCCGGGAAAAAAAAAATCCGATCTCATAAATTCTGATTGTGTGTGGACAATTCCGACGCACACAATTCCATGCATGCTCTGAATCAAGTATGAGACGGAAGCGCTTGGTCTGGTAAAACTAGCGTTCGTAAAGGAGATGGCACATTCGTCACTCTGTAACGGACTGAGAAGCACGAAGCTGAAAAGCGTGAATCGTCTATCACTAAACTTCTACTAACACGACTGTTATTGAACTTCCTTTATTAGTGCCGTCGTATGTGCTGTACACGACCGCATTCTTGGCGTTCGGAATTTCCGACAATATTTGTGTATGTATATGTGTGTATATATATATATATATATATATATATATATATATATGTGTGTGTGTGTATATGTGTGTGTGTGTGTATATGTGTGTGTGTGTGTATATATATATATATATATATATATATATATATTGCATGTGAGACAAGTTTAAGCCAACATCCGTCAGGAAAAGAATTCACGATTTTGTTGTCGGAATTTCCGATTGTTTGTACGCGGCATTATACTGGACATTGTCAGAAGTCAGATCTTAGCCCCCATGATTCTTTTTATGGACTGCTTGCCTCGCATTTTTAGGGCAATAATCTTCGCCCAGGATGGTGCTAACTGTCTGGGACTTCATGGGATCACAACTGTTGGCTCTTCAAAAGCCGCCCTTTGAACCTGTTAGAGACATTTCTTTTGCCTCAGGTAAAGGTAGATTTCTTGTTGCCATTTCAGGTGAGCTTCTAAGTTAGCGAGTTTATGTTGAATTTATCTCCTGGTCCTGGCTACTACTTCATTCCGACAGACTGCCTTTTTGTCATTCCTTGCTGCTGCTGTTCATTATTAATAGGTGACTTTGCACTTTCCCCTTGGACTTCAGCATTTGGCATCTGTTTCTCATTTGCAAGGCTGCCACCTGGTCTTCTGTTCACACTTTCGCTTAGTTTTAATAGATGAATGCTAAAGCCTCTTCTGATGCCAGCTTCAGAGAACCCATTCTTCCCTGGTTATGCTGTTGTTGGAGGTCTTGTTAGTGTTTCATTTGCTGTGTTGCCCACCCCTCAGTTGGACTGTTTTTGGGTCTAATTTATTTATTTTGCTCAAACCTTTTTTTTTTTTTTTAAATAAAATAAAAAATCAGCACAAGTGACAGTAGTTTAGTTCAATTCAAAATGTCCCTTTGTGCTGCGATGCTTAATACGGCCGACCAGACCTGTCAAAGGTACTTATCAAGAAAGAGTGCCAACTATGGCAGCCCTTTGCGCCACATTTTTTTCTATTAATAGAAGCTCTACTATAGCGTCCATCAACTAAAAGTGCTGTATGCATGGAGATTGGACAGATGAGTGAATGATCTGCCTACTCCATTCCTAAAGCACTTTTCAGTGATGTAAGCTATAGTAAAGCTTCTAGGAATGTACAAGAGTGGGGGTGCATAGTCACCCCTCTGGACAAAAGCCTCTTGTAGGTCCAGCCAGTCATATTAACCCCTGCACCACTAAAAGATGACAGGTACCCTGGTGGAGGGATGGGTTAGCAGAGGACTTTAGATTTCAACTAAGAGAGCAGCCGGCCGCATAAGGACCAAGTACCATCCCTTGTGCTGAGTTTTTTTTTTTTTTGTTTTTTTTTTTAGTTTAGGCTTTAAAGGATCAGTAAAGGATTTTTTTTTAATGCTTAATAGCTTGCTTTACCTTATAGCAGTCCTGCTTTCATGTCCTCCATGTCAGTTTTTGCTTAGAAGTTGCTGTAATCCCTTGCTGAACTCCACACTTCCTGCTTGTCTGGCTCCTTATGGAAAAAACTCATGGTAGCCTTTCCTTGTGGTCCATGATCAAGAAGATGTGATTACTATTTATCCAAAACTCCTCAGAACCAATCAGATTCATTTTAAAAACAAACCCTACCCTGTGTTTGTTTGTTTTTTGTTCTGTGAGTCTCTGTACACACAGAACAAAAACTAAACTAAACTGCAGGCACATTATATGATTGATTTTTATCTATTTTTAATCATTTTTAAAAGGAATCGGTTAACTATTATGTCTTTATACCCTTTAAACAGTCATTTCAGCAAAAAATTTTTTTTCCTTTACTACTCCTTTAAGTGTATCTATAGTTAATGTTTATTAAAAAAAATTCTAGCTTATACCCATTATTATGAATGAAAATGTATTTTAGAAGATTTCCACACATTTACCAACTTAATTTATTTGACTTATTCACCATGTCCTGTGTGTAGTAGTTGCTGTGTCGCACATTTTACAGAGCCTGTCCTATAAAGTACAGAGGTGCTGAGAGAAGTTTCAGGAGGTGGGGGCAGTGTAGAAATCACTGTTTGCAGGCAGTGAGGTACTATGGGATATGTAGTCTTTAGAAAACAAAAGCAAACTGCAGAGGAGAAGTTGCAATGCAAGTCGGGAATCCATTTGTGGAAAGAGATGACCAGCAGAGCTCACAACATGAAAGGGGATTTTTAAAGAGAAACTTCAGAGAGAGAGAGAGGGAGAGAGAGAGAGAATTTGTGAGACACACCAGGGGACCGGGAAAGGGACTAAGAACACTAAGATTCCCCAGTCCTTTTCTCTGCACTGAAATTAAATGGAGAGGAGACAGAGGCTCCTTTCCATTCATAAACCGAAAAATCGTAAACACAGGTTGCGATGTTTCAGTTATATATGGACACAGTCAGTAATTACTGACTCTGTTCATTCAGAAAAGGAAGAAGCTGGTAAATAATATATTCTGCATCCTGACAGATCTGGGGCAGGGGGGACCAGAGGAGGATACAGGGAGCTGGAGAGAGGGATGAGGAGACACTGAAGAGAGGAAGGACCCGGTGAGCCAGGTACCCGGAGAGAGTGAGGAGGACGCAGGGGACAGTCGGGGGTGATTTGTGGTGTGGGCAGTTAAAAGCACTGATCTCCCTGTATAACTTTCAATAAAGCACCTGACAGCCACAGGAGGGAAAAGAGGAGGAGCGGCTTTCAGAAAAGCTATTCAGGGAGATCAGTGCTTTTAACCGCCCCCCACCGCCGCACCTAGCACCTGTGAGGCTGCCCGACCCCCCCCCCCCACCCCCCCCTGCTGAGCTTGAGGATGCCTGGTCCCATACAACAGGTATCTGATTAGGCATCAGAGCATTTGCATGAGAACTGATGCAAATGCTTGGTATCGATAATGGTGCATCCCTACTTTTTAAGAAAACCGTCTTGTCCAGCAGCAGATATCACAAGATACTACTGATCTTCTGTCCCTTAAAGAATTCCAAGAAAACCTTTTTACAGTAAATACAACAATTTGTGGCCAGACTGGTTTGTTGATGATATGCCCTGCAAATGGGTAATTCTTGTATGGAGAGTTTTAGTTGTATTTCATCTATATGTCCAGTGTAACATTCTACACAGTGTTGGCTTGATGAGATGCACGTCATGATATCTGTGTGTAGAATTTCCAAAATGGTAATTTTTTTAAAGCTAATATTTATTTCATTTGTTTCAGATTTTGACATTCGAAACAAAGAACCCTACAGAATTGGCAGAACGCTTGCGAGCAGTGTGTGGAAATCAGAGCAACGCTTATGCACGCTTACTTGAATATCGCTTAAACGCCTTGCGTGGATTGTGGAATGCACAGCGCCAGTTGGCTTTGGAAGAACAGCATGAGAGGGATGGCTCAGATGAGGAAACCTTGGCATTACTTAAGCGACAAGGTCTGCTGCAACAATCAGAACAGGCTCCATTTACATCTCGAATGGGACTCTTGTTGGTATTTCCCCTTATTCAGTCTCAGAGTAAAACAGACCCCTCACTTTGTAATATAACAGCTGAGGTGCTATTAAATTGCCTACGGGACTGTCAGCCTTTGAGCCTCACTAAAGAACCAGCTGACTGTTTGAATGGAATAGAGGCTCTGCTTTGCTCTTGGCTGGAAAATGCTTCTACTTTGGATCAGCAAGCCTCTTTTAAGCAAAAAGAAAACTCTGCTGCTGCCCTGGTTGCATTGGCGTGTGCCAGGTAAGTAAAAAAGCCCAGCACATATCTAGAAGTCATTAATTTCTGTGTGTAAATTCAAGTTTGAGCTACTGAGTTTTGTAAACATGTTTTTTTTTTTTTTTTTTTTAACTGCTAGTTCACACCAGACGCAGTTCCGTGTGCTTTTTTTTACTGCACAAAAAAGGGATTTTTAAATACAGCTTACCTGTAAAATCCTTTTCTTGGAGTACATCACGGGACACAGAGCAGCATATTCATTACTATATGGGTTATATGGAGTACCTTCAGGTGTGGACACTGGCAATCTCAAACAGGAAGTCCCCTCCCTATATAACCCCCTCCCATAGAGGAAGTACCTCAGTTTTGTAGCAAGCAGTATGCCTCCCAAAAATGTTCCCCAAAAGAGGGGTGGGAGCTCTGTGTCCCGTGATGTACTCCAAGAAAAGGATTTTACAGGTAAGCTGTATTTAAAAATCCCTTTTTCTCTCTCGTACATCACGGGACACAGAGCAGCATATTCATTACTATATGGGATGTCCGACATCTTCCAAAAAAGGATTTAATTTAGAGGTATACTTAAATACTAGTAAATCCAACTTAAACAAGAAATGTAAATCTCAAATCAAGTCAAGGGAGCCCCCTCAGATCCTGAGGAGCTTGAATCGCGGCCTGTAGTACTGACTGCCCAAAGGCTGTATCCGCATTCCTTCTTACGTCCAATTGATAACATTTTGTAAACATGTGGACTGACGACCACGTTGCTGCCTTTCATATTCGAGCCATAGAGATCTGATGATGTGCTGCCCAGGAGGTGCCCATGGCCCTGGTAGAATGGGCCTTTACCGATAAAGGAGGAGGCAACCTCTTCAACCGCAGGCCTGAACGATTAATTGTTTAATCCATCTTGCGATGGTGGATCAAGCAGCTGCCTGACCCATCTTGGGAGGATTAACACGTAAGACTCCCTGTACGAAGATCTTAACCAGCGAGTGGGCGGCCAGCGGCCTCTGAAACCACACTGATAAGGCTGAAATCTGTCCCTAGATCGTGCTTAATGCCAGGCCTTTATCCACTCCTAGCTGGAGAAAACGTAATACTCTATCAATGGTATACTTGCGGGAAACCTATCTCTTAGCCTCACACCAGCCTACGTAGGCCCTCCAAACCCTGTAACAAAATTACCCTGGAGGCCGGCTTTCTAGCCTTAATGAGGGTAGGGATTACCTGCCTAGACAGACCTCTACCCCTGAGAATCAGGGATTCAGCCGCCAGGCAGTCAAATTTAGACGCCGTAATGCAGGGTGGAGGATCGGGCCTTGTGAGAGTAGGTCTGGCCATAGAGGAAGAGTCCAAGGGCCTCCCGCTGCCAATTTCAGGACTAGTGAGTACCATGCCCTCCGGTACCAAGCTGGGGCTACCAGGATAACCGGCCTGTGCTATGATCCTGCGCCACAGGCGGGGTAGTAACTGCAGCGGGGGAAATACATATAGAAGTTATGATTGATGCCAAGGGCAAACCAACACATCGGTTCCGCAGGCCATAGGGTCCCTCGTTCGAGACATGAACCTGTCTAGCTTCTTGTTGAATCCTGATGCCATGACCTCCACGTCTGGCACTCCCCACTTCTGGCAGATTGTCTGAAAAAAACTTGTGGATGCAGAGACCACTCCCCCGGCGACAGGGTTTGGCGACTTAGGAAGTACGCCTGCAGGTTGTCCCCCTCGGGAATGAATGTCGCCGATATGCAGGGTGCATAAACCTCTGCCCACCGAAAAACCAAGCTCCTCTCACTCTGAGTGGCTTGACTCTTGGTTCCCCCTTGGTGGTTCACATATATGCCACCGCTGTGGCATTGTCTGAATGACTTCTCACCGAGGACCCCTGTAATCTGGATGTCTATGCCAGGAGGGCTAGCCGAGCCGCTCTGATCTCCCAGACCTTGATGGGCAGCTGCTTCTCCGCCTCTGCCCAAGTTCCTTGGCGAGTGAACCCATTCAAGACCGCTCTCCAGCCTTCCAGACCACTGGGCAGAACCAAGCTACTAGAATTGGTGTCTGTGGGACACAAGTGTGGAAGCGTGTGGTATCGCCTCGAACATGGCCATTAGTCTGCCTAGTAATCGCATACATAGGCGAATAGTTGGTTCTCTTTTGCTTAGAACCAACTGAATCAATCTTTTGATAGCCTCGACCTTTACCAGGGGCAGGAACACCCATCTTCTGTTCTGTGTCTAATCTCATGCCGAGATATTCCAACTGCTTTGTAGGTTGAAATGCTGATCTTTCCCCGGTTTAGGACTCAGCCGAACCTCTCGAGGTACTGAACCCTGAGGGCTACTACGCATTCCACCAAGGAAGCGAGTGATCTTATGATTAAGAGGTCGTCCAGGTATGCTAGGACCGAGATCCCTTGGATCCTTTAGACTGACTAGAATTGGAGCTAGGACCTTCGTGAATACCCGGGGGCCGTAGCCAGCCCGAAGGGGGGCGCCACGAATTGGAAGTGACGCTGTATCACTACGAAGCGTACAAACAAAAAATATTTGATGTGGCTGAAAGACTTGGTACATGAAGGTAACCATGCTTTATGTCTATAGAAGCCAGATCCTTCTGGAGTGTGGCGGCTGCTGACCGAACGGATTCTATCCGGAAAGAGCGAACCCTTAGGTAAGCATTTAAACCTTTTAGGTCCAAAATTGGTCTGACATCGCCGATGGGCCTTGGTATGACAAACAGATTGGAATAGAAACCTAGCCCCTGTTCTTGGGCTGGTACCTCTACCATTATGCCCTGGTAAAGCAGATGATCCAACGCCGCCCGCATTGAGGCCTTCCTTGTGGAGGAAATTTTAGAAATTCTAATCTGTAGCCTGCGGCCACAGATGATCGGACCCCCTCTGTCGGGGATCGATCCCCAGAGGCCTGTCCTTGCGATCCATTGTTAAAAGTTTGATCGCGCAGGAGGTCCGTACTGCCTGGAATTTGAGGGCCCCGGAACAGGGGGGAGCTGCCTTTTAAACGCAGGACCCCGGAACTTCTCTTGACTGGTGAAAGGGTACTTTTGCCACTTGAAACAGTCTGAATGTATTTATCCAGATCTTTCCATGGAAGGGCAAACCTGCCAGCAGTCTTTTACATGGGGCTCGGCCGCCCAGTTCTTCATAAGAGCCTTCTCATATGCACTAAAAATAGTGACAACGAGACGCTTGCTGGATGGAGTCTTTTTATAACCTCTACCGCAAAGCACAGAGCTCAGGGAATATCCAATAACTCCTCTGCCTATTGGGCAGGGATGTCTTAAGCATCTGTTTTGTCTGGTTCTTTAACGCCTGACAAAACTCCAATTGCAGCCACTGCTGGCTGTAGCCAAGGATGCTGGAAAAGTGTCTCTAAACGTTTATCGACCGGGACCTTAAACATTTGTATGTTTCCCCCTAGACCAGTTAATGATTTATTCACCCCTGAGATGGCTGCGTCCACAGTTGGGAGCGCCCCCTTTCTTAGAAAAATGTCTTTTCCATAGGGTAAATAACAGAAAACCTTCCAGGTGGTCTCCTATCCAGGCACTAATCCAGGCCCGACCCTGCTTAGCCTCCGAGATCGGGCGCTTTCCGGGAGATGTGGCCTCAAGGACCTCACGGGTAGTTGAAAAGCAGTGCCCGAACCGGGACCTGAACCCTGGACCCTCAGACCAAAAGTCCGATGCTCTACCGACTGAGCCATCCGGGCCCCTTTAAAGAGCAATTGGTCAGGGGAAAGAGTGCCTGCAAGCACAAATATTTCCTGGCAGACGTGCATAAAGACTACCCTCTCGTCAGCTTTAGGTGGCAGAAAAAATTCTGTCCGGTCGTCCCAATCCTGGAAAAACCAATTCCTCTAACAGAGGATGGGCCAGAAAAGCTGCGTTGCTTAAAGGCGCTTTTAAAAGAACCCAAAGAGGATACCGCAGGAACCTGAGGCTCTGGAAATGGCAAATTAAATGCCGAGCGGGCCATGTCTGTCAAAGACTGGACCCACTGGACCGTCTGGGAGGCTGAAAACGATTCTTCAGTGGTAGATCCTTCCTCTAGGTTCTTTAAAAAGAAAACCCCCAATGGAGTGGGACTTTTAAGGCCAAGTTCAGATAAAATATACTTTAATGCATAGATTATAATATGGACCCAGTCACATACATATTGGTATCTGTAGAGAAGGTGACCTGTATGGTCCGTTACCTCTCTGTGGTGTTCACATAGTAGGCAAGGAGCATCAGGGATAGGAAAAAAGCACCCAGTGAAGAAGGTAAAGAAAAATTACAATCACATAACAGTACAGTGTATGATGCAACATAATAATAAAATAAGCACAATCTCCATGAAACAAAATGGAGAATGCCCGACGCGTTTCTGGTCTCTTGGTTTAGAAGAGAGCCGTCATCAGGGGCCAGGGGGTTGTACCGTATAAAAATTATTTCTCAAGTCGCTGGCTTGTGCGGAAAGAGAGGTCCCTAATTGGGATGGTAGTGGTCATGAGTGGGTTCGAGAACAGATCAGCTGGGGGGTAAGGACCCTTCCTATATCAGTGGTCACACTCCCGATATGGGAGGGGGGTGATTGTCTTTCAAAGACACCCCCTAAGGTTTTGTGTGAGATTTGTCACGTGATCCCTCCGGATCAGACAAAATAGGACAGTTGTCTCAAAGTGTCCGCCAGTTAGTAACGTTATCCCTGGTGTATGTAGGCTTCCTCTAGGTTCTGTCCCTTTTGGCGATGGGGACCAGTCCGCTTCTTGCCAGAAAAAGAGCCAGCGATCATAGCTGTTAACTTTTTTCTCTAGCCCCCCTAGGGTGACGGCTAGCATCTCCTCTGTGAAAACACAGGGTTGGGCCGACCTGGGCCAGCCTCAGCACCAGACCCCCTTAATGGCTTATCCAGGGTGACCCCTATAGGAATAACCTGTGGGGAAAGTATTGGCATATCATCAGAACCAGAGGAGGAACCCTTTTGTCTTTTTTTTTTTTTTTTGTGTTTTGATCCTGAACCCTTGGAAGCCATAATACAAAACCGAGGGACTCCGCTTACAACAACAGACTGTTATAGCCAGGAGTACAAAAAATAAGGTTTAGGGGACAATAGGATCACTAATGCCCAAAAACGGTGGGGCTCAGTATGTTTTCCTTTATAATATTATTCACAACATACAGCCCCACCCCCAACATGTTTGCCAGCATTCAACCTGTTGCCAAGGGGATTTTGGCTTAACAAAAAATATTGGAGCTGACTCCAGCATGTAGTACCCCTTCTCGCCACCGGGAGTCACTGTGCTGCCAGCTCTACGTCCTCTCTCTCTCCAGCTCAGCTCTGAACTGAGCTAAGAACGCGCCTGCTGTGTATAACGGCAATTGAAGGCACGCCCACTCTACACTGCAGTCACGCTCCCCGCCCCCCCCCCCCCCCCTCCCGAACGGCGCGAACATTTTCTATATGCATTCGCGCGTGCGACTGTCGGGGGAGGAGAGCCCAGGAGGAGACGCACTCTGGAGCCCAGGAATGCAGGTTGGAGGACGCATCAGGCGGCAGATTTTGAATCCCGGCAAGGTAAGGCTAAAACAGGCCCCTAAGGAATCCCTTTAGCCTAGAGACAGATCTGTTTTTTTTTTTTTTTTTAAAAGATCTTCAACCAGCGAGCAGCAGGTAGCTAGCAAACATACATATATAGGTAGGGGGATCAAGTGATGGGGGGGAAACATTTCAGGGCATCCTGTCCATCAGACATAGTGACCATGGTGCCAATGCAGAGCATACTCAGGCTACCCCCCTTAAGATCTCCCCTGGAGAGCCTGCTGTCGAACCAAGTCCCGCAGGCTCCCCTCTTACCTGCTCCATGCCGCAGGACGTTTTGCAAAACGGTCCAATCTTCTCCCATCTCCGTGGGTAGCGTAGTAGACCTTCAGGCCCTGGGGTCCTATGAAGGTACCCACTGTCCTGGACCTATATAGCACCCTGGCAAACAGGAACTTATGGTCTTTACGAACTCCAAGTCCTGGGCCCAGGGTCCAGCCCTCCAAAGAGGAGCATTATAGGCAAAACCCCACGGTTTGGGGCCCGGGTACTGTCCACTTTGGCACTGAGGCTCCTTGGACAGATCCGGTTAGCCCGCCCTTAATCCCAAGGATGTGGAGCAAAGCTATTCCGTGACTAACACCTAAGACACTGGCGAAAAAACTGAGGTACTTCCTCTATGGGAGGGGGTTATATAGGGAGGGGACTTCCTGTTTGAGATTGCCAGTGTCCACACCTGAAGGTACACCATATAACCCATATAGTAATGAATATGCCGCTCTGTGTCCCGTGATGTACGAGAAAGAAATGCATGCGCATTGTATTCCAATGGCTCTAGTTCACACCATGCAGTCAGTTTCTGCACTAGAAACTGACCACACCATGCAGTCAGTTTTGGAACTAGAGCCATTGGAATACATGGAAAACACTGTGCATGCATTTTTAGTGCAGAAAAACAGCGCACGGAAGTGCATCTGGTGTGAACTAGCACTAACTCAAAGCGGCATACAGAGAGCCTGGTAAATTTGAAAAGGTCTTTAAAGCGGTCTCAAGAGGAACATTTTAAATATAAATTTTGGGTATTTCATAATTATTTTTTTTTTTTAATTGAACCTGACAATAATACAGAAATATTGTACAAAATTGCTAACCAATCCCAGATAATGGTAGTGGCTATGCGCCTATCTGCCAAACTGCTGATGCATTTGCACAAACGCAATGTTTTTAAACGTATATTTTTTTTTTTGTTTTTGTTTTTTTTGTTCCTGATGTAAATGCTGACCATTGTTTTCAGTGTGTAAACGTATAGATCAGTAAAAAAATACAAAAATAATCTGCTTTTCTGGTCAGTATAACACGCTTCCTGTCCTAGGATGACCATGCTTGTACTTGTGCCGTATTTTATCTGCCTTGTCATACCAGTCTCTAGTACACACAATGAGGAAAATCACACTGGAAACGCCGCTTTTGGAGCGATTGTACGATAACCTGATCGTTAGTACACAGCTTTCGAGAGTCGGTCATGACTGTTCATGCGAACATCTCTGAAAGGACAAGCACAAAAAAAATTCTTGTATGATAACAGAACAAACAAACAATTTTCCTATAATTGGTATGGCATTTAAAAATAATCATATTACCAAGACTGCGCATGGAAATGAAAGAATACAATACATTACATCACTTCTAGAGTTGTATTCTGTCATCTAAAAATTTTAGTAACCGATTGGTTCTCAAAATGAGACTAACATGCAAAAAAAAAAAAAAAACGACCATTGTTATCCACATGCAAGTGATGCAGCTGCAAGAAGCACAGTCTGTGCTTCTTGCAGCTGCATCACTTGCATGTGGATAACAAACGGTGCTGATCTGATCCCGGCATCCACCGACCTCTGGAGAGACAGCTCGGGACATCCGGGGGATGAGTGTGCTCTGACGGAGAAGGCAACACAATACCCCATCCAATTCACCTGGCAGCAGGAGGAACAACAATTATAGGATTGGTTATCCTGATCAATGAACCACAGGTCTGGGTTACTACAACATCTGGTGAGTGTCCATTTCTAATGGTGATGGGATACTACTTATTAATGACAACCAGCAAATAGTCTGAAACCATTGCAGAGGAACACTTCCTGGGCAACCTATTGGACTATATGTGAACTTTCACATGACACGTTTAATAGGTGTCCAATTGAATTTTTTTCTGATTTTTGCACTAATTTGTTGTTTATTTTGATGAGAATATCACTTAAGGTTTTCAAAGTTTCTTTCACGCACATTAAACCACAACAATATTATCACAATATATTGTAAGAGTAGGGAAGAGGGTTCACTAAGAAAAATACTCCACCATACAATAATAGGAGGTGAATAATAATATATAGGGGAGCGCAATTTCACTCTATCTTCTGTATGAGGCATAGGTCTGAAAACTACAGAACGCCTCTCCTCATCTACAAGGATGACTAGGAACAATGCTAACTGATAACAGCACGCAAATGCAGAGAGCCCAGGCGCACACTTCTTCTTTTTTCAGGATCAACTTGTAATCTCGTTCCTGAACTTCTTCTTTAAGAGATCAAAAAGAATCTCCTTAAAACGTTTGTTAAGCCAATGACATGAACAATTTATAGATGGGCAACTCCTATCCTCATATTGATTAGTGCTTCCAAATTAGTAACTACTGAAGGTTTTCATACAAATGATTACGCAGGTATCGCATTAATATCACAATTGTACGTTTTATGGTAACAAGGGGCGGAACATAGGCAGACTAATTCTAATTGGCACTCGAATGAATTCAAACATGTAATGAAAACATTATTCGTGCCGTGTGCACAGTGAGGGCAGTGTGCAATGCATACAAAATGGAATACAATTATATACAGAACTTAGAAATTTCCTTTACACCAGGGGTCTCAAACTGGCGGCCCTCCAGCTGTGGCGAAACTACAAGTCCCATCATGCCTCTGCCTATGGGAGCCATGCTTGTGCCTGTCAGCCTTGCAATGCCTCATGGGATTTGTAGTTTTGCAACAGCTGGAGGGCCGCCAGTTTGAGACCCCTGCTTTACACCAAATACCGTATTGGTGTATACCGCGCACTTTTTTTCACCTTAAAATAAGGGGAGAATCGTGGGTGCTCAATATACGCCGATACCCGCTTCCCGTGCTCAGTTTGAACTGAGCCGCCGACATATACCGAGTGCAGTACACTCGGGTACATTTGGCCAGGCTCGGTTTTGCTCGTGCTCACGCATTAACGTCAGAGCGTGAGCACGAGCGAAGCCGAGCCTGGCCGAATGTACCCGAGTGTACTGCACTCGGTATATGTCGGCGGAGGCGTTCAAACTGAGCGCGGGGATTCGACTCGAGACAGCGCTGGAGAAGGCATTTTTGGAAATGGAAAGCCCTAGTGGGATGAGACCAGATTTGCATGTTTACAGGCATTCCCTGTCAAGTCTAGGGGTCAAAAATGTCCTGTACTGCCTCGCTCTGAACAGGGCAATACCAACAGTTGGGGGCGGAGTCCACAGGTGGGTGTTCAGGCAATGGTGTCCCCCAAACAACAACTAAATAGGTAGATAAAATGGGAAAAATAGCCAGCAACTCCAATCCTTAAGAAATATTTATTGGCATGTATAGGAAAACAAAAAAGCAGATGGGTTTCCGCTGAAGAGCCTTGGTCACTGCTCGGGTAGTGTTTGAAGCATCATGCATTGAGCTACAGGCACCCGAGCATTCCTATGTAAACAGCCACAGTGTACATGCATGAGCACACCTTTGTAAACAGCCACAGTGTACATGGGATTTTGTTCGCTGAAGGTTTTGTGGCTTTGAGTTACAAACTAGAAAATGCTCAGGTGTGAATGGTGGTTGAGGCCTGCTCACACAGTTCCCTTTTTTTGCCAACTTTATTTGAAGTGCACAAAGTGACACTTCGTTCATAGCACAGCAGTGAGTTGTACTGCTGTGTAGTGCCATGTGATACCTTCCAGTGTACTGCAATAAAATGTATTTGATTGAAGCTCACTACAATTCACATGTGGGTTGCTTTGTATGAACATGGCACATAGAAAACAATTGCTTTCCATGTACCCTAGCGTTGACTGGTGTTCTTCCAGTGTGGGAACACGCCAGTTGCTGCATTGGTGGGAAGGGCCCTAAAAATAAGTCATATAGAAAGGGGTGGTAAAGGGACTGACTGCCTTTTTAAGACATGTCCCCTCTTCATCTCTACTCATACCCCATTCTCTGTGTAGTAAATAACATTTACTACATTTGCATTTGCAGTAGGCTGCAAAGCTAAAAGCTGATTATTTGTAAAATGTAGGCTTTTTTTAAAAGGTTGGTTGTTTTCTGAGGGTGAATAAGAGTTTTTGTGAAGTGGCAGTCACTATTAAATCATCTAAAAATTCTTTTAACTATACAAGGTTTCTTATAAAATATTATCCCAGTTTATCTTTGCTTATTTTCTGAGCCTTTTTAGCCCTTGGCTGGAATGAGGTCAAAAGTCACCTGAAGTCTGAGTCATTCTGCCAACGGCCTGACCTTTCACACTGACAACTCCTCGGAATTGATAGCGGTGTAAACCTTTTTAATATGTTTGCTTTCATAATTAAATTAAATTCATAATTAAAGTAGTTTCCTGGCGGGTTCTCCTAACTATACTTGTAAAAAATTGCTTTATTTATTTTTTATTGGACCTTTAATAATACATTGGAGGCCTCTTTTACATGGGCGCTGTGGCCAGTACGGTGTAAATCGGCTTTTTGTTTTATGCACCTGGAACCACGAGGAGTGGCGTGCAGGCAGCCTATGTAACTATGGGGATGCAGCAGCAGTATGATCACAGCCGCTTCTCCTAAGTTGACGTGTGTAGGGAGGGGTACCTGCACACCCCTCCTGAAGTGATGCCCAGCAATGCCATCAGTGCCACCCCTCAGTGTCCATCAGTGCCACCTTAGTGCCCATCTATGCCCAGGGCCCACCCATCTGTGCCACCCATAAGTACCCATCAGTGCTGCCTATGAGTGCCCATCAGTGCCGCCTATGAGTGCCCATCTTTTCACATTGTATTTTTCTTTGCATCTTCAGCTTTATGTTCTGTCTTGGCGTAAGTATCCAAGCCACTCCGTTCCATAATGCTGATCTCAGCTCAACATCTAAACAAATACCAGACTGAGAAGTCCTGGTCTGCTGGTTAAGTGACGTGTGACATCTGCACTCCCTCTCTTTTAGTCTGGTTGTACATATCTGCGTATGTCTTGTCCCACAAGACCTCACAGCCAGTGAAGAGAAAGATGATGAATCTAGGCCAGTGATGGGCAAACTACGGCCCGCGGGCCATATACGGCCCGGCAGACCTTTTAATCCGGCCCCCACCGGCGATCTCCTCTTGCCGCGATCACCGCTAATTGAGGCCGCGGCTTTGCGGCCTATTCTTCAAAGGGAGCTGATGTGAGGCGAGCGCAGATAGGCTGTGGGCGCTTCGCCTCCGGCTGCCTCTCGCCCCGTGGGATTGGGGAATTCCTTTGCACAGCGCCGCGGTACAAGAGGAGGGGGGTTGCGGGGGTGACACCCCGGCACCATTCATCCCCTCCTCTCACAGCCACGGGCTGTTAGCGGTGCTCGGCATACAGGCACAGCCGAGTGAAGCCGCTGCCACCTCCCCCTCCTCTCTGTGTGTACGGAGGGGACCTTCCGTCCATGTGCTGTGGTCGTCGCTGCGCTGATCTGAGGTACTGAATGGAGAGGGGGGGTGTTTGCACCTGGGGGGGTTACACTGGGGGGAGGAGTTTGCACTGAGGAGGGTTTCACTACGGGGGGGGGGGGTGTCTGCACTGAAGAGGGTGTTAACTGAAGGGTGTCTGTGTAACATGCAGGGGGTCCAGAGCTGTGGGGCCATGCCATCAAACGCATCCATTGTTCCATCAATTGTCACCACTGTGCCATGCCAAATGCAGCCACTGTGCCATCAATTGTCACCACTGTGCCATGCCATCAAAAGCAATGACTGTGCCATCAATTGTCACCACTGTGCCATGCCAAATGCAGCCACTGTGCCATCAATTGTCACCACTGTGCCATGCCATCAAAAGAAATCACTGTGCCATCAATTGTCACCACTGTGCCATGCCATCAAATGCAGCCACTGTGCCATCAATTGTCACCACTGTGCCATGTCGAATGCAGCCACTGTGCCATGTCAAATGCAGCCACTGTGCCATGTCAAATGCAGCCACTGTGCCATGTCAAATGCAGCCACTGTGCCATGCCATCAAATGCAGCCACTGTGCCATCAATTGTCACCACTGTGCCATGCCATCAAAAGCAATCACTGTGCCATCAATTGTCACCACTGTGCCATGCCATCAAAAGCAATCACTGTGCCATCAATTGTCACCACTGTGCCATGCCATCAAACGCAGCCACTGTGCCATCAATTGTAGTTTTGTAAAATAACTATTTTTATGTTTTTCTACCTTAAATTAATCTAAACATTTAATGTTACAAATTTAATTTATATTAATTCACACATACACACCATCCATCTACTTTTTTGGTCCGGCCCCCAGGTCCAATATATGAACACATTGCCACCCTTGAGGCAAAAAGTTTGCCCACCCCTGATCTAGGCAATAATGCCTGGCTGTGCAGTGCGAAGCTTTACCACAAATATGGGGTTGCCGCTACAGACCATTCCTACTTAAAATGCTAGTTGCCAGGCTGTCATGCTAATCTAAAGCTTCAGCACTTTGAATCACTGACTTTGAAAAATAATGGCTATCGGAAAATCTGACAAAACAGTCTGCGGTTTAATGATTTAGCTGTTGAATGCAGAGATTGCCAGGCATCTAGTATTTTCAGGAGGGGGTCTGCAATTATTCCTGCACTTCTCAGTATAGATTTCCTAATAATTATGTCAGCCCCAGAATACATATCTATTGCACCAGATAGTGGGGCTAGCAAATGTGGGATGTGTGTAAACTGCATGCACAACTGCACAGAATATTCTGCATAATATCAAGACTGGCTGTACAGAATTACAAATTATTTGGTAGGTAATGCATTTTTTAATAGGTTGTGTGCCCTGACTTTCACTTTGATGCCACCCCAGTTCAACGTCTTTTTCTCGTCTGTCATATCATGTCTTCAAGACTGACTGTACACCTCTTGACCAATCAGAGTGGGCATGTCAGGAGTTGGGCGTGTGCAGACAACCTCACCAATCTACTAATACAGGGCAATGTAGGTCAAGTTGGTACAGTAGTCACCAATCAAAGGGGTTGTAAAGGTTTGTTTTTTATTTTTTAAATTAGGTTCCTTTTAAGCTAGTGCATTGTTGGTTCTCTTACCTTTTCCTTCCATTTCCCTTCTAAATGTTTTTTTTTCTTTTTCTGAATTTCTCACTTCCTGCTTCACCCCCCATCATCTGGCTGGGGGTTAGTCAGTCAGAATGGCTTACTGAGGAGGAACAGGAAGTGAGACATTCAGACAAAGAAAAGAAAGAAAAATAACAAACATTTAGAAGAGAAATGGAAGGAAGAGGTAAGTGAACCAACAATGCACTAGCTTAAAGTAACCTATTTAGAAAATAAACCTTTACAGCCCCTTTACTACCCAGAAATGTTTCAGCATGATAAAGGTTTTACCATGGATCGTTCTCTTTTTAATAGGTGGGCATGAAGCAAGCTTTAACAGTTGAACAAGCCAAGGATAACCGTTCCTGTAGTGCTTATTGATTGATTTGAGAACGAAAAGATCCCTCTTCCCCATACTCACCAGGGGCAATCTGACTTTTTGGGTTGGGATTAAGAAACCTACAACTAACCATCTTGCTTGTATTTACCCTGTTTGATTGTTCTGTATCTTTACTGACAAATGTTTTTGTTTGTTTTTAGGGGATCATTAAAAACCTTCATTCACACTGTACATTTGCTGCAGAAACAGACAGAATTAGGATCTCTGCCTGTGGCAGATGTACTCTATAGGTAAGTGTACCCACTCGTTTACAGTATGATTCATACTGCTGCTTCATATGTAATACATGCTTGGATGCTGTGGGATGGAAGAAAATCTGCTTGCATTTTTTTTTTTTTTTTACATTTCTGTTGCTCCCGTTGTCTTGGTAGGCTGTGTTCACATGTCGAAAACCCACTTCCAGGTTAAAGTGTGCCTTAGTGTTACTGGATGGGTTGATCTCAATCACTTTTAACAATTTATTGAATTGTTTTTGAATTATGACAGCCGGTGTGGTGAAAGGATCCCCCACCGACTGTCACAATGGGGGAATTAGGTCAGGGTGTGGGCAGGTGCTTTAGTAACATTTTATACCTTGAATATGGATGTAACATGTTACTAAAGGTGATCGTATCCTGTAAGAACAGTTGGGTTGAAGTCCTGAATTCCTCTTTAATAAAGTGCATGTAAATCCGACTTTTTTTTTTTTTTTTGATGTCACAATGTACAGTATAAGATTTCCTATCATCTGTGCCCAGTCTTGCCACACAAAGTTAATCCAGCGCTGATCAATCCTCTTTTATTGTTCAGTGAAATAAAACGGACTTACAGAGCAAAACTTTGGTCCGTTCCGCCCCCTTGCTGTGAATGACAGGTTATTTACATATCTCATGCACTAGCGCAGGGATCCTCAAACTACGGCCCTCCAGCTGTGTCGGAACTACAAGTCCCATGAGGCATTGTAAAACTCTGACATTCACAGACATGACTAGGGCATGATGGGAATTGTAGTTCCTGAACAGCTGGAGGGCCGTAGTTTGAGGACCCATGCACTAGCTTGAGACATGCATTGTTTAATTTCCACCCCCACTCCTTTTCTGAAGTCATGTGGTTACTTTTCTGGATTTAGGCTGGATGATGGTGATCATAGCAGAATTTAGTGTAAGGAATACATAGGAAAAATTGCATGTTGACAAGTGGAGTGTAGAGGTGGGCGGGGAGTCTGACATCACAACTCCAACCACAGAGCTCCAGACAACAGATCCACCCACAGAATCTGCAGTTTTTCAGTTCTTATAACAGACAGAGGGTAGACCATTGACAGGTAAGGATACATGCAGGAGGCATGTATATCCTTATAGATCAGCACTATGGCAGTAGTTTAGAAAGGATAAGAGTGGCTTTACATCCACTTTAAGTGTAGGAGCCCAATTAAAAAACTCCAGCTTTGCTATCACTTTTAATTGACCCAAACAATCAATTTCCTTTACGAATACATGCAGACCTAACATCTGCTGTCAGAACAAAATCTATTTATTCTGAGTGCTTCTCAGCCATTCACAGAAAGCTTTGCATTTTTGTCAAATATCGATAAATATAAGGCTTCCTCTCAATGGCAAGGGTGGAGATTGTAGTGTCATATCAGCCTGATGCTACAACCAGTTTATACATTGTAGACAAAGGCTGCAGAAATTTGTAAAAGTAATAGTGTATTTGCGACTGCTTGGGTCAAGCAAATAATAATTAGTGCTTGAGATGGGAGTTTTAAGAGATTGACTGCTATTTGTGCCTGGAAGGGTAATTTCGGAAGAGGAGGATTTGTGGTAGGGGGGAATTTGGGGGGGGGGGGGGCGGGGTGAAATCACGCTAGCAGGTGGATAGGCTTTGTGCTGGGAGGGGGCGTTTGGCAGAGAGGATTTGTGCTAGGATGGGAAATTTGAGAGGAAAGAGGATGTGTACAGTAGGAGTGATTATTTTGGGTGGGGAGGATTTGAACTGGGAAGTCAGATTGAGTGGTAAAGATTTGTGCTGAGAGGGGGGGCAATTATTACATCCTTGGGGGGGGGGGGGGGGATTTGGGCTTGCAGAGGAAATTTTATGCTTGGATTTATGCTGAGACATGAAACAAAGGCACTCAACAGATCTTCTTTTCTCACCGCACATAGCTGAGATTGGATTTCCTTACAGACACAGTCTTGATCTGCACAGTGTGTAGCTGGCGCGGCGTTGTTGCAGTTCTGATTTTTGTAATTCCCGAATCATAATGGCAGATGCAATAGCCAGCTACACACTGTGCACATCAAGGCTTTTTTTGTAAGGAAATCCGATCTTGGCTATGTGCTGTGTGGGGTGGGGGAACTCTGAGTATCCCAGGCTGTGTGCACTGTGGGGGTAGGGAGGAGTGCTCTCCCAGTGACCTTTTACTATTCTCTGCTGACCAGTGTCTTCTGCCCTGCTGACTCCTGTCCTGCTGGCATGATAAACCCCCTTGTCCTCTGCTCTGTTGGACCCTTGTCCTCTGCTCTGTTGGACCCTTGTCCTCTGCTCTGTTGGACCCTTGTCCTCTGCTCTGTTGGACCCTTGTCCTCTGCTCTGTTGGACCCTTGTCCTCTGCTCTGTTGGACCCTTGTCCTCTGCTCTGTTGGACCCTTGTCCTCTGCTCTGTTGGACCCTTGTCCTCTGCTCTGTTGGACCCTTGTCCTCTGCTCTGTTGGACCCTTGTCCTCTGCTCTGTTGGACCCTTGCCCTCTGCTCTGTTGGACCCTTGCCCACTCCCCTGCTGACTCCCTTTACACTGTCCTACAAACTAATGGCCTCTGTAGACTGCCCTACAAACTGTTGAAGCTTTCCTGCACCCCCACGTCAGACAGGCTAGATCTGGCCCTGCTGTGCATTAATTCAACATCAGGAGACACACCGCCAGAGCATACCCCAGTGTTACTCAAATGAAGGAAAAAACCCATACCATGGCCCACTATCTTCCACGTCTAATATATATTGTATATTTCTGTACTCATAGTGGGATAAAAGCATGTAGATTTCCACACCCGCACCTACAAACACAAGTAAAGAATGGCACCACCCATATTTTTATCTTAACTTGTAAATACTTGAATTTTCATACCCTGGTATTTTGCTCCTGTTTTAAGAAATGGGAAGCTTTTATATATCGGCACTGGTTCTCTTGCTGCAATTGAGAGGTGTGTCTGCCAGGCTGACAGCAGCTCAGGCTTTCACTGACTGGCTGCCTACTGGGCTTCAGCCATCTGCTGCAACATTCATTCTGTATTGGGGGGGTGGGGGGTGGGATGCTGATCATAAGAAATATTTGATGGTTAGCCTAAGTACATATTTTATAGTTTCATTTATTTAGTATATAACTTTAGGTCCCTATAAGTTCTTTATTGTAATGAAAGTAATATCTCGGCTAAATGTGACATTTTAGTCGCGACTAATGCTGGCCACGCAATATACAAAAATTTGTCTGAAAATCGGTCGTTAAGAAAGATCTTTCGATTTTCGGCCCGTTAATGGGCACAAAATCGAAAATCGTTGGGATGTTTTTTTATGTCCACTGAACGATTTATCGATTAATACATAATGGCACTATCGTTTGCACTCAGGACAGAACTTTCGTTTTTCGAAAGTTCGTTCGGACGATTTTTCGTGGAGTGTATGGCCAGCATTAGCCTCATATGGTTGGTCAGTCCTTGCTCCTTATGTCTTTGATACTACAACGTTGGATCTCCCTGCCATAGTACCTTACTCTTTCTGTCCATTTGGGAGTTTAGGGTGTTTCTAACCACTTAAGCATGTTCCAGCACCTCCTCTTAAAATAAACCCTGCAAGGTCACTGGGATTAATTTGTAAGGGCCACAAACCCAGCAACTCGGGTGCAGGGATCTCTTCAAAATTTTCAATGATACAGTGCCTTGACAAAGTTTTCATACTCCTTGAAATGTTTCCGCATTTTGTCATGTTGCAGCCAAAAATGTAAATGCGTTTCATGTGATAGACTAACACAAATTGGCACCTAATTGTGAAGTGGAAGGAAAATGATAAATGGTTTTCCACTTTGGTTTTTCTACCAAACTGTATTTATTGGCGTATAACACTTACTTTTTTACCCTGAAAATAGAAGGTAAACTGTGCCTGCGTGTTATACGCAGGGGGCTGTGGAATTTTTTTTTCCCTGAAACTTCCCTCTTAAAGTTAGGGTGCGTGTTATACACCTGTGTGTGTTTTATACGCCGATTTAAATACGGTATTTTCTTTCTCGTACATCACGGGACACAGAGCGGCATATTCATTACTATATGGGTTATATGGAGTACCTTCAGGTGTGGACACTGGCAATCTCAAACAGGAAGTCCCCTCCCTATATAACCCCCTCCCCTAGAGGGAGTCCCTCAGTTTTTTCGCCAGTGTCTTAGGTGTTGGTCACGGAATAGCTTTGCTCCACATCCTTGGGATTAAGGGCGGGCTAACCGGATCTGTCCAAGGAGCCTCAGTGCCAAAGTGGACAGTACCCGGGCCCCAAACCGTGGGGTTTTGCCTATAATGCTCCTCTTTGGAGGGCTGGACCCTGGGCCCAGGACTTGGAGTTTGTAAAAACCATAAGTTCCTGTTTGCCAGGGTGCTATATAGGTCCAGGACAGTGGGTACCTTCATAGGACCCCAGGGCCTGAAGGTCTACTACGCTACCCACGGAGATGGGAGAAGATTGGATCAGTTTGCTGGACAAACATCCTGCAGCATGGAGCAGGTAAGGGGGAGCCTGCGGGACTTGGTTCGACAGCAGGCTCTCCGGGGTAACCTAAAAGGGGGGACAGCCTAAGTATGCTCTGCATGGGCAACCTTGCTCACTATGTCTAAGAGAGACAGGATGACACCTTTTTCCCCCATCACTAGGTTCCCCTGTCTAAGAATGTGTTGCTAGCTAACCTGCTGCTTTCTTCCTAGGACTAGTAAGGATCCCTAGGGGCCTTTTGGAGTCCTACCTGGCCGGGGGTTTGAATCTGCCGCCTGTTTTCTGCAGTCCTGGGTCTCCAGCAGCGCGGCTCCTCCATGTTCCTCCTGTTCCGGCATACGCGCGCGCGCGCGCACGTCTTATAGACGTTTTTCGCGCCGTTCAGACAGGAGGGCGGGGGGGGGGGAGTGCCTGCGGCGTCATACAGGGGCGCGCCTTGTGCTGTTATAGATCAGCAGGCAATTTCAGTGCTCAGTCTGAGGCTGATTTCAGAAGGAGAGGACGCAGAGCGGCAGAACAGTGACTCCCGGTGGCGGAAGAGGGGTAGTACATGCTGGACTTTGTTCCAATGCCTTTTTTGTTAAGCCAAGAAATCCCCCTTTTTGCATACAGGTTGGAGGCTGGCAAACTAAGTTTGGGGTCACTGTATGTTTCTAAAAAAAAAAGAAAATATATATAATATATATTTAGAAAAAAAAAGAGAAAAACATACGAGATCCCATCAGTTTTTGGGCATTAGTGATCTATTGTCCCCTAAACTCTGGTTTTGTACTCCTGGCCACTACAGTCTGTTGTGTGGGCGGAGTCCCTCGATTTTGTATTATGGCTTCCAAAGGCTCGGGGTCAAAGGGTACAAAAAAGACCAAAAAACAAAGGGGTTCCCCTTCTGATTCTGATGATATGCCGATACTTTCCCCGCAACTTATTAACATAAAGGGTGCCTTGGATGAGCCATTAGGGGGATCTGGTGCGGAGGCTGGCCCAGATCAGCCCAGCCCTGTGTTTATCACAGAGGAGATGCTAGCCGTATCCCTAGGGGGGCTAGAAGAGAGAATAGCAGCATTAATCGCTAGAGCTATTCCTGGTAAGAAACGGGTTAGATCCCCATCACCAAGAGGTGTATCCTCAGATGCTGAGATTCTCTCTCCGGAGGAATTGGAATCACAGGAGGATCAACTAGACCTGAACCAAGAGGGTTCAGGGATTGAGGGATCTGCCTCTGAGGAACCATTTTCAGACTCCCAGACAGAAAGACTGTGGGTACAGTCTTTGACGGACATGGTCCGCTCGGCATTTAGTTTACCATTGCCAGAGCCTCAGGTTCCTCCGGTATCCTCTCTGGGCTCTTTGAAAGCTCTGTTAAGCAATGCAGTGTTTCCGGTCCATCCTCTCTTGGAGGAATTGATCTTTCGGGATTGGGTACGGCCGGACAGGATTTTTCTGCCACCGAAAAGATTTGCGGTCATTTACCCCATGGAGGAAAGATTCTCCAAGAGGTGGAGGCTCCCAATAGTGGATGCAGCCATCTCATGTGTGAATAAATCACTAACTTGCCCGGTGGAAAACATACATATGTTTAAAGATCCGGTTGATAAAAGGTTAGAGACACTTTTAAAAGCATCCTTTGCTACGGCAGGAGCAGTGGTACAGCCAGCTGTGGCTGCAATTGGTGTTTGTCAGGCGTTAAAAGACCAGACAAAAGAAATGTTAAAGGACATGCCTACCCAACAAGCAGAAGAGTTTTCTGACATTCCCAGAGCTCTGTGTTTTGCTGTAGATGCTATAAAAGATTCCATCCAGCAAGCCTCTCGTTTATCACTATTTTTGGTGCACATGAGAAGGCTCTTATGGTTGAAGAACTGGGCGGCGGAGCCCCCATGCAAAAAGCTTCTGGCAGGGTTTCCCTTCCATGGAGGACGACTCTTCGGAGAGGATCTGGATAAATATATTCAGACTATTTCAAATGGCAAGAGTACCCTTTTACCGGTCAAAAAGACATTCCGGGGTCCTACATTTAAAAGGCAGCTCTTTCCTGTCTCGGGGCCCTCAAATTCCAGGCAGTATCGACGGCCGCCTGCACGATCCAACGTTAACAGTAGATCGCAGGGACAGGCCCCTGGGGGTAAGAGGCCATGGTATCGCAAGCCGACAAAGACAGCCCCTAAGTCTGCCTTTATGAAGGGGCGCCCCCACTCTCGCGGGTGGGGGGAAGGCTTCGTTTCTTCTCAGAAGTTTGGGAAGCCAAGATCCCCGACAAATGGATCCGGGCATCTGTAACCACAGGCTACAGACTGGAGTTTCTAAGGTATCCTCCGCCTCAATTTCAAGAATCAAGGCTACCAAGGGATCCAGCAAGGAAGGCATCATTGCTGGCAGCTTTGGATCACCTGCTCTACCAGGACGTAATAATAGAGGTGCCAGCCCAAGAGCAAGGGCTAGGTTTCTATTCCAATCTCTTTGTCATACCAAAGCCCAACGGCGATGTCAGGCCAATCTTGGACCTAAAGAGGTTAAACGGTTACCTAAAGGTTCGTTCCTTCCGGATGGAATCCATCCGGTCAGCAGCCGCCGCGCTTCAGAAAGACAATTTTCTGGCCTCCATAGACATAAAGGATGCTTACCTTCATGTACCAATCTTTCAGTCGCATCAAAGATTTTTACGCTTCGCGGTGGGGCAGCGACACTTCCAATTCAGGGCGCTCCCCTTCGGGCTGGCCACGGCCCCCCGGGTATTCACGAAGATCCTAGCCCCAGTTCTGGCCAATTTAAGGATCCAAGGGGTCACAGTCCTAGCATACTTGGACGACCTTTTAATCATAGATCACTCACGACCGGGTCTGCAAAAGGCAGTAAACCTCACGGTTCGGTACCTCGAAGAATTCAGCTGGGTCCTAAACCGGGGAAAGTCAGCGTTCCAGCCTACAAAGCAGTTGGAATACCTCGGCATGAGGTTAGACACAGAACAGCAAAGAGTGTTCCTGCCCCTGGTAAAGATCGAGGCTATCAAGGGGCTGGTTCAGTTGGTTCTAAACAAGAAAAAACCAACTATTCGCCTGTGTATGCGATTACTAGGCAAGCTAGTGGCCACGTTCGAGGCAGTACCATACGCTCAGATCCACACTCGCGTCCTACAGGCAGCCATTCTAGCAGCCTGGGGCAAGAGGGCACATGCCTTAGAGTCCCCTTTGACGCTATCATCAAGGGTCCGACAAAGCCTGGCCTGGTGGTTGAACCCCCAGAATCTTCTAAAGGGAAAATCCTTCAGCCCTGTTGTCTGGAAGGTAGTTACCACAGACGCCAGCCTGGCAGGCTGGGGGGGGCGGTCTTCGAGGGGTCCTCTCGCCAGGGAACTGGGGTGAAAGCAGAGAGGCAGCTCCCCATCAATATCTGGGAGATCAGAGCTGCTCGCCTAGCCCTTCTGGCATGGACCTCCAGATTAAAGGGGTTCCCGGTGAGAATCCAGTCAGACAATGCCACGGCGGTGGCATACATAAACCACCAAGGGGGAACCAGGAGTCGGGCCGCTCAGAGGGAGGTGAGCTTGATTTTTCAGTGGGCAGAGGTTCATGTACCCTGCATTTCGGCGATATTCATTCCCGGAGTGGACAACCTGCAGGCAGACTTCTTAAGTCGCCAGAGTCTGTCGCCAGGGGAGTGGTCTCTGCATCCCCAGGTCTTTCAGACAATCTGCCAGAGGTGGGGAATGCCAGACGTAGATATAATGGCATCCAGGTTCAACAAGAAACTAGACAGGTTCGTGTCTCGAACGAGGGATCCTATGGCCTGCGTAACCGATGCGTTGGTTTGCCCTTGGCATCAATTCAAACTTCTATATGCATTCCCTCCGCTACAGTTACTCCCTCGCCTGTTGCGCAAGATCAGAGTGGAGCACAAGCCAGTCATTTTAATAGCTCCGGCTTGGCCCCGGAGGACTTGGTACTCACTAGTCCTGAAGATGGCAGTGGGAGACCCTTGGACTCTTCCTCTACAACCAGACCTACTCTCACAAGGCCCGATCCTCCACCCTACATTACGGCGTCTAAATTTGACGGCCTGGAGGCTGAATCCCTGATTCTCAGGGGTAGAGGTCTGTCTAGGCAGGTAATCCCTACCCTGATTAGGGCTAGAAAGCCGGTCTCCACGGTGATTTATTACAGGGTGTGGAGGAACTACGTAGGCTGGTGTGAATCCAAAAGATGGAATTCCCGCAAATATACTATTGATAGGGTGTAAGTTTTCTCCAGCTAGGAGTGGATAAAGGCCTGGCACTAAGCACAATCAAGGGACAGATCTCAGCTCTGTCAGTGTGTTTTCAGAGGCCGCTGGCCACCCACTCGCTGGTAAAGACCTTCTTACAGGGGGTCTTGCGTATTAATCCTCCTGTCAAGTCACCACTTTGTCCAGGGGACTTAAATCTTGTTCTGTCATCCCTACAGAAACAACCTCTTGAGCCGTTGGCTGAGGTACCTTGATTTTACTGACTAGAAAGTCGGTATTTCTGATCACCATAGTTTCGGCCAGGAGAGTATCGGAATTGGCAGCCTTATCTTGTAAGGAACCATATCTCATTTTGCATAAGGATAGGGCGGGGTTCCGTCCTCATCCTTCCTTTCTACCAAAGGTTATATCCAGTTTCCACCTGAACCAGGATGTGGTACTTCCATCCTTCTTCCAAAACCCACCTCTAGAAAAGAGGGGTTGCTGCATACGTTGGATATTGTCAGGGCCGTAAGGGCCTATCTTAAAGCTACAGAGAAGGTTCGGAAAACAGATGTGGTGTTCGTTTTACCGGAAGGGCCCAAGATGGGTCAGGCAGCCGCTTGATCCACCATCGCAAGATGGATTAAACAATTAATTGTTCGGGCCTGCGGTTTGAAGAGGTGCCTCCTCCTTTGTCGGTAAAGGCCCATTCTACCAGGGCCAGGGGCACCTCCTGGGCAGCACATCATCAGATCTCTATGGCTCGAATATGCAAGGCAGCAACGTAGTCATCAGTCCACACGTTTACAAAATTTTATCAAGTGGACGTAAGAAGGAATGCGGATACAGCCTTTGGGCAGTCAGTACTACAGGCCGCGATTCAAGCTCCTCAGGATCTGAGGGGGCTCCCTTGATTTGATTTGAGATTTACATTTCTCGTTTAAGTTGGATTTACTAGTATCTGAGTATACCTCTAAAATTAAATCCTTCTTTGGAAGATGTCTCCCTCCCCTCATTAAAGCATTGCTTTCGGACATCCCACATAGTAATGAATATGCCGCTCTGTGTCCCGTGATGTACGAGAAAGAAAAAGGGATTTTTAAATACAGCTTACCTGTAAAATCCTTTTCTTGGAGTACATCACGGGACACAGAGCTCCCACCCCTCTTTTGGGTGACCATTTTGGGAGGCATACTGCTTGCTACAAAACTGAGGGACTCCCTCTAGGGGAGGGGGTTATATAGGGAGGGGACTTCCTGTTTGAGATTGCCAGTGTCCACACCTGAAGGTACTCCATATAACCCATATAGTAATGAATATGCCGCTCTGTGTCCCGTGATGTACTCCAAGAAAAGGATTTTACAGGTAAGCTGTATTTAAAAATCCCTTTTTTTTTTTATTATTATTGTTTGAGTTTATTTCCCTATATTTTTTAGCACTTTAATAGTTATTGTGCACGGTTTGTGTCACATTATTTAGTAGGTTTACTTTATTGGGCTTACTGTACTACATACACAACGCAAATATAGAGCAATTAGTGCTACTTCATTATCTTACACAATTTATGGGTATTGGCAATACTACAGAAGTTTTGGCTGCTGTTTGCACCTTTCACTTTAGCACTGTAGCACTTTATGTATTGCTGTTGAACACGTTGGTAACGCATTAGTACTTACTGTTTATTCAATACTTTGTAGAACCACCTTTCACTGCAGCTGCAAGTCTTTTTGGGGATGTCTCTAACAACTTTGCACATCTAGAGTGACATTTTTAACCATTCTTCTTTGGAAAATAGCTCAAGCTCTGTCAGATTGGATGGAGAGCGTCTGTGAACGACAATTTTCAAGCCTTGCCACAGATTCTCAATTGGATTTAGGTCTGGACCTTGACTGGGCCATTCTAAACCATGAATATGCTTTGATCTAAACCATTCCATTAAGTATTTTGCTGACTCTAACAGGTTTTCTTCTAAGATTGTCCTGTATTTGGCTCCATCCATCTTCCCATCAACTCTGACCAGCTTCCCTGTGTCCCTACTGAAGAAAAGCATCCCCACAACATGCTTCCACCACCATGTTTCACAGTGGGGATGGTGTGTTCGAGGCCATGTGCAGTGTTAGTTTTCTGCCACACATAGCGTTTTGCTTTTAGGTAAAAAAAAAGTAAAATTTTTGTCTCATCTGACCAGCGCACCTTCTTCCACATGTTTGCGTTGTTTCCCACATGGCTTCTTACAAACTGCAAACAGGACTTCTCATGGCTTTCTTTCAACAATGATTTTCTTCTTGCTACTCTTCCATAAATGCCAGATATTTGGAGTGAACGATTTGTAGTTGTCCTGTGAACAGATTCTCCCACCTGAGCTGTGGATCTCTGCATTTCCTCCAGAGTTACTATGGGCCTCTTGGCTGCTTCTCTGATTAATCCTTTCCTTGCCCAGCCTATTATTTTAGGTGGACGGCCATGACCTGGTAGGTTTGCAGTTGTGCCATACTCATTCCATTTTCAAATGCTGGTTTGAATGGTGCTCTGTGATTTGCTCAAAGCTTGGGATATTGTTTTATAACCTAACCCTGCTTTAAACTTCTCCACAACTTTATCCCTGACCTGTCTGGTGTGTTCCTTGGCCTTCATGATGCTGTTTTTTCACTAAGTTTCTCTAATGCAGGGGTTGTCGACCACCAAGCCGTGACCCCTCTTCTGCAGGGTCACGGGTGCAGGTGGCCGGCATGAGACTCCTGCTCGCGGGCAGCATGAGACAGCTGGGCGGCCAGCATATGAGAGCCGGTTAGATGAGAGAAGTGGGCGGGTAAGCAGAGATGACATCTCTCTTTACCCCTGCATCACTGCTCTGCCGGCCTCAGTCTGTGTTTTGTCAGCCTCAATTTCTAAAGTTTGGCAGGGAGCAGAGAGATGACATCATCTCTCACCGCTCGCCCCCGCATCACTGATCTCCTGACTTCACTCGGAACCCGCCGCTGCACAGAGGCCTGCCTCTGCTAAAGGAACCAGTGCTGCCACGCAGGCGCCATTCCGCATCTGGTGGCAGGCGCCATTCCGCATCTGGTGGCAGGCGCCATTCCGCATCTGGTGGCAGGCGCCATTCTGCATCTGGTGGCAGGCTGCGTGGCAAGTGACACAATGCTCCCACTGATTCTGCATTATGGTGAGTTGAACTATTTAAATAATTACTACAATGCAATAATAGAAATAATGCGCTTCAATCACCCTGACACCATATCAAGCATGGTGCCGTGATGATTGAAGTGCCAACACCGGCCATTGCCCTGATAAATTGGCTGCAAAAAAGTTGCTTGCCCCCCTCCCCCTGTCCTTGGTACAATTTTTTTTTCTTCATCCTGCTCTGAAATCTCGGAGGGCTTCACAGAACAGCTGTATTTATACTGAGATTAAATTACACACAGATGGACTCCTATTTACTAATTAGGTGACTTCTGAAAGCAATTGGTTCCACTAGATTTTAGTTAGGGGGCTGAATACAAATGTATGCCACACTTTTCACGTATTTATTTGTAAAACATTTGGAAAACCATTTATAATTTTCCTTCCACCGCACAATTATATGCCACTCTGTGTTGGTCTATCGCATAAAAAACATTTTAAGTTTTTTTGTAACATGACAAAATGTGGAAAATTTTCAAGGGGTATGAGTACTTTTTCAAGGCACTGTAGATGATGGAAGAAATTATCGGATGACACTTGGCGCGCAAGCATCTCCTGATGCTCAATTTATCTCTACCGCCAATAGTGTATTCAGGCAGCCATGATACCTGTGGTTTCCTGAATACACAAATAGTGACTGCCTGTTATAGGTGAGATAGACGGAAGACAAGTACAGCTGTGTACAGCCATTCACGTTTATGGCCAGTAAAATATTATAGATTTCATATTTTTCCGATTTAAATAGGCACAAACATACTGTATGCTATATATACTTGCCTGAAAAAATTAATAAAAAATGAAAGGCCTTTTAAGTTCCCCACCATTACTTGTAAAAAATGAATAAAAATGCCATACATATCCCCTATTTTGTACACGCTATAAATTTTGCGCAAACCAATCAATATACGCTTATTGCGATTTAACCACAAATATGTAAAAGAATACATATTGGCCTAAACTGATAACGATTTTTTTTGGGGATATTTATTTATAGCAAAAAGTAAAAAATGCACTTCAAATCTTTTTTTTTTGTGAAGTGGAGGTATTTGGGGTGCCCCAGGGTCTAGTGGAGCCTTTCTCAACCTTTTTACCCCAGGGGAACCCTAAAAATAATGTTTAGGTCTCTGGGAACCCCTGATAAAACCCATTCAACCTTTGGTGGTCAGTGAGAAGAATACCCTTTTTTACAGTAGTGGTAAGAATGCCCCCCTTACAGAGAACTATGAAGATCATTGGTGTAATACCACTGGCTCCCCCAAGTGGAATTGGCTCAGAACTATGTAAGCACCATCAAACAGGAGGCAAATCAGCCACAGCTCAAGGAACCCCAAGCCACCTCTGGAGGAACCCTGGTTGAGAATGGCTGATCTTGTTGGTGATTGACTTCATCACTGTGCATAAATAAAAGTTTTCTATCTTGCGTAAGGCTCTGCCAGTCTACATTTCCTCAGTCCTTCCAGGCAGTACCAGCCACCTCTTAGAGAACACTGGGCCTTTTCAAATAACTCTATGCATTTAACTGCTTGATAGCTCTTACATAGCTGATGAATACTTCATCCTCCATTTTGATAATAAAACCTCTGTAGGCTCATTTCAAGTTATAACTATTATTTACCAGCAATAGGAAATTAAAAATAGATGGCTAAAATGATTCCCCTTGTAACCTGTGCCTATTCATAGCCAAGGTGCCCTTCGCCATCTTGTTTTAGTCCTTTGGATTTTACATTTTGATACTTTGGGAGCATACCTAAGCTTTGTATTTTTCTTGTCTTTTATATTAAGGAATACATTTTTTAATGAAATTTCCTTTGTTGTTAAGGTTGCTGCTGCTGGAAGGAGGGCCAGGATCTCCCTCTTGTTTACTGGGAAGCAAGCACATTGTATCCTGGGGTTTTGAGGATATGCTTCCAGCTCCTGATGGGACCGGTGGTGCAAATAATGAAAACAAAGGTAAAGCATCATTGAAACAAATTCTGAGATGTGATGACTGCATTTTTTTTTATTTTAGGCTTTCCTTTTTATTTGTACCTGGTAATCTAGTCAGTAAGTGTTTTTCAAAGAAACATAAGCTCTCTTCCAGAAGTGTAAGTTTACATGAACAAGACAAATCATTTAACACTGGCAGGGGTGCTTACAATGATCTGCTTTTTATTAATGTAAAACCTTTATCCCAAAAGCGAAAAAAAAAAAACTGTCTGCTGTAACCAAATATAAAATATGTTTCTTTTTTTCATAGTGATATCTCTTAAAGTAACGCTTCCATGTGTATGCTTGCACAGTAAAAAAAAAGCAGATTCATAATATTGTTTCAGTTTATTTATGAATGAAGCCTGCTAATATAGTTTGAAGAATTTTAATAAATTTACATGCAAAAAAATATTCATTCTCTTTGCAAAAAATTTCCCTATATTTTATCCCTTTTAAAAACACTGCAAATTCAGAAAATACCCCTTGAACCTGCCAGAAATCTAGTGTGCTCTTAACGCCTATTTGACTGACTTATGTTGGTCATAGGTGGATAGAATTTTCAAACAAAAATTCTTAGGAAAATAATGTTTTTGTTTTTTTTCCTATCATTAGTGGGTCAAATTGCCATTTCGTTTCTACCGCAATAATGAGAGATTTTTTTGGATTGAACCCAATTTCTAACGGTGTGTGTGGTTTACGTTTGGTGAAGTCCATTCGTTACAAAATCAAATGAAATCTTTTGAATGACAGACTTTTCTCAATTCTTTCCATCTATGGCTTGCTGACCATATCACTTCGCTATAGACAAAAAAGGTATTTACCCCTCTATTGGACTTTAAAGGCCAAACAAAGTATTGAAATAAAGAAAGGTTTATTAGAAACGGGGTCCACACAGTGGCACTTGATGGTGGTACACGTCACAAGCACCTAATGTACATATAAAAAACAAAATAAATACCAAACACTAAAATGGCACATATGCCACACTTGGTGTGACACCTACAGAAAACTCTCCTATCAGATGATAGATAATTGCCCTGGGGATACTATAATTTTGGGCAATTATCTATCATCTAATATGGGAGTTTTCTGTAGGTGTCACACCCAGTGTGGCATATATGCTATTTTAATGTTTGGTATTTGTTTATTTGTTTATTTTGTTTTTTATATGAACATTAGGTGCTTGTGACGTGAACCACCATCAAGTGCCACTGTGTGGACCCCGTTTCTAATAAACCTTTCTTTATTTCAATACTTTGTTTGGCCTTTAAAGTCCAATAGAGGGGGAAATACCTTCTTTTTTTGTCCATTGTCCTAGAGATGTGGCCAATACAAATGTGTAAGATGAGTCGGTGTACACCTCCTTTCTTTCTATCACTTGGCTATACAGCGGCAAGGCTGCTCTACTGTGCTGGATCATGTACCTAGTATGTGATCCAGCACTTCCAGGTTGGGGCATGCAGGCCTACCTCCTGCAGCCTTCACCCACTGATTTTTTCGAAGGTCAAGTGGTTAACACTAAAAGAGAAAAGGTCTGGTGTCCCCAGTAACACACTTCCATCCACAAATTAGTGTACATCACCATAAAATCAAATCAAAGTCCAAATTGGGTAGAAAAAAATGAGAGTCCAAAATTGGAGAAAACCAACTTGGACATAGCAGTTCTCCAATCATGGGGAAAGAATGGATAGGTTAGTTTGCCAAACACCACCAAATTTCTCCGGTTGTAAAACCACACAACACCTTCTTACCCCGATGACATAATTTCAAAACTCATTGGGGGGAGCCGAAATACGTGCCACTGCACATGTCTTTAGGCCTTAACAGTTGAAAAAATATTTTAATACAATTTTTATTCCTCCCTCGTTTTAAAGCAATACGTAGACCTGTACAAAAAGTGAAACTTTACCCATAACCGTTTGATAACAATTAATGTTTTTACCAAACAAACTTAAATGTCACATTGATAATTAAGTTACCAAAATGAGTGTGTGCTGTAAATTGCCTCCAGAATTGTTCCTGTTTCTTTCTTTTTTTTTTTTTTTTTTTTTGAGGCCGCCATTTTGTTGAAGCCCAGAGCAGTCACTTCCTCATTCGAAAATCTCCCTCTCTCCTTGATCTTGAAAATATTTACATTTCCAGCTATAAATGTATGTCTTGGCTCCACTAGAGGGAAAGGCTGCAGAATAGTGCTGAAGTTCACCGATCTGCCATGGGGGAGAAAGGAGAGAATGTCGGGGAGATCAGATAAGACACCATCCTTGTAAAGCTCAGTACACACTGAATGGGAAAAAAAAGTGATGGCTTGGGTCCGAGCTGCTATACTAATAATTTGATGTTGGTAAAGCAATCTTCCCTGCTGTTCTATTGTGTTCTGCCAGTACACTCCGGTGTGCTGACCTGGACGGAAGACTTTTTTCAGACATGCCTCTTCGACAGAAGCTGTCTCGACTCCAGTACTCACGGGCCCAATGTAAGCCGGTTTCTATTGAACCGTCCAATGCCGCCCAGCGTTCGGCCTGTGTGTGCAAGGCTTAGAGGGGTAACACTTGTTTTGTGTGTCTACCTGGCAGCAGAATTTGTCCTGTCACTTCTCCTGCTTTTGTTTTCTCCCCCCCTAATCTGTGTTCCCTCCACACAGTCTATGTCAATCTTGTTTCATTCTTCCTCCTTCAGCAACAGTAAGGCCGGAATCACACTTGTGCGGTGCGAATTTCAGCTCTTTAATCTCTGCAGATAGATAAGGGAAGTGTTCAGCAGATCCATTGCGTTTTAGCTGCGAATTTGGAGACCTGGGAGAAGTTCCGGGTGAGAGGAGAGTGGTGGAGAAGTGTATTGAGCTGAATGAGAGAAATTCCTCAAGAGAACTGAACACATCTGCGAATCAGCTGCGTTCCCATAGAAGATAATGGGACTGAATTCGCACCTGAGCCGCACCGCAAGGCATAAAATCCGCACACGTTTTTTCTGCAATGCGCAGTGTGAATGCATCGCACATATGTGAACCAGCCTCATTGAAAACCATGTATTTAGAAATGTTCTGCGTATTAGATGCGGTTTAAGCCGCAACCAATTCGCATAGATGTGAATCCGGCCTAAATCTTAAAGCTGTCAGCTGATCATCCTCTAGTGGCTCTGATTTTAGGCAAGATGCTGAGAATAGAAAGCAACTGAGCATGTGCAGAGCAGGTTAAGACCACACATTGGTGGATTTTAAATGGAATGGGCACTGATTTTGAGGCCGGATTCACACCTATGCGAATTGGTTGCCGCTTAAACCGCATCTAATACGCAGAACTTTTCTAAATACATTGTTTTCAATGAGGCTGGTTCACATATGTGTGATGCATTCTCACTGCGCATTGCAGAAAAAAACGTGTGCGGATTTTATGCCTTGCGGTGCAGCTCAGGTGCGAATTTAGTCCCATTATCTTCAAGGGGTACGCAGCTGATTCGCAGATGTGTTCAGTTCTCTAAAGGAATTTCTCTCATTCAGCTCAATACACTTCTCCCCCACTCTCCTCTCACCCGGAACTTCTCCCAGATCTCCAAATTCGCAGCTAAAACGCAATGGATCTGCTGAACACTTCCCTTATCTATCTGCACCTATTTTTATGACTAAAATTCCACTTTCTTTATCGTACATCACGGGACACAGAGCGCATAGCCATTACATATGGGTTATATGGGTACCTTCAGGTGTGGACACTGGTGTAATCAACTTCACAGGAAGTTCCTCCCTATATAACCCCCTCCCACTGAGAGTGCTTTAGTTTTTTCGCCAGTGTCTTAGGTGTTGGTCACGTCTAGCTGTCCCTCGGAGGTCTCGGGACCCAGGATAGCTAGCCGGATCCGTCCGAAGTGCTTCAAAGCCAAGGTGTACGGTACCCGGGCCCTGCTGGAGTGGGGTTTTGCCTATAATGCCTCTCCTTGGAGGGCTGGATTGTGGGCTCCAGTGCCTTAGTCTCTTCCAAGAACTAAACGCTACTGATGCCAGGATGCTATATAGGTCCAGGGGTGTGGGTTCCTTAACACAGGACCCCGGTCCCTGAAGGTCCAAGACAATACCCACGGAGATGGGGGAAGATTGGGCCTCTTGCATTTTGCAATACCCTGCGGCGTGGAGCAGGTAAGAGGGAACCTGCGGGACTTGGTTCGACAGTAGGTATCCCCCTGGGGGTTCTGGGTTGGCTAACAGTATGCTTGTGCATCAGCCACTATCTCCACTATGTCTGTGTAGGCAGGATGGGATACTAATGTTTACCCAGATAACATGTAGATATATGTATACTTGTGTAAGTTATATATTTGCTACTCACCCCAGGTCTGCCTGTTAACACTGATACTGCAACCCCACATGTTTTAAAGAGGAAATTGCTGGTAAAAACTCCTGTTTCTTAGGAAGCCCATGGGGACAGCTTCCTCGCTATGTGTGCACTACAATAAGATTAGTGCTTACCTGGTGTCTGTTGGTGCTGCCTAAACGCTGGTCCATGTTGTTTCCTCTGCTCTGCTTCCTCCATGTGGTTTCAGCGCGGTGCGCGCGATCGTGCGCGCGCGTGCACGCCGCCTTTTATAGCGTCGGCGTGCGTCGGGGGGGGGCGGGCCAGCAGTGTCAGGGTCTGTTTAAAGGGAAAAACTTTTTCTCTGGCTGGTCTTTCCCTCCTGGAGGCAGAGGAAGAAAGGATACAGAGCGTGCAGCTGGGTCTTTTGGCCACACAGGGACACCTAGTGGCGGTTTTGTGGATCTTCAGGTCTAGGACTTAGGTCCACTATTGACCAGGAAAAAAAAAAAAAAAAAGGAAGTTTTTTGCTTAAAGGGACTCAGCCTTAGATCCAGCAGTATCTGAGTCTACCTTGGACTCCGGCTAACGGGCATTGGTGTGTCAATACTCACAGGTTTCCTCAGTATTGCCACCTCCCAGGCGGGTAAAAAAAAAAAATTTATTTTTCATTTTCCTCATACCTGCCCTCATATTGGTTACTCCTAGCTGCAACAGTCAGGTGTTGGCTATAGGGGTGACCCAATGTTGTACAATGGCTCCAAAGGGATCTGGACCAGCCAAGGCTGCTAAAGGTGCCAAAAAGCAAAAGGGGTCTCCATCGGGGTCAGAGGATTTGGGCCAGGCTTCTACGGCCCCACCCTCGCCAGTTAGGACACCGAGTGGCATAGTACAAGAGCCATTGGGGGTGCTGGGGGCAGAGGCGGCCCCCGATCCACCCATTCCCGTTTACGTGACGGAAGAAATGCTAGCAGCCACCATGAGTGGGCTAGAGAAAAGGTTAACTGCGTTGTTTTCCCGTCCTTGCCCAAGTAGCAAGCGGGCTAGATCCCCCTCACCCAGTGTGGGGTTTTCAGAGGCGGAGGTCTCCTCTTCAGAGGAACGGGACCCACAAGGGGATCAGGCAGACCCAAGTCCCGACGGTTCAGACAGGGAAAATTCCACTATAGATGAATATTTTTCGGCCTCTCAAGCGGAGAGCCTGTGGATCCAGTCTTTGACAGATATGGTTCGCACTGCCTTTAAACTTCCAGTGCCAGAACTAGTAGCCCCGGAGGTATCCTCATTGGGTTCTTTAACCACTTCAGCCCCGGACCATATTGCTGTCCAAAGACCAGAGCACTTTTTGAGATTCGGCGTTGCGTCGCTTTAACTGACAATTGCGCGGTCGTGCGACGTGGCTCCCAAACAAAATTGGCGTCCTTTTTTTCCCACAAATAGAGCTTTCTTTTGGTGGTATTTGATCATCTCTGCGGTTTTTATTTTTTGCGCTATAAACAAAAACAGAGCGACTATTTTGAAAAAAATGCAATATTTTTTACTTTTTTCTATAATAAATATCCCCAAAAATATATTAAAAAAATATATTTTTCCCTCAGTTTAGGCCGATACGTATTCTTCTACATATTTTTCGTAAAAAAAAATCGCAATTAGCGTTTATTGATTGGTTTGCGCAAAAGTTATAGCGTTTACAAAATAGGGGGTAGTTTTATGGCATTTTTATTATTATTTTTTTTTTACTAGTAATGGCGGCGATCAGCGTTTTTTTTCGGTACTGCGATATTATGGCGGACACTTCGGACACTTTTGACACATTTTTGGGACCATGGCATTTTTTTAGCGATCAATGCTATAAAAATGCATTGGATTACTATAAAAATGCCATTGGCAGTGAAGGGGTTAACACTAGGGGGCAGGGAAGGGGTTAAGTGTGTTCCTAGTGTGTTCTAACTGTATGGGGGGGGGTGGACTCACTAGGGGAATCACTGATCTTCTGTTCATACATTGTATGAACAGAAAATCAGCGTTTCCCCCGCTGACAGGAACGAGCGCTGTGTGTTTTCACACACGGCTCCCGTTCCCCGCTCTGTAACGAGCGATCGCGTGTGCCCGGCGGCGATCGCGCCCGCGGGCACACGCACGGGACTCGGGGGCGAGCGGGGGGCGCGCGCGCGGGCCGCCGGCGGCGCGCACGCGCCCCCTAGTGGCCGCGAAAGGCGCGACGTAGAGCTACGGGCTCTCGCGCACCCGTGCCGACCTGCCGCCGTATTACTGCGGCGGCTGGTCGGCAAGCGGTTAAAGGCTCCATTAACTTGTGCGTCTTTTCCAATGCACCCCCTTCTGCGGAACGTGATTTACCAGGATTGGGCTCGACCTGATAGAATCTTTGTCCCTCCTAAAAGATTCTCTATTCTCTACCCTATGGAAGAGGAATATGTAAAGAAATGGGCACTCCCTACAGTGGACGCGGCCATTTCCTGCGTGAATAAATCCCTGACTTGTCCGGTTGAAAATGTCCATATGTTCAAGGATCCGGTCGACAAAAAATTCGAGACCCTACTGAAAGCAGCTTTCACCTCAGTAGGTGCCATGGTTCAGCCAGCAGTAGCAGCCATTGGTGTTTGTCAGGCCCTGAAGGATCAGGCAAAACATATATTAAAGGACAGGCCGGCTCAGCATACTCATGAATTAGCAGAATTCCCTAGGGCTCTCTGCTTTGCAATAGATGCTATTAAGGACTCCATCCAACAGGCATCCCGTTCATCTCTACTGATGGTTCACATGCGTCGCCTTTTGTGGCTAAAGAACTGGTCAGCAGAGGCACCCTGCAAAAAGCTTTTAGCAGGGTTTCCCTTTCATGGGGGAAGACTATTCGGGGAAGACCTAGATAAATATATCCACACCATATCAAGTGGAAAAAGTACTTCCTTACCGGTCAAGAAAAGACCGCGTGGGCCCACGTTTAAACGACAGGCCATTGCAGGCTCGGCCCCTTCGACTTTCCGTCAGTATCGACGGCCTCCCGGGCGTTCAGCAGTTAATAGCCGCCCACAGGGACAAGCCGCGGCAAACAAGAGGCCCTGGTCTCGCAAGCCGGCTAAACCAGTCATCAAGTCAGATTCATGAAGGGGCGCCCCCACTCTCTTGGGTGGGGGGAAGACTTCAGTTTTTCTCCGAAGTCTGGAAGGCCAGAAGTCCCGACTCTTGGGTTCGGTCCGTAGTAGCCTCAGGCTACAAACTAGAGTTTCGAGAAATCCCCCCTCCTCATTTTCAGGGGTCAAGTCTTCCAAGCGACCCGTTAAAGAGGGCCTCTCTCGTAAAGGCGTTGGATCGCCTCTTGCTCCAAGGAGTAATTGTAGAAGTACCAACCCAAGAAAGGGGTCTGGGATTCTACTCCAACCTTTTTGTTATACCAAAACCCAATGGCGACGTCAGGCCTATATTAGACCTCAAACGCCTAAATCGCTTTCTAAGGATTCAGACCTTTCGTATGGACTCCATACGTTCAGTGACAGCCAGCCTGCATCAGGGCGACTTTCTAGCATCTATAGACATAAAGGATGCATATCTGCATGTGCCGATTTACCCAGCACATCACAAGTTTCTTCGTTTTACGATAAATCAAAGTCATTACCAGTTCGTAGCCCTCCCTTTCGGGTTGGCAACAGCTCCACGGGTATTCACAAAGGTGTTAGCCCCGGTGCTAGCCGTCCTAAGGACAGAAGGCATCTTGGTCCTGGCATACCTGGACGATCTCCTGGTTATCGACAGATCAGCTTCCAACCTCAATCATGCAGTAGTCCGCACAGTGCGGCATCTAGAAGAGTTCGGGTGGATTGTGAACCAAGAAAAATCAAGGTTACAACCCACAAGACAGTTGGAATATCTAGGCTTTTGGTTAGATACAGAATGCCAGAGGGTATTTTTACCTCAAGAGAAGATCAGGTCGTTGATTCAAACGATTCAAATAGTCTTAGGCAAAAAGAAGCCGACTATTCGCCTATGCATGCGACTGCTGGGAAAGATGGTGGCCGCCTTCGAAGCAGCGCCCTATGCCCAGATCCATACCAGTGGCTGGTCCCTCAAAAATTATCAAAAGGGAAAACCTTTTGCCCCATCTCGTGGAAAATAGTAACCACAGATGCCAGCCTAACAGGTTGGGGGGCAATCTTAGGAAAACGGACCCAGCAGGGACAGTGGTCAGAGGCAGAAAGTCTGCTTCCCATCAATGTCCTAGAGATCAGAGCTGCTCGGTTGGCCCTGGTCGCCTGGACTCTCCCCCTGCAGGGTCTGCCAGTAAGGATACAGTCCGACAATGCCACGGCGGTGGCATACATAAACCACCAGGGGGGCACAAGGAGCCTAGCGGCTCAAAGGGAAGTAAACCTGATTTTTTCATGGGCCGAAGCCCATGTACCCTGCATCTCAGCAGTGTTCATCCCAGGGATAGACAATTCTCAAGCAGATTTTTTGAGTCGTCAACAGTTACTCCCGGGAGAGTGGTCTCTTCACCCCCAGGTATTCCAAGAGATTTGCCAAAGATTCGGAGTTCCCGATGTGGACATCATGGCAACAAGATTCAACAAGAAATTGGACAAATTCGTATCCCGAGCCAGGGACCCCTCGGCCTACGGGACCGATGCGTTGGTTTGCCCCTGGCACCAGTTTTCTCTCCTGTATGCGTTCCCTCCACTACAGATGATTCCCCGCCTTCTACGAAGGATCAGGGTGGAGCGCAGGCCGGTGATCCTGGTGGCCCCAGCCTGGCCCAGAAGGGCTTGGTACGCACTCATCGTGAGGATGTCAGTAGGGGCACCGTGGCCACTCCCCCTGCGCCCAGATCTGCTGTCTCAGGGCCCGATCTACCACCCTGCTTCACAGCAGCTAAATTTGATGGCTTGGCGGCTGAATCCCTAATTCTTAAGGGCAGAGGCCTCTCAGCCCAAGTCATATCTACGTTAATTCAAGCTAGAAAGCCAGTCTCTAGAAATATCTATTACAGAGTCTGGAGAAACTATGTGGAGTGGTGCGAGTCTCAAGGAGGGCATCCTCGCAAGTTTTTTATTGACAGGATCTTGCGATTCCTCCAGGTTGGCGTTGACAAGGGGTTGGCTCTTAGTACTCTAAAGGGGCAGGTGTCTGCCTTATCGATATGGTTTCAAAGGCCTTTGGCCACACATTCGCTTGTGAAAACCTTTTTGCAGGGGGTCTTGCATGTAAATCCCCCTATTAGAGCTCCCCTCTGCCCCTGGAATTTAAATCTGGTCTTGTCAGCTTTACAAAAGCAGCCGTTTGAACCTCTGACAGAAATCCCTCTTGTGCTGCTAACCCGAAAGTTGGTTTTCTTGGTGGCTATGGCTTCGGCCAGAAGGGTCTCCGAGCTGGCAGCCTTGTCTTGCAGGGAACCGTACCTGATTCTGCATAAGGACAGAGTGGTTCTGCGGCCTCAGCCTTCTTTCCTTCCTAAGGTCATATCCAGTTTTCACTTGAATCAGGACCTAGTCCTACCATCCTTCTTTCCTACTCCCCAGTCCAGAGAGGAAAGACTGCTTCATACTTTGGACGTGGTTCGAGCCATGAGGGTTTATCTCAAGGCTACAGAAAAGATTCGGAAAACAGATGTGCTTTTCGTTCTCCCGGATGGCCCCAAGAAGGGTCAGCCGGCTGCCAAGTCTTCCTTGGCTAGGTGGATTAAGCAGCTGATTTTTCAGGCCTATGGTCTGAAGCGCGTTCCACCTCCCTTATCAGTTAAAGCCCATTCTACGAGGGCCATGAGTGCCTCCTGGGCGGCACACCATCAGATCTCTATGGCACAGGTTTGCAAAGCGGCAACCTGGTCTTCCGTACATACGTTTACTAAATTTTATAAGTTGGACGTCGCAAAGGCTACGGACGCAGCATTTGGGCAGGCGGTCCTACGGGCAGCAGTATAGAATCCTCTGGCCCGGTTCACGCCCCCTTTTTTCTGTTGGTGGAGCTATATTTTACCTCCTGATATATTTTCTGTTTGGCTATTTTTTGGCATTACGGTCTCCCTCCCTTCATGGAGCATTGCTTTGGGACATCCCATATGTAATGGCTATGCGCTCTGTGTCCCGTGATGTACGATAAAGAAAAAAGGATTTTTAATAACAGCTTACCTGTAAAATCCTTTTCTTGAAGTACATCACGGGACACAGAGCTCCCACCCCTCTTTTGGGGAACATTGTGTAACCTCAGAGAAATTGCTTGCTACAAAACTGAAGCACTCTCAGTGGGAGGGGGTTATATAGGGAGGAACTTCCTGTGAAGTTGATTACACCAGTGTCCACACCTGGAGGTACCCATATAACCCATATGTAATGGCTATGCGCTCTGTGTCCCGTGATGTACTTCAAGAAAAGGATTTTACAGGTAAGCTGTTATTAAAAATCCTTTTTTTGCAATGCTTCAAGGTGCAACTCTGTGAATTCCTCTACTCATGCACCTCCACAATAAAAGATTGTTTTGCAGCAGTATTGCAAGTAAAATAAATTCACTTCTGGGTAACCTTATTCATTGTTATTTTTTATGACCTAGATGCAGATTTGGGTCGCTGCTTGGCCTCAGATGGGCTTTACTTGTATACAACTAACTCTGTGGGAAGAGGGTTAAGCAAGCTGGGATCAGGACTTCACGGCACTTTACGGTAAGCCTTTTATTTTTCATTTAAAACAGATATTTGGTAAACAGAACTATTTGCAGCCTTGAAAATGCAGTTTTGTATTATGTAATTCTTATGGACTTTTCAGAAAAGAGCATGTAAAAGGGTAAGCAGAAGGTTTTAAATGTTAAGTTATACTGTATAAATGGGAACATGTAAGAAAAGTAGGTGTTATCCAAATGGAAATGATTAAACCTTACTGGATGCTGTTAGAAAATAATGTGCCTACACAAACAGATAAAACAAAATTGTACATTTAGCATATATGGTGGGTGGTTACGGAAGATGATTTACCACTAAACATTGGTTACAAAAAAAGTGTAATTTTCAGCATCGGTTGTGTCCACTCTGACTTCTGCACAACCAGCTTGCTGGGTTTTTCCTGAACAATCAGTGCTGCCAGCTATAGTTAGCATTTTGGTAACACTGATCTATTCTGACGGAGGGGAAAGCTCCCTGCTGTCGGAATACAATAACTCAGGAGTGATTCCTTCCTCCACATCGAATATGTGGATGGACGAATCTGGTCAAATGATTATATATTTATATAATATATTATTATATATTGCTGTGGGGGCACGCAACAGGAGGGGAGGGGCCAGGAACTGCAAAGAGGGACCAGAGTAGAGGAGGATCCAGGCTTCCCTGTGCAAAACCAACTGCACATAGGAGGCAAGTATTGCATGTATGGACTTAACAATTTGCATCATGGTATCAGTTTTCGTGGATAATGCTAAATGTGCCCATTACTCTTCAGGGGTTTTGTTTACTGTCGAAATGAAGAGTTGGAGGCTGGCTGGATTGCTTATGGAAATGGGAAGCTACTTCATCGGCCGGCATCTTTCGATAACAAACCTCATTTCCTTTTCCAAATTATCGACCAGTACACCCTTCAGGTAAACGGATGACTTTGTAATAGACTTGCTTGTATTAATTTCTGTTCTTAAAATTAGGTAAATGTGAGGTTGTAAAGGCGAGATGCAAGCTAACATTGCTTATGTATATTCTGTATACCCTGTTTTTGTATATTTTATTCTTTGTTTTTGGATTTTATGATATATAATTAAATATTTTTTCTTAACTTTTATGTCCTTGTGATTGCCTGAAAAAGTCCGCCTTTCTATTACCCTATGTAGTATTTTTCTATTTTTGATTCAATTACTTCGGATGTCGGCTACATGTGAGTGCTTTTATGTTTCCCCATTCCCTATATTTTTGTTGTAAAGAACCCATCGATCTGGCATTGTTCTCTGAACAACATATAAAATGTTTGTATTACCGTAAGTATTCATTTTACTCTGTTTTCCGTGTGAAAGTTCCCCCCCCTCCCCCTATGCATCAAAGGTAGCAGTGTGTAAATGTCCAGTTTAACCCCCAACTTTAACCGAAAGGATTAACATCTTTAAAGCTTATAGAATATTTTTCCAGAAGTTTTGCCAAAAAAAATAATTTCTCTATTGTCTAAGGAAAGAACTTGGCATAGCCATGTAATAGCAATACAAATGTTAGTTATTTGACAATCCAATATAAGCTTTTGAAAAATCTCTTTTCATGTAGTGGGTTCCATCTGCCTGCTGCCCATCTTGTTCCACAACTTTCTGCATCGAGTTTGTAAGTAGTACATATCCCATGATACTTTCCTACCTGCAAACAGATTGTGCCTTCTACACTTCTTGAATGTCCCAGTCAGGAGCACCTGTGCCTTTTGGCCGATTCATCCCTATTCATCCTCAGGTACTCATTCCTCTTCCACCTTGAAAGAGGTTTGCCAAGATGTATGGCCGAAGCTTTTTTAGCCATACCTCTCTTCTGCACTCCTGTGATCTAGATTCACCGAACTACAGCATAAAGCCTGGTGTCTGCTGATGTCACTGAGCCTGTCTAGGCTTTGGAAAGGATCACGACTTTAACATAGAGTTTCACCCAGATGCCCGACTGGCATCTGGGTGGAACTTTATGTTAAAGTCCTGATCCTTCCAAAGCCTGGACATTGCTCAGTGACTGGCATCTGGCTCAGCTTCTCGGCGTACCACTGGGAGCCTGACGCTCAAGTGAGCGCTTGAGGGGCAGAGCAAATCTCTGCTCAGAGCAGACCGAGAACTGAGGGATCAGCAGTTGATCAGTGATTGTTCAGTTTCTGGTCTTGGGTGCCTTTCACACGGACGGCTGTTCTGCCGCAGTTAAAAGCATGTTTCTTTCTTTTAAAATTCAAGACTCCAGGCACAGCGATCGGCTGCATTTGTACACTGCGATTAGCTGCGTTTACATGCAGCTACGTTTAGCTGCGGTTGGCCATTTATTGTCATCCCCAAAGCAACCGTTTTTATTTTGATGTGCTTCCTGTTGTTTTTTCTTTTGTTCACGCTGCTATCCGCAGCTGACACAGTGCACTGCGATTACCTGCAGTTATGTGCAGATAGCTGTGCAAAAACGTTCCTGGACGCAGTGAAATCTATTTTTTCTATCTGCACGAAACCGCATGTAATGAAACCGCAGCTAAACGCAGTATGTGAATGGGGCCATCGGAAAGCATTGTGTGCTTTCAGCTGCGGTAGAAAGAGAAAATACGCAGCAAAAAGCACCATTTTATCCGCCCGTGTGAAAGAGGCCTAAGAGCTAGCAGGAGACAGCCGGCCCGATGCTGCAACCCTGTAGGGCGAGTTGATTTTTTATTTCCCACACTTCTCCCTTAAATGCCCACTGCTACCTTCCCCAGCAGATGCTCATGCAGAGACTTAAAGCGGACAAATCTTGTTCTCACAATATTAATCTTTCATGTTTATCGAAAGTTGAAAGACGTATTTTCGCTAGTGCGAGTGTCTGGGGGTCTATTCCACATTTTTTTGGGGGGGGGGGGGTGTGGGGGATTAAAACAGCATTTTGTCTTTGGCATCTTCAAAGATGTCTGCATTGTCTTCTTTTTTTTTTTTTTTTTGCATCCTCTTGCTATTCATTTGCTGATTCATACTGTTATAAATGGGATACTCGCCCCACTGCTCTTGTTAGGTCTTCTCTTCAACTGTGGTGTTTAATTTATGATTGCTTAGTGTTACAAAGACCCCACCATCAAACCTTTTTGGGTCTTTTTCTAGCCCCAAAGGTAGCCTATCTTGTGGCCATCTCCTTGGCTAGAAGGTTTTCTGAGTTGTCCATGTTTTCCTGTAAGAAACCTCTATTGATCTTGCATAAAGAAAAGGTTGTTTTGTGTTCAAGGGCCCTTATTTCTTACCCAAAGTAGCCTCTGCACTTCACCTTAGTGAGGATATTGTGTTCCCATTCATGTGTCCGACAGCGGTTCACCCCAAAGTGATATTGCCCTGCTGAGTGTAGCAAGAGCCGTCACGATTTACATTTTTGGCTACATCTTCTTACAATCAAATGCATTCCTTGTTTGTTATTTCAGAATGTTCTAAAAGAGGTTCTCCTGCTTCCAAATCCACTGTTTTCTAAGCAGGTTAGACCGGTTATTGTGCAGGCCTATGAGTTGCCAGATAAAGTGCCTGTTCTTGACATTAATTCCCACTCCACTAGGGCAGATGGTGCTTCTTGGGCTTTTCTTCATCAAGCCTCTGTGTCTCAGATCTGTATGGCTGTGAGCTGTAAATACGTTTTCTAAGCGTTACAAGGCCAGCGTGTCTATCTCCTTAAATGATAGTTTTGGTTGATAGGTTCTGCCAAAGACCATATCATGTATTTGGCGCTCCCTAACAGGGTCACGGACAAAGTTAAAAGCATGACAGAGGTTCTTCCCCTTCCCCACTCTTTTTTTTATTTATTTTTTAAGTTTTGTCTGGGGTTCCACTTTAAATAATCTCCGAAAGGCTTTCTAGCAAGTGTACTCTCAGGTGCTGCTCCACATAAACAACAGCCTATTTAAAGCTCCCCAGGCAATTGGGGTCATGCATTTGATCTCCTTTAAAACTTAACTAATACGTTGTTATGAGACCCTCAGGACCAGGCAGCAACTTTCTTTGTAAGGATGGCTATTACTATACAGCTCATCCCTATTTGACAATATCCCCATTAGTTCTTTAGCTGACGTATCGAATTGCTGCATGCTTCAGCAAAATTGTATTTTAATTTTAAACTGCTGAACCAAATGCACACTCAGCAGTTTAAGCTTTAAAAGCAAATCCTACTGTAAACTCAACTGTGAATTTCAATAATTAAAGCGGATCTAAAGTCTAATCTTTTTACCTTCACGCATTCTATGTATAAGGCCGCGTACACACGATCGGTTTGGACCGATGAAACTGGCCTTAAGGCCAGTTTCATCGGTCCACACCAATCGTGTGTACGGCCCATCGGACCGTCGTCCGTCGGACCAAAGTTTTAAAACTTTCTTTAAAATCGGATCGATGGACGCCTGACCATTGGGCCAAACCGATGGTTAGTACGCAAAAGCAAAAACCTGCGCATGCTCAGAATCAAGTCGACGCATGCTTGGAAGCATTGAACCTAGTTTTTTCAGCACATCGTTGTGTTCTATGTCACCACGTTCTGACCCGATCGGATTTTGGACTGATGTTGTGTACGCACATCAGGCCACTTCAGCTGTGAACCGATGAAAACGGTCCGTCGGACCATTCTCATCGGGTTGGACCGATTGTGTGTACGTGGCCTAAGAGTACAAAATGTCCCAGTAACTTTCCTATAACTAGGTACCTGATTCCTCCACTGATCTATCACGGTCTTCCTAGTCTCACAGGAGACAGTGAGAGCAGCAGTTGTCGGTCAAATCCTGTAAAAAGGGACTTGGGATGTGACTGAGCCACGTGTGTGTGTGTATATAATCTATAGATGCTCAGAGCCTGGCTTGGGAGTACACCTGCAAGGCTTACAGCTTGCTGAGTGGAACTCAAGGGGAAGGAGGAGTGGAGAGTGCCAGCAAGGGGGTACTCTAGAAGAGGAGGCAGGCACTGCTCTGGGCAACAAAATTGCACAGGGAAGTTTAGTGTAACATAATTATTTTTTTGATTGAAGTTCAGGTAAGTGATTTTGCGCTGTAGAGCCAACCTGACGCAGTAAACGGGCGGTCGGCAAGTGGTTAAAGTGTAAGTTCACCTTTACTAAAAGGAGCTCTTTAGTGTACCATTTGGGTTCATCAGCATATTGTGTTCCATCTGTGGCTCCCTTTCAGTTTGTAGCCAAAACTGCATTAAAAAGAATCTTTCTTAAGAATTTCTGCAGCCTACAATGGTTCCATACCAGGTTATTGTAGGGACGGAGCAGTTGTTGCTAGCAGTGCCCACTATTGCCACAGGAAGGAACAGTGGCGGAGCTTTACTACAACCAGAGAACTCATAATATGGTGCAGCTGTGCATGTTACCCAATCAGATTCTAACTTCAGCTTGTTCAATTAAGCATCGACTATAAAACCTGGAAGCTGATTGGTTTCTATGCAGAGCTGCACTAGATTTTTCACTCTCTAGTTTTGATAAATCTCCCCCATTGTCCTGTTCTTTCGGGCTGCACATGTGCAGTGTGAACTCTCCTCTGTTGCATCCACTGAGCTCATCCAAGGCAACAAGAGTGCACACTGCTTGTGTGTAGCCCAAACGAAGAGGACCGCGTTCCCTCCTTTGGGACACAACTGCTCTGTACCTATAAAAACTCAAAGCCATGACAAGCTGCAAAAGAATTTAAAGTGGAGTTCCAGCCTTTTAGTGTTTATTAAAAGTCAGCGGCTACAAAAAGTGTAGCTGCTGACTTTTAATGAACAGACACTTACCTGCTCCACGGTCCAGCGACGAGGCCGCCTGGAGCTCCATGGAGATCGCCTAAAGGGAGGGGCTGCCTAAGACGAGAAGAAAGGTCGCCGAGGCGGTCCCTGGTCTGAAGGAGGAAGTGGGACAGGAAGTCCCACGCCTACCGAAGCCCCCACTCCCCCGCCCCAAAAAATTACATGCCAAATGTGGCATGTAAGAGGGTGAGGAGTGCTTAAAGCGGAAGTTCCACTTTTGGGTGTAACGCCGCTTTAAGGTGGCTTGTATTTAAAGGGGTTTTTGCCTACATTTATTAAACCGACGTTGAGCCTTAACTAATTAGCAACTATATGTTGCTATACTCATATCGGACAGCATAGTGTGCTTTTTAGTAAGGTGAGATTGCACTTTAACCTTACACTGAATAGATACAGCTATGTGGTGGCAGGTACCGGAGTGGTAAGGTCACTGCTATATTTATTTTATTTTTTAAGTTCAGATTTACTTTAACTCCTTGACCTTTAATCAGATTTTTTTTTCTGTTTTGCAGATCGCTCAGATAATCACCATGCCAGCCAACCATTTTCCTGTTGGTAGCAACATGACCACAGTGCACCTATCTTCTGATGGCACTTACTTTTATTGGATTTGGTCTCCAGCAAGTCTAAATGAGAAGACACCCAAAGGTCACTCTGTGTTTATGGATATCTTTGAATTAAATGTAAGTTTTGTTACTCTTTTTTTTTTTTTTATTATTAGCATAAAATATAATTCACATACAAAATGTCAAAATGGGGAGTTGCCCTAAAATCCCCAAGTATTTGAAAGAACCAGACAATGGAATAGGGCAATCTTCAAAAACAGTCACACCTTAATGGGAAAGAGGGACAACTTAGCCCAGTTACTACGGAAACCAGAGTAGTCTCTGAATTCCTGGATCAACCCGAAAGTGAGGGATCCATTCCTGGTATAATACCATGTCATCCGCTTATAAGTAGATGCGTTCCTCCAACCACCCAACGCGAAGCACAGAAAAAGTGCCAATGGACCGCAACCTAGCAGTGAGGGGCTTTATGGCCAGGGTGAACAGAAGGGACTACAATGGGCACCCCTGCCTAGTCCCACAAAAAATAGGAAAGGGCTCAGAGATGATGCCATTTACCTGTAGTCTCGCCATTGGATCAGTGTACAGTAGTCTCACCCAGGAGAGAAATACAGGGCCAAACCCGTAGGATTCCATCAGCTGGAATAAATAAGGCCACTCCCCCGAATCAAATGCCTTCTTAGTATCCGAGGAGGCTACTGCCCTTGCCCTGAATTGTCATGCCGGGTTTGAAGGTTTACAAAGTGTCTCCTGACATTTATCTGGGCACTTCAAATGGGAAGGAATGACGTTTGATCCGCATTAATACGTTTTAGGATGACCGTTTGAAGTATACCTGCCAGAATCTTAGCCTATATCGGTGTGTCCACACCGGGAGGTAGGATTCACACTTCTTGGGGCCCTTTTGCCGATGCCGGGCACTCCTCCTCCCACTGGGGCACTTGTATATGTCCATATATAGTATGTATGGTGTAGCTGCCTGAATGACGAGCAAGACATGGCTGTTACACCTTTTTTATGTAATATATATTTATTTGACAGTTTCATGTGCGTCTAACTCTTGTATGTGTGCTCGTGTTTTAGGGAGAAAATGGAGTGTACATGGCGAGCCCTCTTCATGAGCGTATTATACTGATGAGGAAAGAAGGAGAGTCAGCCAAAAGTATTAATGAAATGCTCCTCAGTAGATTATCTAGATACAGAGCGTCTCCATCTGCAACTCTTGCTGCTCTAACTGGATCAACAATCTCAAATACACTGAAAGAGGACCAAACTGGTGAGTGCAATGATGTTTGTCATATGTACTGAACAATGCTATGTAGTGCCATTTTTCTGCTCATGGTAGAACATGATAGTTACAGTATACTAGTATAGTTCTAAATGCCTTAGAGACTTTGTTCAAGCACTGAATGTCCATTAGTATGCTCAATAAAATGGTTTTAGCTGTACCCATGATCATTGGCGGCTGGTGCTGGAGGTTTTTAGGGGGACACAGGTGGGCCCCTATAGGTCCGCGCTCGTCTTACGGGCGGAGCTCTCCAGCAGTCACGGCTCCCCTGTTGCTTGGTGCTGATTTTTCTGTGTTGACCTGGTCTTCGGCCTCCTGTCCTGATTGTCCGGGACAGGAAGCCAATGCTAATTCTCTGGTGTCGCAGGGCTGCGCTCCGAGGGCAACATAAAATATTCCAATTGGGACATTGAGTTGTGCTCATGTGCTTGTGAGGGGGTGACAGACCTGGTAGCGGACCTGTTGGTCCTGTGCATCGCACAGTCCACAACCCTACAGATGGTGCAGGCTTTGGGGGCAGCGCCCCCTTCTCCTTTTGTGGGCTGGCCACCACTGCCTGTAATGGTGGAGTTAGCACTGAGCGCAATGAAATATTTCCCAGTAAAGTCTTTGTTAAAATACACACAATTTTAAAGCTTAACGTAATGGCGATCTATTTACTTGGTGTAACATCTTTTATATTTTACAAAAAAAAAAGTGCTTTTTTGAAAAACCACTGTGCAAGTACCATGTGACATAACAAATTGCAACGACCGCTGTTTTATTCTCTAGGGCCTCTGCTAAATATATATAATGTTTGGGGGTTCTAAGTAATTTTATAACAAACAAAACCTGATTTTTACTTATCGACAAAGTGTCAGAATAAGCCTGGTCCTTAAGTAGTTAAAGCGGAGTTCCACCCAAAAATGGAACTTCCGCTTATTCCACTCCTCACCCCCTTACATGCCACATTTGGTTTGTAATTTTTTTGGGGGGGGAGTGGGGGCTTCAGGAGGAGTGGGACTTCCTGTCCCACTTCCTCCTTCCGCCGAGGGGCTGGTAAGGCGATTAAGCTTAATCGCCTACAGCAGCCCCTCCCTGCAGGCTATCGCCTAGGACACGTGACGGGTCCTAGGCGCTAGCCTGTCCAATCGAATAGCGCAGCGCCGCGCTGCTCGCACATGCACAGTGGGTGCCCGGCCATGAAGCCGAAAGCTGTCACGGCCGGGTGCCCACAGTTAGAATGAAGGCGCCGGCCGGGGGCGGGGGGGGGGGGAGAGGAGCGGAGCCCCGGCTGGCGCGTCGCTGGAACGCTGGAGCAGGTAAGTGTATGTTTATTAAAAGCCAGCAGCTACACTTTTTGTAGCTGCTGACTTTTAATAAACATCAATTTTGGCTGGAACACCCCTTTAAAGTCATGCAGTCCCCAGTTCCAGTTTGATGTGCTACATGAGGACTTAAAACATCTACCATCCATTCTTATCCGTAAAGGCCTATGCTTGATAAGCGATGAAGTCTCTGAAATGCAATCAATTCCAAGGCCTACTGGGTGCAAGAACGAGACCACTTGTACTGACCAGTTTTTCACAATGTTAGTACAGTTACCTGTTTCCAATCTGATGATGCTACCAAAAATATATTGATGTTTGTATTTCTACATATATCTCAAAAGAACCACTTTATATAAAAAAATTAAAAATAAATGCCAAATAAAAATGTAAATGCTTATCATATTGTAAAATTGTTTAATTTTACTTTTTGTTACAGCTGCAAACACAAGCTGTGGCCTGCCCCTGAAAATGTTAAGAAAAACTCCCATGTACACATGTGGCACATATTTGGTACTTATAGTACCTCCCCCAGGAGGATCGGGCAGTTCTGCAACCAGGTCTTTGTTTGGTGGAACTACTGGCTTGTCGTCTCTAAAAAGTAAGTGGTGTGAAATGTGTCCTTATGCTTCCAGATGCAGCTGCTGCTTTCACATTTTGAAATGCTAGTTCCCTGGCTGTCATTGGAGTGCACGTTAGTACTTTTTTAGTGTCCCAGAAAATTACTCAAATTGGGAGTTCAGACTTCACTCACATTGCTAACTTGCATTCTTGATCCAGGCCAGTGTATATGTTTTTAGAGAAAGCCAGGAAGCCGGTATTTTCAAAAGGAGGCATGCAGTTGGCAACCTTCATATTTCTCCCAGAAATTGGCACTTTAATAAGACCTGTGTTTATCTAACATCTTTTGGTTCATATTTTTGAAACTTTGCTATGGTGTTTTTCTACATTTACTACAATATATGTAAGAGTTGTTTAATGGAGTAAAGAAAAGGAAGCCTGTGTAAGCCCTGAGACACTCCAGTTGTAGTTCACATGGGGCTGAGGTTTGTCTTTCTACTCTGTGTGACGGTGCTAGGTCAACCACCAAGTTTGATTGTAAAGATGACATTTTCTTAAATTTTTGTTTTTTTTAGTTTGTATAGTGCAGGAAAGAATTAAATTAGAACTATAGGCAAAACCTTTTGCAGAGATTTCACTTCACTTTGGGCTCTTTCACACGGGGCGGTCTGATTTCGGGCTCCACTTTGCTCAGTGGGGATCGCTCCATAGATCCCTACTGAGCCGGAAGATGTCATCCGATCCGCAAGGCGGATAGAAAATAGGGCGACGAAAACCCTCGGATCTCCGTGACTTATTTTCATTTCACAGGTTATGTTACCATGTTAGACTTTGATGTTTTCTGTATTCTTCCTCAGTTCTTAGTTCTTCAGTTCTTCCTCAGTGGCCAATAAAACAACAATCAGCTCTGGGAGGGGGAGGGAGGGGTTTGCCTGAGAAATGTATGTTATCTTCCTGGGAAGTAGCTTCAATTAAGACAGTGATCAGACTTGGAAGCGACTTCCATTGAAATCAATGGGTACAAATCGCCTAGAAGTCTGATTGAAGTAGTACAGGAAACTTTTCTGAAGTCGGAGCGACATGAGTAGTGTGTATTAACACCGCTCCCATTCACTTACATTGCTTTTCTGGACAGCGCGACTTGGGACGACTTGAGACGACTTCAAGTCGGATCCCAAGTCGCCCCAGTGTGAACCGACTCTGAAGTGGCTGCGACCGCAATTCCTGCCCAAAATACTTGACTTATTGTATCAATGTATTGCTTGTTATGTTTATATTATCTTCAATAAACTCTTGAAACAAAAAAAAAAAAAATAGGGTTTTCCTCGGCCACACTTTGGCGGATCGGAGCGGGTTGGATGTCAGCGGGCATGTCACCGCTGACACCTGTGGCTCCATAGAGGAGTCCGCCTATCTCATATCCAAACAGTAAGTGAGAGTAAATCCCTGCAAATTAAAGGGGTTGTAAAGGTTAGTTTTTTTATTTTCTAAATAGGTTCCTTTAAGCTAGTGCATTGTTGGTTCACTTACCTTTTCCTTCAATTTCCCTTCTAAATGTTTTTTTTTTTTTCTTTGTCTGAATTTCTCACTTCCTGTTCCTCCTCAGTAAGCTGTTCTGACTGACTAACCCCCAGCCAGAACGGCTCGGATCAAGGGGGCAAGCTTACTGAGGAGAAACAGGAAGTGAGGCAACCAGTGGGGATATCACAGGCTTCGTTTGCAGGAAAGTGCAACATAATTGGGCTAGTATGTGATGCATACTAGCCCATTATGCTTCTACTTTGCAGGGGAATAAAGAGGAAGTAAAACCCATCAGGGCTTACTTCCTCTTTAAGTTTGTGTGTTTTTAAATAGTGCCTATAATCGCTGTAGAGAGTAGTCCATCAGCCGTGTTTTTATATTTGAGACCAATGTCGAGCCAATGTTCTGTTCTCCTATATTGATTTTTGTTGCACATTTTCCAGATTGCTCTCTTATTTCCCACTTAGCTGTAATTTTAGGGCTAGGATACCTTTTGGCTTCTGTGTCTAAAATGATTTCTGATTGAGAAATGATAGCTCTGTTGCGTTTAGGAGAAGTCTGGTGATTATAAAAATTGTTCCAGATTGTGAGCATGGCTGGTGATTACTAGACCATTTGTGATCTGCTTAACGGTGATAAGAAATGCCTCAAGCAGTTGTAGGTAATCATCACACAGGGAGATTTTTAGATCCATTCTGGGGAATTAGCTGGTGGTGGGTGCAGCTCCTGCTCTGCATTCTCAGTGCTGCTTGTCACAACGCAAAAACATAACTAATCGCTCCTAAACAAAGGAGCTTGCACCCCTTTTGTTGAGCCGGTTCACACAGGGGGACTTGTCGGGTGACAGAGCCGCCTGACAAGTCGCGCTCTGTTCTCTTTAATGGAACCGTTCTAAAAGGAGAGACACAAGTCGCTCCAACTTAGAAAAAGGTTCTTGTGCGACTTTGGGGGCGACTTGCATTGACTTTCAATACAGAAGTCATTTTGCAAGTCTCCTCTCAAGTCGTCTTGAGATTGTCTGTCTTACCGGGTCACCCCCAAAGTTGTGCCGCCCCAGTGTGCACTAGAAGCAGTATATGCTCCATCCTTTATGTATACAAGAGTGGTGCATGTTTGTGCTCGCACCACTCTCTCTAAATCTTCCCATTCTCCTATCTCTGTGCTATTGGGGTGGAGGGGGTTCTGCTTTAAATGTGATATAAAATGTAGAAATTATGTAAACTGTTCACATTTCTTCACAGTTGTTACAATAACAACATAGTTTTGTAAAACTAGATCGTTGATTTGTTTATAGTCTGTTTTAGAGAATTATTCCAACAGATTGGGTGGAAAAAAAGCTAGTTGTCTAGATTGAAAATTTAGAAATCCTAGCATGTGTAGTGCATGTACAGTGCATCCGGAATGTATTCACAGCGCTTCATTTTTTTACATTTTGTTATGTTACAGCCTTAGGCTCCATGCACACTGGAAGCTAAAAAAAAGCTATAAAAAAGCCAGTAGCTTTGCAGGGAGCCTTTCAACGTTGTTTTTTTTTAGCGTTTTTGCAATAGTGTTTATTAGCTTTTTTCAATGGATAACAAAAAAACCTGCTAAATTAGCGTTTTTTAGCGTTTTTTAGCATTTCTTTTCGCCGAAAAACAGCACTTTGAATGCAAATTTCTGGCGTTCAGAAAAAAGCACATAAACTCCATTGTTCGTTAACACTAATAAACGTCCATGTGTGCATAGGCTAACATAAAGGGCAGTTTATGGGCTTTAAAAAAAAAAAGCCAAAACGCCAATAATCGGCTTCAGTGTGCATGGAGCCTTATTTCAAAACAAATTAAATTCATAATTTTCCTCAAAATTCTACAAACAATACCCCATAATCACAACATAAAAGACATTTGTTTGAAATCTTTGCAAATTTATTTTAAAAAAAACAGGAAAACACATGAACGTAATTTTTCACAGCCTTTGCCATGACACTCAAAATTGAGCTTGGGTGAATTATTTTTCCACTGATCATCCTTGAGGCTGGGTTCACACTGGTCCAACAAACGCTCCGACATTGGGAGCTCATGACGTGTGAAAATCAAGGTTTCCCTATGGCAGCTGTCTTAACTGGTCCGACACAAGATGGTCCAACTTTGAAAATGTTACCTGTACTACTTTGGTCCGACTTTGATCCTACGTCAGCCCATTGAATATCATTGAAGTCGGATCAAAGTAGGACCCTTGTCCTTACCATCCGACTTTTGACTTTCGACATGGTGATTACAGCAGCAGTAAAAGGAATTTATTTCACTCTGGGATTGTTTTGATTGGTCAAAGAACAAGTCAGGCTATCGCAAAGTCGGATCAAAGTAGTATCCTGTTCATGAAAGTAGGATGAATGTAGGACCGATGTCGCAGAGCAAAGTAGGTAAATTCAGTTGATTGGATATGATTTGGAAAGGCACGCACCTGTCTTTATAGTGTCTCACAGTCCGGGTTCACACTGGTACGACATACGCTCCAACTTTGGGAGCGCATGACGTGTACAGGTCAGTGATTCTCTATAAGAGCCGTCTTAAAGGGGTTGTAAAGGTACCACCCCCCCCCTTAAATAGCTTCCTTTACCTTAGTGCAGTCCTCCTTCACTTACCTCATCCTTTGATTTTGCTTTTAAATGTCCTTTCTTCTGAGATATCCTCACTTCCTGTTCTTCTGTCTGTAACTCCACACAGTAATGCAAGTCTTTCTCCCTGGTGTGGAGTGTCGTGCTCGCCCCTTCCCTTGGACTACAGGAGAGGCAGGGCGCCCACTAGCACACGGCTTCTTTCTCTATCTGCAACGTAGAGAGCGTCCTGACTCTACTGTAGTCCAAAGGAGGGGGTAAGCACGACACCCCACACCAGGGAGAAAGCCTTGCATTACTACGTTACAGACAGAAGAACAGGAAGTGAGGATTTCTCAGAAGAAATAAGGACATTTAAAACACAATCGAGGGATGAGGTAAGTGAAGGAGGACTGCACTAAGGTAAAGGAAGCTATTTAGGAAAAAAAATTGTACCTTTACAACCCCTTTAACTGGACCGACACGAGTCGGGCCGACTTTGAAAAAGGTTCCTGCACTACTTTGGTCTGACTTTGGCCCTACTTCAGCCCATTGAATGTCATTGAAGTTGGATCATCATCTTAACTGATCCAACTTGTGACATCCAACATGGTGATTACAGCAGCAGTAAAGGGGATTTATGTCACACTGAGCTAGTCTGACTTGTCCTTTGACCAAGCAAAACAATCTCAAAGTCGGACCAAAATCTTATCCTGTTCATTCAAGTCGGATGGAAGTTGGACCAAAGTAGGAACCGATGTTGCAGGTCAAAGTTGAATGACAGTCCTACAACAGTCGCTTCGTACCAGTGTGAACCCGGCCTAGCAGTGCCTGTCGGATTACAAAGCAAGCCATGTAGTCCAAGGCAAGGAATTGTCTTCAGACCTCCAAGACAGGATTGTATTGAGGCACAGATCTGTAGAAGGATACAGAAACATTTCTGCAGCATTGAAGGTCCCTATGAGCACAGTGGCCTTCATCATCCGTAAATGGAAGATGTTTGCAGTCGCCAGGACTCTCTTTTGAGGGGGCCACCTGGCCAAACTGAGCAATCGGAGGAGAAGGGCCTTAAGGAGGTGACCAAAAACCCGATGGTCACTCTGACAGAGCTCCAGTGTTTCTCTGTGGAGAGAGGAGAACCTTCCAGAAGAACAACCATCTTTGCAGGACTCCACCGATCAGGCCTGTATGGTAGAATAGCCAGACGGAAGCCACTTGGAGTTTGCCAAAAGGCTCCTGAAGGACTCTCTGACCATGAGAAAAAAATACTCTGCTATCATAAAACAAAGATTGAACTCTTTGGCCTGAATGGCAAATGTCATGTCTAGAGGAAACCAAGCACCGCTCATTACCTGGCCAATGCCATCCATACTGTGAAGCATGGTGGTGGCAGCATCGGGCTGTGGGGATGCAGCAATGTACAGAGACATCCTTGCTAAAAACCTGCTCCAGAGCAATCTAGACCTCAGACTGGGGTGAAGGTTCATCTTCCAACAGGACAATGACCCTAAGCACACAGCCAAGATAACAAAGGAGTGGCCATGGGACAACTCTGTAAATGTCCTCGAGTGGCACGGACTTGAACCCTATTGAACCTCTCTGGGGAGATATGAAAATGGCTGTGCACCGACGCTCTCCATCCAACTAGATGGAGCTTGAGAGGTCATGCAAAGAAGAATGGGAAAAGCTTGTAGCATCATACTTAAAAAGAATTGAGGCATAGGGAGCTGTGGTGGCTCAACGTGATTGGCACTGCGTTGACAAGCCATTCACCTCTGCAGCCAAGGGTTCGGATCCCGGTCTCGGCTACATGTGAATTGAGTTTGGTGGTCTCAGCCCGCCTCCCGGTGGGTGTGCTATGCAAGGTACGCCTGTGCTTAGTACGCCCACCCCCCCCCCAAAAACCACCACACTTGCACGCACACTAAATTGGTTTAAAAAACACACGCACTTTGGCCATGCGGTCTCTTAAAATAAAGAGAGGCGAAGGACCTACGGGGCTGGCTGGGTGGGCTAGGCCCCCTCACTCCCTCATAGGGGGAGTCCCTCTGCCCCATTGGGGTCCCGTTGGGCCCCAGTTGGGCTCCCAAGAGGAGCAGGTAGGGCGGGGTGAGTGGGAGGGCCCCCCTTCACACCCGCCATTGCCACCAGGGGCATGGAGAAGGATGGCGAATGCCTCCGGGGGGAGGGTCTGCCTACTCCCAACTCCTGCAGTCCGGCTCCTCTCTCTCGAGTTCACGCACAAAAATACACTTTAAAAAAAAAAAAAAGAATTGAGGCTGCAATTGGTGCCAAAGGTGCTTCAACAAAGTATTGAACAAAGGCTGTGAATAATTATGTACATGGGATTTTTTTTTTTTTTTTAAAGTTTGCAAAGATTTTAAACTTATTTTACATTGTCATTATGGGGCATTGTTTATATAATTTTGGAAAACATAATGAATTTAATCCATTTTGGAATAAGGCTGTAACATTATTATTATTATTATTATTATTATTACTTAGGATTTATATAGTGCCAACAGTTTGTGCAGCGCTTTACAAAATAAGGGCAGACAGTGCAGTTACAATACAAATCAATACAGGAGGGATCAGAGGGCCCTGCTCGTTAGAGCTTACAATCTAGAAGTAGATGACAAAATGTGGAAAAAGTGAGAGGGATTTAAAATGTCTTCACTTTTTTTAATTTTTATAAACCAGCAATATGCTTGTTGTGATCAGAACATACTGCATATTCTCCAAGCTTGAGCTAAATCATCATATATCTGTTGCAGTCCTTGCTTCCAGTCTGGTGTTTAACATTTCTGATGGACAGTTCACAAACAGAGCCGACCTCATCGATGCTGCTGGCAGCTCTCTTGGACGTGGAGCACTAGTAACAGGACTTGGTAAGACCTATTTAGCTAAGACTTTTCCCTTTTTTTTTCCTAGTTGTGAGCTAGGAGTTGGGAATGGTTGAAACTCTCTTTTGCTGTTTAGATTGCCAATGGAAAGATTCCCCTCACTTTCTGTTGACACACACCAACCTGGACAGAAACTACAGTAGGTGACTGCGATACTGTGTCAATCTCGCTCCCTTTCTCGGTGAGATTGACCACCTACGAGCCCTGTCACGGGAGCCAGCGCCGAGCTGTATGGTATGAATGATGATGGTGAACTTTACGCCAAATTTTAAATAAAAAACCGGCATGGCGTGGAGTTCCCCCTCATGACTCATACCAAACTCCGTGGCTAGAATTGGCGGGAATCCAAGTCGGATCCCCGTCGCTTCTATGATGCGCTCACTGGAATGTGCTTTTCCTATTCCAGCAAATGCGAGATGTCGGCACCATGACGCAGAGAATCAGCGCGATGCCGTCGTGCTGGAAATACATTCTCAGCGACAGGTACTGTAAGAGGAAATATTCTAAGTGGAGTCTTAAACCGCAATAAATAGGTGAGTTATGAACTCTTCTTCAATCCACTGAAAAGTGAGATATCCTTTCCACTTTTCATCCTAGTGACACTTGCCCACCTGAGAGTCATTTCAACCATGTTATCCTGAAATACTGTGTATATATAAAATAAGTTATTTTCTTTTGTGCTTTAGTGACCTAGTTGTTTTTTGTGTGTTCTATTTTGCAGGCGCTTGCTATGATACTATGAATAACATGATCTGGACCTGTTCCAATGATTACATTGATCAGTGGTGTAATCCAGGGAACCAGGCCTTCCATGTGGTTTGTCAGCGATTAGGGGTTACTCACATCATTGCTGACCCAAAAGGTATGCTTTATTTAATAATTGATCAGACGTTGTTCCTGTTACTTTTATTTCTGTTAACCCTATATTTGCCACAGTGGTTACTATGAATTTTTGTGGTATTTGTGTCAACCTGCTTCATGATCACCCCCACTATTTTCCTGGGCTTATGCACTTTGCTCCACATGCAATTTTTCTCCCACTAAACCAGATAAATTATTTTGCATCAGCATCAATTATCCTAGAAAACTGGGAAAAAAATGGAAGCTGGCCATATATTATGCAATTTTTCTTTTGGATTTACCAAAATCTTAAACCTAAACACATTTAATTTATATGCAGTCATTTAGGTTCTTGCACCACATAATTGAAGGTAAATCTAAAGGAAATTGAATATGAAAATTGAGTAATGTATGGCCAGGTTTAGAATGTATTTAGAACTGCTGCTGTTTTTACTAACCCTGGGAGAATAGGCTCTTGTTGCCTTGAGGGAGTCAGTTAAAAAATTGGTATCTTAAATCATTGTAGGTAAAAAGAAAGAAGTTTCTCATATAGCAGCTGTAAAAACATTCCTTTCATAGTTTGAACAACATGGTTTCCACTGTCCTTAGTAGCAGGGTGTTGGTGATCCAAAGTACATAAGTGCAGAAAGTTTAAGGCAGGCGGCTAATTTATGTCAGACTATTGGAACTAGTGTCCTGTAGGTGATGGACTACGGTCCTGATGACATCCAGACCAAAGCGAGGTCCAAAGCCCTGCATTAGACATGATAATGCGGAGGCTAGTTCACCACCAGAGCATGGGGAGTCGCATTTAGAGGGGGAGTGGGGAATCGTGTAAGTAAAACCGTTTTCTCTCTCCCCTAGACAAAATAAGCTATTAACCCTGGCAGTGCATGCGCAGCCCTAAAATAGAGCAAGAGAAGAAATTTATGATTCTCATTCCAGCAAACTCCATGTATTCCTCAGAACAAATACAGATCTCAGCCACTGCACACCAGCATGTAATAAGCGATGGCAGCCTCAGCCTAACTCCATCCAAGCCATGCCCCTGGCATGTTTAGCCCTACCCACAGGACATACCTCCCTAAGTCCTGTGGTGGGGTGAAACATGTCGAGGGAATGGCATGGATGGAGATAGGATGGGCTGCCATCAGGTATTGCATTCTGGGCTTGTGGCGTGGCTGAGGTTTGTCTCTATTTGTTCCACCATGTAGTGGGTATTAAGGATTGATAATGTAGTTCAAGTGTTGAATGCATAAGACGATAGTGGTGGGGCCCCTATGAGACTGGGATGGAAAGATCTAGATGAGATTCCTCCAGCCAGAAAGTGAAGAAGACTGATACCTGATGTCTGACCAGTATTGTCAACCTACCAGATTGAAATTTACTAACATGACACCTAAAATTTACTGGCACAGTCAAGTTATTACTGGCATTTCCAAAAGTTACAAAATTGCAGTTTTAAGTGCAAATTTCAGTAATTTGGTTGCAAGTAAGTACAATATGCAATTGGCAATGTGATTTAGGGTAGAAATTAGGGCACATTTTTTTGTATAATAAATAAGTTGCTCAGGGCCAAGACAGTCTCTCTCCTTTCAGTTCAGTCCCCTCCAGTCCAAACAGCACTGACCTTCTTGCTTCCTAGCTTGCCTTGCTCCCGTCCCACACAAGAGACTCTGGCCGCTCAGCTCCCTTGCACTATGACATCACATGAGATGTTCAGGCACTGCCTCCGCCAGATCCACCCCCTTCCGGCCCCACCCTAACACTGTAGCAGTCACTCGGATGGTTTGGTCGGCTCCAGGCCTGAACTGCAGAGCCCAGCGTCACAGCCATATTTTCTTTATCGTACATCACGGGACACAGAGCGGCAATCCATTACTATGTGGGTTATAGAGTCTACCTTCAGTTGTGGACACTGGTGTAATTAACTACACAGGAAGTTCCCTCCCTATATAACCCCTCCCATACTGGGAGCTCCTCAGTTTTTTTCATCAGTGTCTAAGGTGTTGGTCACGAATGAACATGTGCTCTTAGGAGCTCCACTGGAGGGATCCATGCTGGATGTAAAAAACCTCCATAAATCCGGATCCGTCCAAGGTGCTTCATAGCCAAAGTGGACGGTACCCGGGCCTCGGTACGAAGAACGAGGTTTAGCCTATAATGCCTCTCTGCGGAGGGCTGGATCCTGGGTTCCAGAACTTTGTGCCTTCCAAGGACCAAATGTTTTTTCTGCTGCCAGGATGCTATATAGGTCCAGGGGAGTTGGTGTTCCTGCCATGGACCCCGGTCCCTGAAGGTCTAGGACAATACCCACGGTGAAGGGGGAAGATTGGGCCTCTTGCTTGCAATACCCTGCAGCGTGGAGAAGTTAAGAGGAGGGCCTACGGGACTTGGTTCGACAGTAGGTCCTCCGTGGGGGACTTGGGTCTCGCCTATATTATGCTTCTATGCATCGGCAATGTAAACCACTATGTCTTCTGAGACAGGATGGCTCAGGGCACCCATATACCTCCCCTAGCCGGCATGCAGCCTGGCCCACCATGTCTGTTAGACAGGATGGCTGCATTACCTATATATCTCCCCTTGAAGGGGCCGGTACGTAAAAAAAAAAAAAAAAAATATGCCCTTAATCCTATACAAAGGGTTGTCTTCCGTGAGTAGCTGCAAGTCTTATCTGTGTTTCCACTACTATGGGCAGTAGAAGACATGCCTGATGTTTTTGCTTACCATGCTTTCCAAAAACGGAAGCTTAAGTGTTGGCTGATCTATTGTGTCCCACTTCCTCCGCTTCAGGCTCTACCATGTTGCACGTGCTCACCGGCTCAGTGCAGTCGCAGAGAAGGCTCTTCAAAGGGCCCGGACGTCAGAGCTCTGTAAAGCTAGGGGGACACAAACGTAAGCACCTTGTGTGAGTTGGATACAGATTCATCTAAGACGCCTACTCGCATCTAGCTGTGCAGATGAGCAGGCATTGTGTCAGACTAAATTCAGCTATTTGATGCACCTGGGTTAAGTGCCTCTGCTTATAGCTTAGGACTTGGTCTCCCCATTGAATAAGGTCAGGGGTAGGAATATAAAGGGGGATCGCCACCTGAACCTGGTGGACCCTTATTCTCCTCTGTAGAGACTTAAACAGCTCATAGATTGAGCCATCAGACCTATCAGGCAATGCAGCCTTCCCCCAACATTGCAATCACTCTGCATGTGTTTTGTGTTTTGCAAGAAAAAAAAAAAGGGGGGTGTCCCCCTTTTCCTGCTTTAATCCTGAAACAAAGGGATTAGAAGGCTTGGGGATAAAAGCTTCACTGTCGGAGGACAGGAGACAGGAGCTGCAGCCTAACAAGGAGAAGCTATCAAAAGCCCTACAGGTTCTGATTACACCTCTATCTTCTCCTTGGAGTGTAAAGAGAGGTTTTCCTATAGGTGGCTAGTAAGACCTCCATATAATCCTCAGCCTGGTGTCGGCTTCAGGCTAACCAAATGCATCGGAGGGATGCACAGTTGCGGGAACACATTGCTAATGTCTCTTAATTGAGGAAACACACATCTGCAGAGGATAATTTCCTCTTTACCAGTCCGCATGTTGCATAACATACATGAGTTTGGAATGCATGTGGGATAAAAACAAGTAACAGAGCAGATTCTATTGTGGATCGCATAAGCATACATGTTTCTGTCTGTATGGTGCTGCATGTTTCCACAAAAGAGGTTGCATAAAAGATGCTTGTATGCATAAAAATGCTGAATCACACATGATTACCTGATCACCCAAGTCCTTGTTTCCCCCAAGGATGTTTGGTTACACAGAAGAGGTTTGTTTCCACAGAAAGGCCTAAAATCGCATAAATTTGCTTGGATGCAAAAAAGATGCTGGATCACACATGGTTAACTGATCATCAGCGTCCTGGATTACCCAAGGATGTTTGGTCACACAAATAGGCTTGTTTCCACAAAGGTACCTAAAAGGTTGCATAAAGATGCTTGTATGCATAAAAATGCTGAATCACACATGATTACCTGATCACCCAAGTCCTTGTTTCCCCAAGGATGCTTGGTTACACAGAAGAGGTTTGTTTCCACAGGAAGTGGAATCGCATAAAGTTGCTTGGATGCAAAAAAGAATGCTGGATCACACATGGTTACCTGATCATCAGCGTCCTGGATTACCCAAGGATGTTTGGTCACACAAATAGGCTTGTTTTCACAAAAGTACCTAAAGTCGCATAAAGATGCTTGTATGCATAAAAATGCTGAATCGCATAAAGGATGCTTGTATACATAAAAGGGTTGAATCACACAGGATTACATGATCACCCAAGTCCTTGATTCCCCAAGGATATTTGATCACGCAAAGAGGCTTGTTCCAACAGAAATGCCTAGAATCGCATAAAGAGGCCTGAAGGCATAAAAATGCTGAATCACACAGGATTACATGATCACCCAAGTCCTTGATTCCCCAAGGACATTTGGGCATGCAAAGAGGCTTGTTCCCACGGAAATGCCTAGAATCGCATAAAGAGGCCTGAAGGCATAAAAAGGCTGAATCACACAGGATTACCCGATCACCCAAGTCCTGGATTACTCAAGGCCTAAAGGGATCGCTTAAAGATGCTTGAATGCAAAAAGAAGCTGGATCACACATGGTTGTTGGATCAACAGAGTCCTGGATTACCCAGGGATACTTGATCACATAGAGAGGCTTGTTTCACAGAAATGCCTAAAGTCGCATTAAGATGCTTGGGTGCATAAGGATGCTGGAACGCACAGGGGTGCTTGGTCACACAAGGGTTCTTGTCCGCACAGTAGTGCTTAAAATGCATAAGAGATTGATCGCATGGAAGATGCTGAATCGCATGCATGGTTACTTTAAAGTTGCACATGGCGGCTTAATTAAGCAATACAGGATGCCTTGTGTTTGCATAGAGATACGTGTCTGCATGGGTTCATGTTGCACATTGTTGCATAACACGTTTATAGCACATGCTTGCTTGCAAAGATGCTCGTTCCAGAACACACATGCTATATGCATGTTTGGCGTGAGACATATTTATATGATTTCATGCTTCCATGAACACACACTGCCATGTACACACGCCTCCATTGAGGCATATGGCTTTAACACTTGCCACATACACATATGGGGAGCCAGTTGCATATGTGTTTATTTACTTGGGACTGCAGAGGTTGTCTGCGTTTCGCAGGGGAACAGCACTGCCTCCAGTTGGTGGTCTTGCCCTTTTGGGTTAGCCTCCGTGTCTGGGTTGTCAGGGCGCTAGGGCCCGCCTCTAGCAGGTCTGTAGGCCCAGGGTATAGCAGTAATGGCATACCGAAGCAGACTCCTGCTGATGGATCAGTCAGCAGCATGGCTGGACCTAAGGGTGTCCAGCATGGTCAGGTAACTGGATCTCCTGGGTTAGGATTCCAGTCTAAAGATACATTCTTCATTGACAAGAAGCTGGGTATGTTTTGCACCAGGAGAGTCCTTTTGGCCTAAGACAAGACCATCGCTATGAGAAAGCTGGTCTAGGTGGTTACGGCAAGGAACAGTTCCTTACTTTTTGCCTTCTGCTTAAGGCACTAGGGAAGATGCTGGCTTCATTTAAGACAGTTCCCTATACTTTTATTCAGGACTGTTATAAACAGTATTGTGTTGGCCTAGAAGGAGTGGATCTTGACCTAGCATTATCCAAAGAACCCGGTCCCAGAGATATGCTGGAATTCCCTTTGGTGGTTCTTAACTAAAGGGTTTGCCAGGTCAGGAAGAGACCTTGGCCCAGGGGAAGTAGTCGAGCTCCAAGGGAGCCTTATCGGTCAGCTAGAGCTACCGATGGAGCATCGGGCTTAGGGGCCTGAACGTTCAGGTGGCTGGTTGGTTCGGTCAGAGTTCAATCAGACTATACCATATTAAGTGATTTACTTCATTTACCAAGGAGGAGCTTGTGCCTTGCCTATTGACATTCGTCATTTCATGAAATGCAGAATTGGCAGGCGATTCGCTGTAGCCGTCAACAAGTGTCTCCGGGAGAATAACCTCTACACCCCGACTGTTTTCCTGACCAAGGGCCACAGAAATAGTACCCTGTACATAAGATGTATTGGCGTCCAGGCTCAACAAGAAATTGAACAGCTTGAGGTCAAGGACAAGGGATCCACCCGCATGCGGGGCAGATGTGTTAGTAATCTGGTGGGACCAGTGGTCACTGGTTATGTCTCTCCCCCCAGTGCCGCGGCGTTTGTGGCTTCTATGCAACAGTAGAGGATGGCGGAAGCTGGCCTGATTACTCCGGCATAGCCCTGACGAACTTTTCTGTGCAGGGACAGTAGGGGTGGTAGTAGAGGACCCACGGTCCCTTACATCTTGTCCAGGCCTACTTCGAAAGGGGGTATTACATCCTGTCATGCAACAGGTGAATTAATGGTCTGGCTATTTTAGCCCACATTCTTCAGGATCAGGGTTTTTAGAATCGACGGCACTTTCTTGATTCATACAGGAAGGCTGGCCTCCAGGACCAGATATCCCAGGATCGGGAGAGCCCATGTTCCTGGTATGAAACAGATGGTGGCATCCTTGGAAGTTTGTCAAAGATAAAATTCCTTCCTTCCTGCATTTGGAAAGGAGACGGAGCTAGCCTTAAGTTACATCAAGGATCCGATCTCGGCCTTGCCTCCAAAGGTCGCTTGCTTCACACTCTTTGTTCCGAGCCATTATACAAGGGGTGACGCGCATAAGTCCACCAGTTTAGTCGCCCTTGTGCTCGGAGGAGGCTCTAGTTTTGTTGGCTTACAGGGTCAGCTCGTGGGCCGATGCACCATATTTCCCTTCAGCCTTTAACAAGGGAATTGGGTTCTTGGTTGTGGTAGCCTCCAAGAGAGTTTCAGTATTGGCAACCTCTTGGTATAAAACCATACTTATTCTTACAAGTAGGGTGATGTTAATCCTCACCCAGCCTTATTTACTAGAAGGATCTAGTGTTCATTTGAATCTAGATATTCTTACCTTCCCCTTTTTCAAAACCTTGTTTTCGGAAGGAAAGGTTATTGCTTTCTCCAGTAGAGATGAGAGCAGTTAAATATCTATCTGAAGGTTCAGATATAGAAAGCTGAAGTTTTTTGTGCTGCCTGAAGACTTAGATGTGGGCAGGCAGTGTTTAGTTCAGCTATTAAAATGGTTACACTCTCTCTCCTTTGGAGTAGAAGGGTCAAGGCTTATCTGAAGCGGTGCTCGGATACGGAAAGCTGATGTTGTGTTGCGCTACCAGGAGGCCCCAGGAAGGGGCAGGCAGCGCCTAAAATCAACTGTTTTCAAGATTGATTCATCAGGGTATTATTCAGGCTTTGGTTCGGAGAGTGGGACTCCCCCTGTTTCTTGGGGGGGGTGCTCCGCAACCTACCAGGATAGTAAGCGCTTTATGCGCGATGCTTTACCGAGCCTTTATGAACAGATTTTCAGGGCTGCAACTTGGCGTCTGTGCTTAGGTTCACTATTCTTTCAGATGTACATAGGAGGGCAAAAGGATGCAGCTTTTTGGCGCAGTATGCAGCATGCAGCATTATAGATCCTCACATCTGATGGCGGCCTGCGTTGTTTGTGTCTCCCTCCCCTCAGTAAGCATTGCTTTCGGACATCCCACATAGTAATGGATTGCCGCTCTGTGTCCCGTGATGTACGATAAAGAAAATAGGATTTTTTATGACAGCTTACCTTAAAATCCTTTTCTTTTCACGGGACACAGAGCTCCCGCCCCTCTTGTTTGGGGATATTGGGACACTTATTGCTTTGCTACAAAAATCTAGAGCTTCCCAGTATGGGAGGGGTTATATAGGGAGGGAACTTCCTGTGTAGTTAATTACACCAGTGTCCACACCTGAAGGTAGACTCTATAACCCACATAGTAATGGATTGCCGCTCTGTGTCCCATGATGTACTCCAAGAAAAGGATTTTACAGGTAAGCTGTCATAAAAAATCCTATTTTTTACTGGCAACCTTTTGCTGTCACTGGCAGGAGAAAAGTGCCAGTTTTTTACTGGCTGCCAGTAAAAATACTGACATTTGGCAACACTGTGTCTGCAACTTCTAATTCAGTCTGCAAGATGCTCACAATGTGCAGTGAAATCACAGTAAACAACCTTGGTACAGGAGAGTAGCCTGTACAAGTCTCAAGCTAAGGCTGCAGTTCAGCTTTTGTGTATTAGGATTAGCTGTTGGTCATTGTGCACTGATTGGTACTGGCAAGAAACCTTATTTTTGCATATTGTGTTGCACTTAAGACTTCAAATACATCTTCCCTGAAGAATATTTGTTTGAAGCTGCTTAGTGAAGTTGTAAAATGGTTTCCTAGAAAAGAAATTGAAGCAGTTGATTTGTTGGCTATGTCTTAATCCATTTAGCTTATGTAACCTTCCCTTTGACTTTTGCAGGGGAGGCTGTCGCCACAAACGAGGTTATAAACCAACTACTTCATCATGTTGGAGCCATGTGTATTCACCAGCTCAATCTCTTGGCTAACAGCAATAACTTACCAATAACAACGTTCCTGGGCAAACAGCATCCAATCGAATCACACCATCTAAGTAGCATATGTGACATTATGGAGAAAGCTATGGTCAATGGGGATAAATGTATCATCCGTTGCATCCTTGTGGTATTTCAGGTAAACAGTTTTTAATAATATTTTTTGATCTGTGAAGTTATCGGGTAGACTTTTGAGCTTGGTCTTGAGCAAGTAAGCAATACCCTTCTTTTATTTTCCTTGGAATATGAAGAGTAGACCTATTTCATTCATTACTTTCTGAAGATGAAGAAGGATTGTATCACAAATATGAACCTTTGAAGGGTTGTAGACAAGAGAAGAGCAGATAAACAAGTAAAACTTATGAAGGAGGATTTTTTTCATCTCTGTATATCAGAGTGGGTATATATGAGGGTTTACTGCCACTTAAATAACCTACCTGGGAGTTAAGTTTAAGGATTATAACATTTTGTTTCTTGAAAATTAGTTGTACAATTTAACTATGGGCATGTTCTTTTTATAGGTTGTGTTTAAGTTTTTCCTGAACCCTCAAACGGAGAGAAACAGAGAGACTATCCGCAGGGCTGGTTTATTACTATGGCAGCTGCTTATGGCACCAAAGGACCAAATTTGCCCGGAAATCCAGAAGGAGGTTTGTCTGGCAATCAGGTTAGTTTTAAAGTGCTGCACAGACCATACTTAAGTTTGTTTTCTCATATTGATTTTCATTTACTTCTGTATCTAACAAAAGTGAAAATCCACAAAAAAACAAATATTGGATCTGTTCAGAGCCCAAGGAAAGTATGATCATTGTGGGATGTGTAAACTTCTCAGCATCCTCCTCCAATTACAGGCAGTCCCCAAGTTACATACCTACTACTTACAACCGACTCCTACTTACAAACGGAGGGAGACAACAGGAAGTGAGAATAAATCTACCACTAGGAAGGGAAATTCACTCCTGTTATTATGGGAAAAAGGTTTCTCCACTGAAGCTTTACCACCAACCCTTGTTTCCACAACAACCCAAAATTTTCAAAATCCAATTGTCACAGGGACAGAAAATGAGGTGAAATCTTCTGAACAGGGGCACAGACAGCAAAACAATATTACAGGGGTGTTGACCCTTCCCTATGCTATCCAAAAAATGTAAACAGTTATATTTTTGGCTGGAGTTACACTTACAAAACGTACCTGTTCCAACTTGCATATAAATTCAACTTAAAGTGCCGTTCCACCGAAAAAAGGAAGTTCCACTTTAAGTGAAGGTGAGCCCCTGACATGCCACGTTTGGCATGTCATTTTTGAGTGGGAGCAAATACCCTCTTTTAGGAGGCACACAGCTCCCACTTCTTCTTTGGGCTCTGTGGCACTGGAAGGAAGTTCACCTCTCCCCCTCCCTCCGTGCAATCTTCAGGGACACGCCCCAGATTGCCTGGTCAATCACAGCGCGGCTTGTGCATGGGACAGTGCATGCCTGCCTTTGAAGCCACAGCCGGGCACCCACTGTCAGAATGCCGGCCCTGCAGAGAGGAGCGGGGCTATGTTGGCCTGCATCGCATGACCGTGGGACAGTTGAGTGTCCAATTATTAAAAGTCAGCAGCTACACTTTTTGTAGCTGCTGACTTCTATATGGGTTGAACTACATTTTAAGTCCTGAGTTCACAGGAAGTGATTTAAATGATATTGAGAGTTATACAACCCAGAAGGAAGCAGGTGCTGGAGATAGAGTGGGTAAGTGTAAGAGACTGAGTTGATCATTTCTTTCTCGTACATCACGGGACACAGAGCGGCATATTCATTACTATGTGGGTTATATGGAGTACCTTCAGGTGTGGACACTGGCAATCTCAAACAGGAAGTCCCCTCCCTATATAACCCCATCCCCTAGAGGGAGTCCCTCAGTTTTTTCGCCAGTGTCTTAGGTGTTGGTCACGGAATAGCTTTGCTCCACATCCTTGGGATTAAGGGCGGGCTAACCGGATCTGTCCAAGGAGCCTCAGTGCCGAAGTGGACAGTACCCGGGCCCCAAGCCGTGGGGTTTTGCCTATAATGCTCCTCTTTGGAGGGCTGGACCCTGGGCCCAGGACTTGGAGTTTTTAAAAACCATAAGTTCCTGTTTGCCAGGGTGCTATATAGGTCCAGGACAGTGGGTACCTTCATAGGACCCCAGGGCCTGAAGGTCTACTACGCTACCCACGGAGATGGGAGAAGATTGGATCAGTTTGCTGGACAAACATCCTGCAGCATGGAGCAGGTAAGGGGGAGCCTGCGGGACTTGGTTCGACAGCAGGCTCTCCGGGGTAACCTAAAAAGGGGGATAGCCTAAGTATGCTCTGCATGGGCAACCTTGCTCACTATGTCTAAGAGAGACAGGATGACACCCTTTTCTCCCCATCACTAGGTCCCCCTGTCTAAATATGTGTTGCTAGCTAAACCTGCTGTTTCTTCCTAGGGCTAGTAAGGATCCCTAGGGGCCTTTGGAGAGTCCTACCTGGCCGGGGGTTTGAATCTGCCGCCTGTTTCTGCGTTCCTGGATCTCCAGCAGCGCGGCTCCTCCATGTTCCTCCTGTTTCCGGCATACGCGCCGCGCGCGTCTTATTGACGTTTTTCGCGCCGTTCAGACAGGAGGGCGGGGGGGGGGCGTGCCTGCGGCGTCATACAGGGGCGCGCCTTTGTGCTGTTATAGACAGCAGGCATTGTCAGTGCTCAGTCTGAGGCTGATTTTCAGAGGAGAGGACGCAGAGCGGCAGAACAGTGACTCCCGGTGGCGGAAGAGGGGTAGTACATGTGGACTTTGTTCCAATGCCTTTTTGTTAAGCCAAGAAATCCCCCTTTTTTTGCAGCAGGTTGGAGGCTGGCAAACTTAGTTTGGGGTCACTGTATGTTGTCAAAAGAAAATATATAATATATTTAAAAAAAAAAAAAACTTAAAAAAAAAAAAAACATACGGGATCCCATCAGTTTTTGGGCATTAGTGATCTATTGTCCCCTAAACTCTGGTTTTTGTACTCCTGGCCACTACAGTCTGTTGTGTGGGCGGAGTCCCTCGATTTTGTATTATGGCTTCCAAAGGTTCGGGGTCAAAGGGTACAAAAAAGACCAAAAAACAAAAGGGTTCCCTTTCTGATTCTGATATGCCGATACTTTCCCCGCAACTTATTAACATAAGAAGCGCCTTGGATGAGCCATTAGGGGGATCTGGTGCGGAGGCTGGCCCAGATCAGCCCAGCCCTGTGTTTATCACAGAGGAGATGCTAGCCGTATCCCTAGGGGGGCTAGAAGAGAGAATAGCAGCATTGATCGCTAGAGCTATTCCTGGTAAGAAACGGGTTAGATCCCCATCACCAAGAGGTGTATCCTCAGATGCTGAGATTCTCTCTCCGGAGGAATCCGGAGGAATGGAATCACAGGAGGATCAACAGGAGGACCTGAACTAGACCTGAACCAAGAGGGTTCAGGGATTGAGGGGTCTGCCTCTCGGAGGAACCATTTTCAGACTCCCAGACAGAAAGACTGTGGGTACAGTCTTTGACGGACATGGTCCGCTCGGCATTTAGTTTACCATTGCCAGAGCCTCAGGTTCCTCCGGTATCCTCTCTGGGCTCTTTGAAAGCTCCGTTAAGCAACGCAGTTTTTCCAGTCCATCCTCTTTTGGAGGAATTGATCTTTCGGGATTGGGTACGGCCGGACAGGATTTTTCTGCCACCGAAAAGATTTGCGGTCATTTACCCCATGGAGGAAAAATTCTCCAAGAGGTGGAGGCTTCCCAGTAGTGGATGCAGCCATCTCATGTGTGAATAAATCACTAACTTGCCCGGTGGAAAACATACATATGTTTAAAGATCCGGTTGATAAAAGGTTAGAGACACTTTTAAAAGCATCCTTTGCTACGGCAGGAGCAGTGGTGCAGCCAGCTGTGGCTGCGATTGGTGTTTGTCAGGCGTTAAAAGACCAGACAAAGGAAATGTTAAAGGACATGCCTACCCAACAAGCAGAAGAGTTTTCTGACATTCCCAGAGCTCTGTGTTTTGCTGTAGATGCTATAAAAGATTCCATCCAGCAGGCCTCTCGTTTATCACTATTTTTGGTACACATGAGAAGGCTCTTATGGTTGAAGAACTGGGCGGCGGAGCCCCCATGCAAAAAGCTTCTGGCAGGGTTTCCCTTCCATGGAGGAGGACTCTTCGGAGAGGATCTGGATAAATATATTCAGACTATTTCAAATGGCAAGAGTACCCTTTTACCGGTCAAAAAGACATTCCGGGCGCCTACATTTAAAAGGCAGCTCTTTCCTGTCTCGGGGCCCTCAAATTCCAGGCAGTATCGACGGCCGCCTGCACGATCCAACGTTAACAGTAGATCGCAGGGACAGGCCCCTGGGGGTAAGAGGCCGTGGTATCGCAAGCCGACAAAGACAGCCCCTAAGTCTGCCTTATGAAGGGGCGCCCCCACTCTCGCGGGTGGGGGGAAGGCTTCGTCTCTTCTCAGAAGTTTGGGAAGCCAAGATCCCCGACAAATGGGTCCGGGCATCTGTAACCACAGGTTACAGACTGGAGTTTCTAAGGTATCCTCCGCCTCATTTTCAGGAATCAAGGCTACCAAGGGATCCAGCAAGGAAAGCCTCAATGCTGGCAGCTTTGGATCACCTGCTTTGCCAGGACGTAATTATAGAAGTGCCAGCCCAAGAGCAAGGGCTAGGTTTCTATTCCAATCTCTTTGTCATACCAAAGCCCAACGGCGATGTCAGGCCAATCTTGGACCTAAAGAGGTTAAACGGTTTCCTAAGGGTTCGTTCCTTCCGGATGGAATCCATCCGGTCAGCAGCCGCCGCGCTTCAGAAGGACGATTTTCTGGCCTCCATAGACATAAAGGATGCTTACCTTCATGTACCAATCTGTCAGTCGCATCAAAGATTTTTACGCTTCGCGGTGGGGCAGCGACACTTCCAATTCAGGGCGCTCCCCTTCGGGCTGGCCACGGCCCCCCGGGTATTCACGAAGATCCTAGCCCCAGTTCTGGCCAATTTAAGGGATCCAGGGGGTCACAGTCCTAGCATACTTGGACGACCTTTTAATCATAGATCACTCACGGTCGGGTCTGCAAAAGGCAGTAAACCTCACGGTTCGGTACCTCGAAGAATTCGGCTGGGTCCTAAACCGGGGAAAGTCAGCGTTCCAGCCTACAAAGCAGTTGGAATACCTCGGCATGAGGTTAGACACAGAACAGCAAAAGGTGTTCCTGCCCCTGGTAAAGATCGAAGCTATCAAGGAGTTGGTTCAGTTGGTTCTAAACAAGAAAAAACCAACTATTCGCCTGTGTATGCGAGTACTAGGCAAGCTAGTGGCCACGTTCGAGGCAGTACCATACGCTCAGATCCACACTCGCGTCCTACAGGCAGCCATTCTAGCAGCCTGGGGCAAGAGGGCACATGCCTTAGAGTCCCCTTTGACGCTATCATCAAGGGTCCGACAAAGCCTGGCCTGGTGGTTGAACCCCCAGAATCTTCTAAAGGGAAAATCCTTCAGCCCTGTTGTCTGGAAGGTAGTTACCACAGACGCCAGCCTGGCAGGCTGGGGGGCGGTCTTCGAGGGGTTCTCTCGCCAGGGAACTTGGGTGAAAGCAGAGAGGCAGCTCCCCATCAATATCTTGGAGATCAGAGCTGCTCGCCTAGCCCTTCTGGCATGGTCCTCCAGATTAAAGGGGTTCCCGGTGAGAATCCAGTCAGACAATGCCACGGCGGTGGCATACATAAACCACCAAGGGGGAACCAGGAGTCAGGCCGCTCAGAGGGAGGTGAGCTTGATTTTTCAGTGGGCAGAGGTTCATGTACCCTGCATTTCGGCGATATTCATTCCCGGAGTGGACAACCTGCAGGCAGACTTCTTAAGTCGCCAGAGTCTGTTGCCAGGGGAGTGGTCTCTGCATCCCCAGGTCTTTCAGACAATCTGCCAGAGGTGGGGAATGCCGGACGTAGATATAATGGCATCCAGGTTCAACAAGAAACTAGACAGGTTCGTGTCTCGAGCGAGGGATCCTATGGCCTGCGGAACCGATGCGTTGGTTTGCCCTTGGCATCAATTCAAACTTCTATATGCATTCCCTCCGCTACAGTTACTCCCTCGCCTGTTGCGCAGGATCAGAGTGGAGCACAAGCCAGTCATTCTAGTAGCTCCGGCTTGGCCCCGGAGGACTTGGTACTCACTAGTCATGAAGATGGCAGTGGGAGACCCTTGGACTCTTCCTCTACAACCAGACCTACTCTCACAAGGCCCGATCCTCCACCCTACATTACAGCGTCTAAATTTGACGGCCTGGAGGCTGAATCCCTGATTCTCAGGGGTAGAGGTCTGTCTAGGCAGGTAATTCCTACCCTGATTAGGGCTAGAAAGCCGGTCTCCAGGGTGATTTATTACAGGGTGTGGAGGAACTACGTAGGCTGGTGTGAATCCAAAAGATGGAATTCCCGCAAATATACTATTGATAGGGTGTTAAGTTTTCTCCAGCTAGGAGTGGATAAAGGCCTGGCACCAAGCACAATCAAGGGACAGATCTCAGCTCTGTCAGTGTGGTTTCAGAGGCCGCTGGCCACCCACTCGCTGGTAAAGACCTTCATACAGGGGGTCTTGCGTATTAATCCTCCTGTCAAGTCACCAATTTGTCCATGGGACTTAAATCTTGTCCTGTCCACTTTACAGAAACAACCCTTTGAGCCGTTGGCTGAGATTCCTTTAGTCTTACTGACAAGAAAGTTGGTTTTCTTGGTCGCCATAGTTTCGGCCAGGAGAGTGTCAGAATTAGCAGCCTTATCGTGTAAGGAACCATATCTCGTTCTGCATAAGGACAGGGCAGTTCTCCGGCCCCATCCTTCCTTTCTACCAAAGGTTATATCCAAATTTCACTTAAACCAGGATTTGGTACTTCCATCCTTCTTTCCAAAACCTACATCTAGAAAGGAGGGGTTGCTGCATACCTTGGATATTGTCCGGGCCATGAAGGCCTATCTTAAAGCTACAGAAAAAATCCGGAAGACAGATGTATTATTCGTTCTACCAGATGGCCCCAAGAAGGGGCAGGCAGCTGCAAAATCCACCATCTCGAGATGGATTAGACAATTAATCATTCAAGCCTACGGTTTGAAGAGGTTGCCTCCTCCGTTGTCGGTAAAGGCCCATTCTACCAGGGCCATGGGCGCCTCTTGGGCAGCACACCATCAGATCTCTATGGCTCAGATATGCAAGGCGGCAACGTGGTCATCAGTCCACACGTTTACAAGGTTTTATCAACTAGACGTGAGAAGGAATGCGGATTCTGCCTTTGGACAGGCAGTACTACAGGCTGCAGTTTGAAATCCTCGGGATCAGAAGCACCCTTGGTTAAAAAAAAAAAAAAAAAAAAAAAAGAAGTTTTTTCTTGACTAAGTTGGAATTATTATTATTATTTGAGTTTACCTCTAAATTGAATCCTTCTTTGGAAGATGTCTCCCTCCCCTCATTAAAGCATTGCTTTCGGACATCCCACATAGTAATGAATATGCCGCTCTGTGTCCCGTGATGTACGAGAAAGAAAAAGGGATTTTTAAATACAGCTTACCTGTAAAATCCTTTTCTTGGAGTACATCACGGGACACAGAGCTCCCACCCCTCTTTTGGGTGACCATTTTGGGAGGCATACTGCTTGCTACAAAACTGAGGGACTCCCTCTAGGGGAGGGGGTTATATAGGGAGGGGACTTCCTGTTTGAGATTGCCAGTGTCCACACCTGAAGGTACTCCATATAACCCATATAGTAATGAATATGCCGCTCTGTGTCCCGTGATGTACTCCAAGAAAAGGATTTTACAGGTAAGCTGTATTTAAAAATCCCTTTATTTAGGAGTTGCAGGGCTATCCACTTGGCGGTTAGAATATAAACCAGCATACAACAAGCCTGAGTCCTCGTCCACCCAGGATTTTAGTGCCAGCTGCAGCAAGAATCTAGCATTTTCTTGGGGTTTGATTCACACGGGGGTGCAGATATGTGCAGAAGTTCAGCCTGTATGAATGGAGTGATTGGTTGTGGACAGATGATCACCCCTAAACGCAAACAGCTCAACACTAAAATCCCACATAGTGCTTGAAATTCAGTTAAATAGAATTGATGCTTCCCAATAGTTTGCAAAATACTATATTATATGGAAATCTGGTCATAGCCATGAAATACTGAGCTCAAATTATGCTTTTAGTATTGAACATCATACATGGGAAAATACTATACATTTCCTTTTTAAAAGCAACATTTTGAACAGACAGCTTGACATTTTGCTGTATAATTTTCTTGATTTTGTGTTGCAATATTTTATAACCTGTGATTGTAAACTTAAGCAGCAAAGCACCTTGACTTTAGTGTAGATATTTATGGCTATACTGATGCTCTTTAAGCCCTGCCTACATCGGTGAAATTGTGTGATCAGTCTCTTCAGGGTATATACCTTCTCATTAGAAATGGGTGCCATTTTATACTCTTAAAATACTCTTTCCCCCCGGACATTGTATTCACATATGTTTTCCATAAATTACTTTTTTTTTTTTTAACCAAATTAATAATTAAAGATAAGATGTGTTGAGTGCTCCATGAAGAACATTCAGCCTAATTTAAAATAGTAGTTGACCCAAAACTCTAAACGCAGCCACATTCTAAAACTGGATTCCAAAAGTGAACAATTTTACTGTATTTCCTGTGCTCTTGCTGCATTTGTAATAACATGAATTTAAAAAAAAAACTCTGCAGTCAGATCTAGTAGAGATCTTGCTGTTGTATATGAGATATGAAGTCGGTGAATGCACCAGAACGTAGACATTAGTGGTTGGAATTCTGAGCCTTTAATTTACAGTGCATCCACAAAGTGTGGCCTTAGTACTTCAGACTTGTTATTATTTTGCGATATTTTGTTATCAGCATAGCCATTTTTTAATAGCCAACGGTTGCTATTAAAGGTAGCTTAACTAATTCTAACAATAATATTCATTCTACAAATTAAAATTTACATCTCAGATTAAATTGAAAGACTGTAGTATATCTTCTAATGAATGCATGTCAAATCTATTAGAGTCTGTCCTATAACCCTTAGCATATGTTTATATTTCCGCAGCTATGGTTTAAATATTCTGAACCCGGGAGAACAGGAAATCAATAACTTACTCAAGCTGATATTAACCGAAGGTGAGAGTGCTTTCCAATATGAACATCTTTCTGTAGTATGCATTAAGCTTGTAATAATTTATTGAACATAATTGATGCAAATGTACTTATCTCCTTGGGTATTTTAACTGATTTATAACTGGGTGCTTTATGCAATTGAATGACAGGAATAATTCTTGCAGTTTTACCCATCTTAAGCTTTTTTTTTTTTCCCCTCCAAGAGATTTCTGTCCCAAACTGAAATTTTAAAGCCAAACCTAACCCTAAACATGGAGATTTCCTTTCATACCCGTGGGTCTTTCATACCCGTGGGTCTTTCATACCCGTGGGTCTTTCATACCCATGGGTCTTTCATACCCATGGGTTTTTATTAATAAAGATAGATATAGAGATCTATCTTATCTATCACGTCTCCTAGGACACTACCGGACCAGGGACACATGGCAGCTGTTGTGAGTACCCTGCCCATCTTCAAGAGCTTGCTGCCTGAACCTGGAAGGGACAGCCAGCTGAGGAGGAGCAAGATGGTCGGCCAGGACCCTTTGGAGTTTTTCCCTTGTGTGCCTGACTCTGAGCTTAGTCTTGAGTGCATGACCAGGTGTTAAATCACACCCCTGATTAAACACTTTACCACCAGTCTTGCCCAGATTACTCAAAGGTACTCAAGCGTTTCCTCCTTTCCTCCCTCCCCACCTTCCTTTCACCACCAGGAGTCTACTCCTGGGTTTCTGCGTACTCCTGACACGTTTACCTTATATTCCACACCCTTTTTTGTGAGTGTCCCACAAGGGAATTGTCATGTCCTGTGTGTTGTGAGAGACACAAGACTGGTCTGGAGCAATGGATGTTTATTTCAGTACAGGCTATACACTGCAACATGCATCTCAGGACAGTACATCTACATGTGCACTCTCTAAGATGGCTGCTATGCTCCTTGACCCTTGTCATCACTGCTGGGTGGAGCGAGCCTTAAAATGCCAGTACATGTGGAACCCTTCAGGTATAACAGGAATACTCTCACCCATAGCTGGTGGAGATTGGGCAAAAGAGAGCTACAATAAAATCTCAGGTGAACGTTCCCTCTGCCCAAGGCCCACGCAAACTCCACCTCAGAGTGACAATAGTTGCCTTGGATCCGAGCAAGACCTAATATTATCTGACTCTAGTCCCGTTTTAGGCACAGAACAAATGTCCTTCCTGACGAAGGCAGATTTTATTTTTCTGCATCTGTCACAATTCCTTGGACAAAGACCAGTTTTTTACTAAAGCCATCTCTTTCCAGGGTTTCAAAACACCAAGTCCCTTCTCTAGCACCTTGATCTTTAGTTGAATTGCACCCCAATATGCCTGTTCTGAAAGAGGTGGACATAGAAGGCAACACAGATGACTCAGAGGCAGTGGTGTCGCTGAGGGGGGGGGGGGGGGTGCGGGCCACACCCAGGTGACACCCTCCAGAAGGGCGACACCCAGAGGCAGTGTTGGCAGAGGCTGAGAAAGATTTCTCACCCCAGGACTCCTATACACCTGAAGCTGCAGCTTCACGCAACATGCTTGCTAATGTGGATATAAGAATTTCTGCTGTATGCCTCAGCATTGCTGCAATTGATTCTCATTTGTCTCGCCAATCTCCATTGGGTACAAAAAGACTTACTAAATCTGTAAAGACATTCGCTAATTATCAAAAAATAGAATCTGCAATCTGATTATGGGGTCATATTTGTCAAACTCTGTCCAGCAGAGTTCACTAAAAAGACATTTGTTAGAATTTGCCTCTTTCTGAGTCACAGGCATGCCAAGCCTATGCAATCAAAGGGGTACAAAATGGAGTTAAAAATTATACCCCCCTCACCGCTTGTTTCTCCCAAATCAATCAAAAACTGCCCTAGGACTGTCAGATTTGCAGAATGTCCGAACCGTCTCTTGTCCCAGGGAGTAGTTGTGCCAGTACCTTTACAAAACAGGTTCACACTGTTTCTATTCAAACTGGTTCATGGAACCAAAGCCTAAAAACCAGGTTTATTCATCTTATTCTGGACCCAATATCTCTTAATAAATACCTTTTTAAAATTCCAATATTTTGCATGAAATCCTCAAGGTTGGTGATTTTCTCTCTTGATAAAAGAAAACTCCCAGCATCCATAGGCATCAAAGATGCCTATCTGCATCTTCCCATTGATCCACCTCCTTAGTGTTTCCTGCGATTTGCAGTAGCGGAAATGTCCAGCTTGTTGCACTGCCTTTTGGCTTCGAGAGTAAAGGTCCGAGCACCTCTTCTTGTCCTTCTCAAAACTCAGGACATCCATGTTGCAGGTTATGTGCAAGTATCACAGAGCTTTTCAAAGTTCATGTACTTTTCACATCCAACCTTGCCTACAGTCTTCTGTTCCTAAAACACCCACAAAACACGCAAGCAATTTTGAGTGGCAGCTGAATAATTTTGGAGGAAAGAAAAACGCCTGCAGGAAGCACACCCAAATATAGCAGAGCGTGCAGGTAGTATACTTTGTCAAAATGAAGCTCAGGAGTCCAGAACTGCCAGGAAGAGTGCTAACTAACTAGCCCTTTTGCAGATTTATTGGCAAATTTGCTGTCAATCCAGACACACACACTTCAAAATTTGTCTCATCTCTAAACCCTATCTGCAACAAAAGATCACTGTATTTTTAGTGTATGTGTGGTTGCCGTATAATTCATGATTTTTCACGGCTCTAGGCATTGCAGCAATGGGTATTATTTATTAATTTCTTTCCAGCTATGTTTAAAACTAGCCATACAGTATTCATTTCTTTTTTTGTCATTCAACCAGACGGTTGAATGAGAAAAAATAATCCAATTGTCTGTTCTATTGTGTTCTAATAGCAGGGAACCTTCTCCACCATCAGAACACACTGATCGCTATAACTGGCGGCACTGATTGTTCAGGAAAAACCCAACTGGCTAGTTGTACAGAAGTCGATTCAGTCAGTCCCTGCTGAAAGAGCCAAATTTCAATCCATATATGGCTGTTCTAAGACCTTCTATTGTTTCAGTGATCGCTTTCAGCCTATTTTGCAGTAGTTCAAATACATTTTCAAAACAAGGCTTTAATTGCTGCTTATGATAGAGAAATTGTTCTATGGCTTTCCTAACCACAAACTATAATGTCATTTGTGTGAATTGCCCTATCAGGCGATAGGAACTGTGGGCTTTCCCAGCTCCGAGATGTTATCTTAACCAACTTGACTGAACAACTTCAGAATAACCGATTCGGGAGCGATGAAGACGAGCATTACCGGTAAGTTAGAGCATTTTTTCCTGTTGATTTGTGCAGTTAGTTGAATGTCAGAGAGATGGGACAATCACTAACTGGGTCACAGGCAGACATGGAAACCTAACAGAAAATGCAGTGCTTTATGTTTCCAAATCAAATTAAAAATGTGTGGAGGTAGGCTTTAAGCGGGGGAAATGAGTGAGAATTGTGCCAGGCTTTGGTGTTTTAAAGGGGAGTTCCACCCACAATTTGACTTTTTAAATATAAAAACCCCTGTAATACACAAGCTTAATGTATTCTAGTAAAGTTAGTCTGTAAACTAAGGTCCATTTTGTTAGGTTGTTACAGCATTTAGATATAGTTTATAATCTAGAAATAGAGCGTGGCCATCTTAAGTGTGGGCATCATGAAGCCAGACTGTATGGCTTCCTGGATTTCAGCTTTGCATATCTCGCACATGCTCAGTACTGCACACTAGGTTTCAGTCAGGTTTGCAAGGACTACTGGGAAACATGATGCCCATCCCAGAAACCCTTGCAAATAGCCATGTGACTTAATAGCCTAGGCTAATAAGGAGGAGGAAGTAATGAAGGATTACAAAATAAAGGTATTTACAAGCAACAAAATAAATAAAAATTGTCCATTCTGAACACTATGAGATCAGGGCATGTAGCACAGACAAACACAAAAAAATGGGTGGAACTCCACTTTAACCACTTGCCGACCAGCCGCCGCAGTTATACGGCGGCAGGTCGGCACTCCTGCGCGAGAGCCCGTAGCTCTACGTCGGGACTTTCGCGGCCACTAGGGGGCGCGTGCGCCGCCGGCGGACCGCACACGCGCCCCCCGCGGACCGCACGCGCGCCCCCCGCTTGCCCCCGAGTCCCGCGCGCCCGATCGCCGCCGGGCACGCTCGCTCGTTCGTTACAGAGCGGGGAACGAGAGCTGTGCGCGTAAACACACAGCTCTCGTTCCTGTCAGCGAGGGAAACGCTGATCTTCCGTTCATACAATCTTCCGTTCATACAATCTTCCGTTCATACAATGTATGAACGGAAGATCAATGATTCCCCCTAGTGAGTCCACCCCCCCATACAGTTAGAACACAAATAGGAATACACTTAACCCCTTCCCCGCCCCCTAGTGTTAACCCCTTCACTGCCAATGGCATTTTTATAGTAATCCAATGCATTTTTATAGCATTGATCGCTATAAAAATGCCAATGGTCCCAAAAATGTGTCAAAAGTGTCCGATGTGTCCGCCATAATATCGCAGTACCGAAAAAAAAAAACGCTGATCGCCGCCATTACTAGTAAAAAAAAAATATTAATAAAAATGCCTTAAAACTACCCCCTTTTTTGTAAACGCTATAAATTTTGCGCAAACCAATCAATAAACGCTAATTGCAAATTTACAAAAAAAATGTAGAAGAATACGTATCGGCCTAAACTGAGGAAAAATAATGTTTTTTTAAATCTTTTTTGGGGATATTTATTATAGCAAAATGTAAAAAATATTGAATTTTTTTCAAAATAGTCGCTCTATTTTTGTTTATAGCGCAAAAAATAAAAACCGCAGAGATGATCAAATACCACCAAAAGAAAGCTCTATTTGTGGGAAAAAAAGGACGCCAATTTTGTTTGGGAGCCACGTCGCATGACCGCGCAATTGTCAGTTAAAGCGACGCAGTGCCGAATCACAAAAAGTGCTCTGGTCTTTGGACAGCAATATGGTCCGGGGCTAAAGTGGTTAAAGGGGTTGTAAGGTTAGTTTTGCACGGAGCGGCCCTGATCCTCTTCTTCAGGGGTCCCTCGGCGGCTGTCTCGGCTCCTCCCCACAAGAGCTAACCCCCTTCATGGGAAGCGCTCTCCCAAGGGGGTTACCTTGTAGTCGAGCTCCTGTGATACAGCCGGCGGCAATAGCCGCCGACTGTATCACTCCGTCCACCCCCTGGCGCACCACGTCATTGGATGCGATACATCCAATTCATCTAATCAACGGGCAGACTCTGTGGAGAAGAGGGCGCTGGACACAAGCACAGCAGGTGAACGGGTTTAGGTAAGTAAAACGGGGGGGGGGGGGGGCGGTGGGGGTCGTAATTTCCAGTTGTTTTTTCACTTTAATGCATAGGATGCATTAAGGTTAAAAAACATGAACCTCTTCAACCCCTTTTAATGATGGATAATTGTCCCACCATCTCACTTTTTTATTATTACAGACATTTGCTACTCTTACAGTCCGTTTGTAGCAATAACTGGCAAGTATTTTATTATGTTTTCTATTGTATTTTTTTTTCTAGACTAAATGATGAACTATTGCACTATATTTTGAAGATTGTTGTTCGTGAATCTTGCATTCTGATCACCAAGTGCCAAAGTGTGTCAAAAGAAGATTTCCAAAGACTCTTATCAACTGTGCCTGTAAGACCAGAGCCTACTTCATTCTCATGGCCATGTATCTTCACCTACTATGTTTTTCCAAACCTACATACCAGATAGAATTTTTAACATAAAGCAATTTTTACATAAAGCAATTTTTACTGGAGTCATTAATGCACAGTGGAATACACGATTTTCTTGACTGCCCCCATTTGTCAATTTAATTGTAACCTGTGATGTTGGAAATAACCTTTTTAATAGTCCTTTTTAATTGGGACAAATAATTTTGGGGGTATTACTCCAGCTATAGGTAGTTGGACACATTACATTTGAAGGCCCAATGCTAATAATGCATATTTTGCATTGGTTTACCTGTATTTCACCACTTAAGTCTGTTTAAGCCCAGCTTCTTCTTTTGTTTTCAGTGAAAAGTGTTGCTGTTGGAGTAAGAGACCCTCAAAGTCTAATAAAGAACACAGCCTGATAATAATGAAGCGACATAAGGTCATATTGCCGTCTACAGAAAAACAGACACTGGACAACTGAAAGTCGGCCCCTTACTAAAACCTCTGGCTTCACACCTTGTCACTTGTAGCCAGCAGTCCAAGAGAAAATATAACATATATAACATATATAAAGGGAGGGAGTCGAGTCCCACAGTGGACCTTGGAAAAGGGATTTTATAGGAGGTACAACAATTCTATATCCTAATTGTACAGAGCAGGAGACAGGACCTGTATTCATAGACCATGGGTTATATGCTGGCTACCTTCTGATGATTGGACACTGGCAAAATAAACTTTACTCCAGGTTTTTTTCTGGTGTCGTTGGGTGATGAGCATTTTCTGCTTTTTGGAGAAGGTGTGTTTTTTTTTTTTTTTTTTTGTTTTATCTGACACTTAGGCTTCATTTCCACTGGTGTTTTTACAGCCACTTTTCTGATCATTTTTTACAGCTTAAAAACGCCTGCCCATGTTTTTTTTTTTTATTGAGCTGGAGCTCAAAAACGCTGCAGCGTTTTTGCACGTTTTTGAGCAGTTTTTAATGTCTGGCGTTTTTACAGCTCTATTGCTGAAGCTTCAGAACGCACTGGTCCTGCGTTTTTTTTGCAGCTTAAAAACGTCTCGGCCATCTACAGCTCAAAAACGTCATGGTGGCCATAGACTAATATGGAGAGCTGTTTTTAAGATGCAAAAAACGCTCAGAAAAGTGTCTGTAAAAACGCCAGTGGAAATGAGCCCTTATAGCAAGAGCTGACTTCTTATTGCCCTAGGCTATATAGCAGTTTCCAGATCATTAGGGCGGTTTCACACTGCTCCACTACACTTTTGCTTCTGTGAGGTCCTGTGGCTTTGAATTTTCTGAAACTGAACCAGAAATCCTGCATGCTGCATTTTTGGTGCACTTTCTGAACCTGCACCAAAACCGTGGCGCATCATAAGTCTTTGGGACAGCGCAGGTAACCTGCACAAAACTTGGTGTTAGCTGCACTTTCCCCAAAGCGCAGGGGGACCGAACCAGGGCAGTATGAAGCCTCCCTTCATCTTTAGTGTTATACCTTATGTGGAAAATGCATTAAGGAAAAAATGTTTAGCCATTAGGCCTTTTTTAAGATCCTGAGCACTAACAGATGTCAAATGCAATGGAAGTGCATTAAATAAAACCAGGCCATACAATGCAGCCCACTGGTTTTCTCTCTTAAACCAGCCATACATGGATTGAAATTCTGAATTTAGATTCATGTATGGGCAGGCTGATTGTACTCAAGTTGATCTATCAACTAACCAGTCTGTTGGGTTTCCCAAAAACAATTTGTGCCACCAGCTATAGCCGGCAATATAAAGGCTTACCGCTGTCAAATTTAAATACCTTAGTGGGAAGGCTTGAATGTGTGGATGGGGGAATCGGATCATAAATGTATGGACTGCCTTAGAAATACTGCAGAAGACAGGGTGCTGCAATTGCAGTACTATAATCCCTTGAAGTATATTATGCACTGCCAGCTCAGGTAGCTCAGTAAGTGTGAAATCTGCATACATATGAACACATCTGGTGGACCGTTGTAGGCTTTGCTACATGTTGCAATCCAGCCTATTTAAATCTCCTTACATATTGCCCAGCTTTATACAGCTATTTTCAGTGAAATGTTGCACACATCCATTAGCCTGTGATCACTCACAAATAGGGGTGCAACGGATCAAAAAACTCACGGTTCGGATCGTTCCTCGGGTTAGGAGTCACGGATCGGATCATTTTCGGATCAGCAAAAAATAAATAAATCTCCCCCACTGTAATATCCACATCTCCCCCCCCCCCCACTATGGTCCCCCATAGAAATGGTGTCCCCCCCCCCTCAGTACAGACACCCCACAGTAGTGCAGACCTCAGACAGTAACCCCCACAACATTAGTGCAGACCTCAGCCAGTAACCCCCACAACAGTAGTTCAGACCTCAGAAAGCGGCGTGTGTTAACCTCGAGCGCGGGCTCCTCCTCTGTGGGTGTGAACAGAGGAGGGGCGCCACCGGGTGTACCAAGATGGCCGCCGCTCCGGAGCTAGGCTGAAGCCGGGGACTTTCCTATGGCCGAGGCTCCGGAGCACTCCGCGGATCGCGGGGTGTGCCGATCTGAATGGGTTGACCCGTTCGGATCACGGATCGGTGACGATCCGTTGCACCCCTACTCACAAACGGGGAGTCTTAGGAGATGGGGGGACAGGGAAAACTGCCAAAGCTCTTGGTCCTGATGACCCTGCAAAGATTCCCAATATATTCTGGCCTGACCTGAGTAGCAGAGTTCAGTGCCAACTGAAATACAAAGGGTAGTCACCACTGGCCACAGGACCATGTCAGAAGGAACACCAGTATGAACTGGGGAAAGTCTGCGCACGGTGTCTAGCTGTAAAGCATTTTCATAACTGAAATGAATCTACCAGTACTTGTTGGCTGACTGGAGAAACTTCAAGGATTTTCAATAGTTGACTTTAATCGTCAGGAGCTGTTAATAGCAGAAAATCTTCTAATTCAAATGAAAAAACGTAGCAGAAAGAAGGAGGAAATCCATAATCCTGAGGCCTGAAAACACAACTGATGAGATGAAGTTATAGCCTCTTGTGCCTAATGTCCATTTCTCCTGTAGGCGACAGTATAACCCTACATTGCTTATTTATCGAGCTGTGTCGAGACAAATTAAACTTTTGTGATTGCTGGATTTTAATCCCTTTGATATTGCAAATACCTTTTCAGTAAGTCTGCATAAAAAGGGATCTTGCAACTACTTTTATTCCTCTGAGCTGGTTCCGAGGTTAAAGGTGTAATCATGATGCTTTTCCTATGAAAAAATGTCTCTGTGTTTAAGGTTGCCTCTCCATGCCTGCGTTATCTGATGGCTGTACAGAATCACCTCCTTAGTAATACTGTCTTAATCAAACCTGATGAAAATGATGACAGTGACAGCTCCCTGCAGGGGGAGACATTGAAGGTACAGGTAAACACCAGGTTTTATTCTCATAATGTTTTTTGTTTGTTTACGTCGGTCTTTGCACATTCCATTGAAGTCTGTTAGTTGTCAGCAGTCACTAACTATGCAAGTACACAAATGCAGAATGTACTTAAAGAGGTGGTTCACCCTAAATATAATCTCTCCCATGTGATCCAGCATACTGGCGTCAGCGCCAGTATGCTGTTTTTTTTTTTTTTTTTTTTAAATCCATCACTTACAGTATTATGTTAAATTTTAATCTCTTACCCCCGTGGTGGACGGCGCCAGTATAGCGCGTCACATCTTACGAAAATACCCGATGAGGACTCGGGTAATCTCAGCGAAAATGCGGCGCCGCAGGCGCCGTATTTCTCCGAGTCCTACGGCTATGGTGCGTCACACCCTCCGAAAAACGCCGAAATAGGACTCGGAGAAATACGGCGCCTGCGCAGTCAGCTCCTAGGTCTGTGCGCAGGCGCCGCATTTTCGCCGAGATTACCCGAGTCCTTATCGGGTATTTTCGTAAGATGTGACGCGCTATACTAGAGCCGTCCACCGCGGGGGAAAAAAATTAAAATTCAGCATTATACAGTAAGTGGGGGATTAAAAAAAAAAAAAAATCACATGGGAGAGCTTATATTTAGGGTGAACCTCCGCTTTAAGGCTTAAAGTAATATTAAACCCAAAAGCAAACATTTACTATATTGTAGCTTACCAATCCTTAGATGTGATGGATGCATTAGTTTTCTTTTTTAGGCTTTCTTTTATTTTCATCTGGTGATCCTGACCGTTTTTTGTTTTAAACCGAAAAGCTCTCTTGCTGTCTCTGAAGACTCGCTTAGGCCTCATTTACACCTTCTTTGACTTCAACATACATTAAATCGCCATATCGCTTCAACATGCTTTTATGTGTTTTTAATTAGTCGGTGGTGCTTTAATGATACTTCGGTGGTGCCCACCGTTCGCACATCTGGGAGCCTATTTAACTTTCCCACCACTGCCAGTTTTACTGAAGGCTGATGTCAAGGGCTGTGCACACTCCTCATTCTCCCACCATTCAGCCTAAAGGAAACACCACCTGCTCCTTAAGCACCATGTGAGTCTCTGGTTTGATTCCACTACCCTCCTACAGTTCCCCTCCTGCTTGAAACACTTGGACCCCTTTCACACTGAGGCGCTTTGAAGGCGTTATAACGCTAAAAATAGCGCTGCAAAGTGCCTGAGGGCTTTCACACTGGATCGGTGCGCTGGCAGGACCATCTGTCCGTGTTCATCCGATCCGCAGACTGATGGAAAAATAGGGTTTTACTTCTTCTGCAGAATTGGAGGTTTCCGGCTCCGGGCAAGATCATAGGGACGAATGTATGTCCCTTTTTCATCCATACACAAAGGAATGAAAAAGCGGACATACGGTCCTCCCGTGTGAAAGAGCCCTTATTGGCTAAGTTTAAACAAGCTGAAGATAGAAGCTGATTGGCTACCATGCAATGCGGCACCAGATTTTGTGTGCTCCAGGCTCCTGCAAGAAAAAAATGCACTTTTAAAAAAAAAAAAACATGTCCTTTTAAAGGTGAGTATGTAGGAAATAACATTTTCAGTTGTAGCTTTGTCTTTGAGGGTCCTTTTCCAATATTTTTATTGAATTTTCGAAAAGGAAAATAAGACAATAAGACAGGAACATCCTGTCTGCACACTTAAAAACCAAGTAACAGATAGTAGTAATATCCATTGAGGGCACAATAGTAACATTGACAGAAAACATCCACCTAGGTCTCTGTCCTGGAGCCGTCACTAGTCAGCAAAAGGGTCTAGATCCGGACCACTAGAGGGGCTCTCGGCTGAGAGGTCCCCTGGTCCCAGGAACCGTTCCCTCACAGAGAGGCAAAAGATACATAATAATAAAAAATAGAGAAAAAAAAGGGGGGGAAGTGACCATGTATAAAAGGAGGGGACCAAGTCAAAATGTCTTAAAACAGTTAGTACCCTGAATGATGAAGTAAGAGGGAAGAAGAAACTAGAAAGAAGGAAGAGAAAGAAGGGGGAGAGGGGAGCACTCCAATCAGGGGGGGGGGAATCCCCTCCCATAACAAACTCATTGGTCATGTGGTCGTAAGGTAATTGATCCATGGGTCCCGAATTCTATGAAACCCCTCAATCTTATCCGCTAGAATAGTAGACAACCTCTCATTCACCATTATCCAGGACAATTTGTTCTTTAGCAAATGGAAAGGAACAGTGGGGGACCTCCAGGACCTTGCTATAGAGATCCTGGCCGCCACAAATGTCTTTGAGGGTCCTTTTGTCTGCATGTTTTTTTCTTGTTCTGTGAAAACATTTTAAATTGCCAAGAAAATTAAAATAAAATGCAGATTTTAAGTTCTCCCTTTGACGTGTTATTGAATATTAATTGAAGATTGAATAGCTAGGTTTTGACTCTTTAATAGTAACATGCTTTCTGGAGCAGCTATATTTTGCTTTCACCTTTTTATCATTACCTCTTGAAGTCTGGTTAGACACGGTCGTTTTTTTTGTGATGAAATAAAACGACGTTTTAAAAAACGTCATTTAAAATGATCGTGTGTGGGCAAAATGTTGTTTTATGTCTTCTGAAAAACGACCAAAAAAATTTGAACATGCTTCAAATTTTTTATGTCGTTTTTCAGAATGTCATCTTTTGTTTCACAAAAAATGATCGTGTGTGGGCAAAACGATGTTTAAAACAAAGTTTGAAACCCGCGCTTGCTCAGAAGCAAGTTATGAGACGGGAGCTTCAATGGAACAGAGTGCCGTCGAACATGGTGTACGTAACCGCGCTTTGCAAGAGCATTTTCAGAAAACGATGGTGTGTAGGCAACATCGTTTTTTAAAATGAAGTTTGAAAAACTTTGTTTTGTTTCATGGGATAAAACAACTTTTTTTTACATCACAAAAAGTCATCGTGTGTACGCGGCATTATACTTGAATAACTCTTTGCAGCCAACACAGCAGAGGCTGATCTGCCTTGTTAGTTTGATATTGAGGCATAGCTGTTTGCTATTACCATACAGGGTTATCCCAGATTATATTTTCTCAAAAAAACACACGGTTAAAACAAGTGTAAACTTTTATCTGCTGTTTAAGTTATTATACAGTAAATTTTAATGGCAGGCCAGCTTTATTAATCTGCAATGGTTTGCTGCTGATTACAGAAATCTTCAGTTACCCTTTATTTGTTTTGGAGGGTAGTTAAGCAAAAAAAAGATGTTTTCAGATATATTTCAACTAATCCAATTTTTCTTTCTTTTTTTTTTCTTAGGAACTGCAGACTAGCATTTTGAATTTGGCAACCCAGATTTTAACTGGGTGTGATGAAGTACTGGAAATGCTGCAGAGAGTCACGACTGCTCTCATCAACAGTGACATTCCTGATAGAGACTTTAGGTATGGTTTTGCGCAGTACATGACTAAAAATATAGTGGGTTGTTTTATACCTTAATGCATATAATGCATTAAGGTAAAAAAAATGTGACTTTAGAACTACTAAAAAACTTCCTGCACATTGAGTCCCCATCAATACCTTAAAATTATTCCAGAAATCTTCTTCTGCATTTATTCCCTTTGTGTCTGTGTCTGCAATTCATTCTGCTCTCAATGTCCCATTTTGTAGCCACCCATTCAGGTGTACTGGTGGCAGAGGCTACAAGTGTGATGGCAAGGGAAATGCCATATACCCTGGGCATATGGTGCTGATCAGTTGCTTGATTACATACCATCGGTCCTACTTCTAAAACAGTAATCAAGCAACTGATGGGCAGACTGCATGGCAGAAGACTACACCATTCATTGGCCAAATCCCTTTTTGGAACGTGCACATATAGGGCCAGATTCAGAGAGGCTTACGCCGGCGTATCTCGAGATACGCCGACATAAGTACAAATATACGCCCTCGCATCTTTGCGCCGATTCTCAAAGCAAGATACGCCTAAAAACATGGCTTCAGTCGTCCGACGTAACTTGCCTACGTTGGCGTATCGTGGGCACATAGTTACGCTGGACTCATCCGGCGTACCCATTAAAAATATGCAAATGAGTAAGATACGCCGATTCACGAACGTAGATACACCGATTCAGAATGGGGCTGGGCGTAGGTTACGTTCACGTCGAAAGCATTGACTATTTGCGATGTGATTTTGAGCATGCGCACTGGGATACGTCCACGGGCGGCGCATGCGCCGTTCGTTCACCACATAATTTACATGGGGTCACGGTTAATTTTAATACAACACACGCACTTATGCTGGCACAATTACGCTACGCCGCCGTAAATTAGGACGCAAGTGCTTTGTGAATACAGCACTTGCCTCTCTAAGTTGCGGCGGCGTAGCGTAAAGACGATATGCTATGCCCGCACAAAGTTACGCCGGGCTTTCTGAATCTGGCCCATAAAGGGTGCCAGGGGATGTGTTCTTTCACTCTGGTTCAAATGGAACAGGACCAGGAACACTGCAAGGAACCATGGGAGATATAGTTTTTTAGTCAGCAGAAAGATGATGCATCACCTGCCCCTGTTGGCTGTCATGAAGAGCAGGAAATACAAAAAAAAAAAAAAACAGCAGCAGTAGCTACAGGTATGGACTGGGGTAATGCACACTTTTTCAAAGTAAGACAAATAGTTTAATTCTAATACAGTATTTTATCAATACTTAAAGTGGTGGTAAAGGCTGAAGGTTTAATTTGATCTCAATGCATTATCTTCATTAAGGTAAAAAAAAAACTACTGCATGCAGCTGCCCTCCTACCCCCCCTTAAACTCACCTGAGCCTGATCTTGATCGAGCACTGTGCACAAGAGCAAAGCCTGTCTCTGCTCTCTCCCTCATTTGCTCCTCACAGGCAGTAAGTGGGGTGGGTCCGCGTAAGTATCCTAAAAGCAAGCGGCTTGCTATGGTGGGCATTCGGTGGCGGGGAGGAGCCAGGAGTGCCCGACTGCAGAGGAGGAGGAGCAGGGCTGCTGTATGCAAAACTATTGCACAGAGCAGGCAAGTATAAATAACATGTTGGGGGTTTAAAAAAAATGTATTTGATCCTTTAATATCAGTTTAATGTAATGAATGTGACCTTAGTAGTAGTAATGTAAAGCGACTTTCATCTGTCAGGGAAATTTATTTGTAAATTACAAAAGCATTGACAAACAGGAAGTGATGGCTCCAGCAGCCAATCGCTTCCTCCATGGGAAATTACATCATAAGAAATCCTTCCAACAGGATGAGTTAATACAAACAACCAATGAATAATAGCTAAATGAGTCTTATGGGTGTGTCTGAGCAGAGACAGGGTGCATGCATGTTTTTCCTGTCCCCTGTACCTGGAAGCTAAACATGGCTTTCAAACATGGACTCCGTCTCTGACCATAATCCAAAGACGCCTGTATTTCTGCTGATAGGAATCCTTATTCTGCGTTGTTCCAGTCTGCACTTTAGAGCGGGCTGCGGGAGTACTAACGCTGGGCGACACTATGACAATACATATTAATTACATCTTCATAAAATTTACATAACACATCTGAAACAGCAACAGTAAAGCATAATTCACCAATTAACTGCCAATCCTAAATGGCTTAGTGTGTAGATCTTTTGCTTTGCACTGTAGTAACAGTAGTATTGACAGGTCTGGTAATTTGCATTGCTCAACTTTGTACTTCTGCCCAAAGCCACCAGTCAATTCAGTGGACACAGATTACTGTTCTCTGTACTTTTTATGAAGACTTGTTCAAACAGAACATGGATTGCCTTCAGTAGGTGCATGAAATTCAAGTGGTTGTAAAAGTGTTGACATTTTTTTTTAACTATTCTAGATTGAAAGGTCTAGAGCAAATGACCAAGTCCACTATGCTTGGCCATCTCCTTCCAGTACTACTTACATCTCTGATGCACCCCAATCTGCAGACCTTAATAATGGCGGATGCTCTGATGCCTCAATTAGTGCAACTTGTACTCTACACTAGTCAGGTAAGACACGTAAACTGTTAACTGATGACACTGTAAATCGTCAGTTATTTGTGAAATAATGTACTCGCCACCTAGGATGAGTAATCGGGTTACTGTTGTTTCTAATGTCACGTCATAATGTTATTTCCCTTTATTTAGACGGCTCTACTGCTTAAAACTCAGTGTACCGCTCTGGCAGACGTGGGAAATTCTCCAAGTGGAATTTTAGAGCAAAAGACCAAAGTGTCACCAGATGACAGGTAATCTTTGGTCTGAATTTTTTATGTTTTTTGCCAAATTTTCTTTCCTAGTAAATAGAAAAGAAAAAGCTAAACCCTCATTGTGTGTGTTTTAAATGGGTATCCAACCAACCCACACTTTATTCTGTACTATTTGGCTTGTTTAGGCCCAATCCTTGTATAGCCTCTCTCCAGCAGTATGGCCATTTGTAAAATACTTTAAGTGTGGTTTATTGCTTAAAGTGGTAGAAAGTAAAGTACCCACGATCAAAGTAAAATTAGTTTGGAGGAAAAATGACTTCTTGTCTCATGAGATCCAATGTATTGCAAGGCTGCCAAAAAAATGTAAATCTTTTAAGTATGCCAGTATGGCCAGCAGTGTTCCAGGCACAACTGTTTAAAGAGGAAACTTTCCTTATTTTAGGAGATTTTCTATAACTTATGTTGCATCTCTGGGACAGGAAGTAAAGGAAAATGTTCCCAATGGTATATAGCAAGCAAAAAAAACAAAAAAATTAACTTGGCGGTGGGTTTGACCCTTTCTGACTCTTAAAATCAAATCTAAATAAAAACCTTTTTGTCTCTATATTTACTCCTGAAGGTTTTACCCCCTTCATGGCCAGGCTATTTTTTTGCTATTCAGCACTGTGCTACTTTAACTGGCAATTGTGCAGTCATGCAACACAATATGCAAATGTTTATCATTTATATCATGTTTTTCACACAAATAGAGCTTTCTTTTGGTGGTATTTGCACTATAAACAAAAACAGACCAAAATTGTTGGAAAAGCCCAATATTTTTCACTTTCTGCTACAAAACACATCCAATAAATCTAACAATCTAAATTGTTCATGGATTTAGGCCAGAATGTATTCTGCTAAGTTTTTGGTAAATAAAAAATAAATAAAAATAAGTGTAAATTATTTGGTTTGCATGACCGTTATAGCACCTACAAACTACAGGGAGTGCAGAATTATTAGGCAAGTTGTATTTTTGAGGATTAATTTTATTATTGAACAACAACCATGTTCTCAATGAACCCAAAAAACTCATTAATATCAAAGCTGAATATTTTTGGAAGTAGTTTTTAGTTTGTTTTTAGTTTTAGCTATTTTAGGGGGATATCTGTGTGTGCAGGTGACTATTACTGTGCATAATTATTAGGCAACTTAACAAAAAACAAATATATACCCATTTCAATTATTTATTTTTACCAGTGAAACCAATATAACATCTCAACATTCACAAATATACATTTCTGACATTCAAAAACAAAACAAAAACAAATCAGTGACCAATATAGCCACCTTTCTTTGCAAGGACACTCATGCAGCCTGCCATCCATGGATTCCGTCAGTGTTTTGATCTGTTCACCATCAACATTGTGTGCAGCAGCAACCACAGCCTCCCAGACACTGTTCAGAGAGGTGTACTGTTTTCCCTCCTTGTAAATCTCACATTTGATGATGGACCACAGGTTCTCAATGGGGTTCAGATCAGGTGAACAAGGAGGCCATGTCATTAGTTTTTCTTCTTTTATACCCTTTCTTGCCAGCCACGCTGTGGAGTACTTGGACGCGTGTGATGAAGCATTGTCCTGCATGAAAATCATGTTTTTCTTGAAGGATGCAGACTTCTTCCTGTACCACTGCTTGAAGAAGGTGTCTTCCAGAAACTGGCAGTAGGACTGGGAGTTGAGCTTGACTCCATCCTCAACCCGAAAAGGCCCCACAAGCTCATCTTTGATGATTCCAGCCCACACCAGTACTCCACCTCCACCTTGCTGGCGTCTGAGTCGGACTGGAGCTCTCTGCCCTTTACCAATACAGCCACGGGCCCATCCATCTGGCCCATCAAGACTCACTCTCATTTCATCAGTCCATAAAACCTTAGAAAAATCAGTCTTGAGATATTTCTTGGCCCAGTCTTGACGTTTCAGCTTGTGTGTCTTGTTCAGTGGTGGTCGTCTTTCAGCCTTTCTTACCTTGGCCATGTCTCTGAGTATTGCACACCTTGTGCTTTTGGGCACTCCAGTGATGTTGCAGCTCTGAAATATGGCCGAACTGGTGGCAAGTTGCATCTTGGCAGCTGCACGCTTGACTTTTCTCAGTTCATGGGCAGTTATTTTGCGCCTTGGTTTTTCCACGCGCTTTTTGCAACCCTGTTGACTATTTTGAATGAAACGCTTGATTGTTCGATGATCACGCTTCAGAAGCTTTGCAATTTTAAGAGTGCTGCATCCCTCTGCAAGATATCTCACTATTTTTGACTTTTCTGAACCTGTTAAGTCCTTCTTTTGACCCATTTTGCCAAAGGAAAGGAAGTTGCCTAATAATTATGCACACCTGATATAGGGTGTTGATGTCATTAGACCACACCCCTTCTCATTACAGAGATGCACATCACCTAATATGCTTAATTGGTAGTAGGCTTTCGAGCCTATACAGCTTGGAGTAAGACAACATGCATAAAGAGGATGATGTGGTCAAAATACTCATTTGCCTAATAATTTTGCACTCCCTGTATAGTGTGTGTATATATACGGGAATTTTCATTTATACTAGTAATGGCAGTGATCCGCGACTTATAGTGGGACTGTGATAGTGTGGCAGACAATCTGACACTGGCTGGGGGGGGGGGGGTTGGTACATTAACTGACAGTGACGCTCATAGCGATCAGTGCTAATGCTATACACTCACTGTGCTGATGACCCTTGCTGGGAAGGGATTAACATCTAGAGGCAATCAAGGGGTCAACTGTGTGCCTAACTATGTGTAATGTGCGTAATATGTACTGCTTTTACTAGGTGTTTTTTTTTCCCTGTTCTGCAGGAAATTAAAAAAAAAAAGCGAGATTGCCTGTCAGTGTACAGAACTCTGTGTTCTTTACGAAACAGAGCTCTCTTCTGTGAATGACGAAGCCAGTCAGCAGGTCCCGCAGGTCAATCATTGGCTGTTACCTGCTGCTTGGCTTGTGCTGTAACAATTCCCAGCACAGCCGTGGCAGCGGACCCGCACACCTTACCTAGAAGCACGCATCACGTATCGGATACGTGATCCAGTGCACATCGGCTATTCTGCCGCAGTAGCTTTACATGGGGCAGTCACTTAGCAGTTAACAAACATACTGTCTTATGTTTTTTTTAACATGGGGAAATAGTTTGCAAAAAAAACGGTCGTTCTGATGTACTACCGAGTTTCCCCAATAATAAGCCTGGGTCTTATTATAATTTTGGCAACAAGAGACACAGTAGGACTTATTTTCAGGGTAGGTCTTACCATGTAATATGCTGTCTTCTCTCCCCCTCTCTCTCCCTGCTTGACTGAAATCCCCAGTGTGAACCCAGAGTTAAAATGCTTGTAAAATCTTATAATCCACTCTATTACAGTAGTATATAATGTACAATGTGTGTGTTTCTGTAATATAATTGGGCCAAATACCTTTTCTAACGTGACGCTCTGCACTTCTGTGACCCGCCTGGGCTCTCTTCCCCGCAATTATATTACAGAAACACACACTTTGTACATTATATACTACTGTAATAAAGTGGATTATAGAATTTTACAAGCATTTTAAACTAGGGTTAATTTTCAGGGTAGGGCTTATACTGCAGGCCTCCTGAAAAATAACGCTAGTTCTTATTTTTGGGGAAACACGGTACAAGCATTGTGATTACCGTATTTATCAGCGTATAACGCGCACTTTTTTATCTCTGAAAACAGAGGGTAAACAGTGCCTGTGTGTTATATGCCGATATCATGTTTTACCAATAGGGGGCAGGGATTGGGCGGTCTGCCCCAGGAGCCACCCATTGGGGGGGGGGGTGTCAGGCGGGCCATCCCACCTCCCCTCGCCCTGGAACAATGCTTCCTGCATAGTCTGAAGTTGAGAAAAAAAAGTCACTTGCTAGCCCCTTCTACACTGCTCCTCCTGTGTCAGTGTAAAACAAAGCTTGTAAATCTATTTATAGCTTAGTTTTTTCTGGCTGCTCTCCTCCTTCTCTGAGTGTAGCTTTGATTGGAGGAGGAGAGCAGTCACATGACCATCTGTGTAACCTCAGAGGAGAGCAGTCATGTGACCAGGAGGTTAGTGAAAAAAAACGGAGCTATTGAGGTATATGGAAGCTTCAGAGTGACACAGGAGGAGCAGTGTGGAAGGGGCTGACAGTGATTTTTTTTTTTTTTACTTAACTGTAGAGAATGCTGGCAGCACTGTCCCAGGAGACGGGGGTCTCCTGGGAGTGCAGTGGGGCTGTGTACTGGAGGGGGGCTGTATAATGAATGAATAAATGAATGAATGAATGAAAGAAAAACTTATATAGCGCGACACATGCGGACTAAAACGCCTCTGGGCGCTCGTTGTTCCAGTATTTCATGACCTCAAAAGAGCAGAGTTTTAATCCGTCTTCTGAAGGTTAGGTGGTTTTCCTCCAAATGGAGGGGTGTATAATGGATGGGGGGGATGGATAGTGGATGGGGGGCTGTGTAATGGACAGGGGCTGTATACTTGGGAGGGGGGCTTTATAATGTATGGGGGTGTATAATGGATTGGGGGCCTGTGAAAAAAATTTTTCCTTAAACTCCGCTCTTAAAATTGGGGTGTGTGTTATACGCATGTGTGTGTTATACGCCGATAAATATGGTATTTCTGAGGGATCAGGTGCTGCTGACTCATTTTGTGCCAAGGAAAGGAAGAGGATTGAAGGGGTTTCTACAGTAATTTTTTATTTATTTTTTTGGATCCGCATACACTCTTCTTTTCCATGTTGTGCCTCAGGATGCTTGAAGAGAAGGAAGAACCTGGTTTTCTTACTGGACTGAAGATACCAGCTCCATGGGCTGCTGGAAAAACTGTGGAGACAGCACATCCTGTTAGAGACAATTACAAATTCAAAGAAAGTGTACACATACCTGGGGCTCGATGTCTCTATCTCCGATTTGACAGCAGGTGTTCCTCGCAATATGATTACGATAAGGTTTGTTCGCTAATGAATCTGCTTATTGGACTGTTGTCTAAAGCTGGATACACATTTATACAATTCAACTCTGTAGTGCAAGGGCCTGCCTGATTGCATGCACATTGAACGTGTTTAGGTTTGACCTCATGTTCTATGGTTTTGGTAAATCTAAAAGAAAGTTGTACAAGAAAATTGTATAAAAGTTGCATAAGGTGTAGTAAGTTTAAGGCTAGCCATACATGATTTCAATAGATTTCATCATACACGCTATAAACTGCATAGAGAAAGGAATCTCTCCTGACAGTTATTTAATTTAGACAGCCATTGCTCTCTAAGATGTCAGAATACCTGAACAGTGACTACATCTGGTTGCAGTCAGTGTTAGGTCGGCTCCCTGATTTTCAGATAAGTTTGTTGAGCTGGGTAATATTGACAAGGCCACGGATCGATTGAATTTCAGCCAGTTCATTAGACAATTGGTCAAAATTCAAGGTGTGTATGTCCAGCATAAGCACTGTTGATATTTTTTATTATATTATACAGGGTTTACACAGCACTTTACAACACAAGGGCAGACAGTACAGTTTTATACAGTAGGAATCGGAGAGCTCTGCTCGGTAGAGCTTACAATTTACAATTACATTTTTTGGACTAGAATTTGTTATTTGTTAAATTATGCTTTTGATTTCTAACCACTGACTGCATACGTAGGCTAGTGCTACACAGGCTGTTTTAATCTCCTATGCTGAGAGATTTAAATGCTTGTTGGTCATCTGATAAGAAGCACTGGTTTTATTGCGCTATAAGGCTGAGTTCACGCTGGCATTAAAATCTAGCGTTTGAGGGGCGTTGAAAACGCCCCTTAAACGCCTATGCAAATTATATAATGGAAAGCACACAGTGCTTTTCACAATATTAAAACATGAAGTGTCACTTCGCTTTGCTTTGAGTCAGGAGGCGTTTGAAGCCTTTCAAAGCCTCCCATTCAAGTCTATGGTAACATGCCGGAAGCCCGCTGACAGCTAATGACTCCTCTGTTGTTAACGTCGTGGCGGCCGGCTTCCTGACCCACTCCTTAGCAAACAGCTATTGTAGGCATTTGTGGTGTGATTTTAACAAGCCAGAAGCACTTGTCAACCACGCTGCAAACTTGCATAGGGCGATTAGGCAATACCACTATAAGAGCATTTGATAAGCGTGAGTATATTGAGCAAGTGTGAACGAGCCCTAAATGAGGTGACTGCCAACAAGTGGCAACAGGGCTTTTTAACAGTTGCAAAAATCCTTAAGGAGTAGCATATTTATTACTGTATATGCAGCCTGACTATGTTCTGTATTTAAATATGCAGCTGGTGATTTATGCTGGTCCCAATACAAATAGCCGGAAAGTGGCAGAATATGGAGGAAATACACTCGGATATGGAAGTAGAAGTGTACTGGGAACAGGCTGGCCAAAGGATTTGGTGAAGGTACAATTCTTATCTTCATTTATTGTTTTATTGGTGGTGTCATGTTTTGTGCTTGAGAAAAACAAATGGTTATCTGTGGCGACTATGCACTTATACCCTATAATATGGCCTCACTTTTTGGTGATAACCATCTTGATTGCAAAAGGTTATTGCATTTTGTAAATAAAAGAATAATGTATATATTTTAATCGTGTTTCTAAAAGCTTTTAAAGTGACATTTTCTTATCAACTAGCTTTTAGTCGTTGGTCGCTAATGGTTAATGAGAATGTGTAGTTAATGATGATTGGGTCACTCCTGAAACAATTTGAACTTCCCCCAAAATCTTTACCGATTGCCAACCAGTGAAAAAAAGAGTTTGCAAAGAAGTGGATAATTACTGTAGTTGATCCTGCCGTTTCTGTCCTACACAATGATCTCATTGTACTTATTGAAGATGTTTCTTCTTTCAAAGATTCTGCAGATAGAAAATTTGGGATGCTCATAAAGGCTGTCTTTACTCTTGTAGGCCTAGCCTTGCAATTAGCTCTTGCTGCAATTTCAGTATATCAAACTGAAGCTAACTGGACTAGGACAATGCACAACCAGCATGATCTTGCTCCGCTTTTTTGTGTGGATGCCCGAGAACGTGTCATGAGACAAATTTCAAGAATGGCCTTCATCTTCATTCACATACGCAGAATCTTATAGCTAAATGCTTGGACAAATGAAACTGCTTGCAAGGGGTGCCTCACACGTATGTCTTTCCAAGGAAGATGTCTGGTCAGGCACTTGACCAATTCATAAAATGGGTCACAGGTAAGAAGGTTTTACTGCCACTGCGGAATGTCCCCACCTTCCGCAGTGGCAGTAAAACCTTCTTACCTGTGACCTCTTTGATGAATTGGTCAAGTGCCTGACCAGACATCTTCCTTCCCCTCTTTTAATTTAGGAGCTCCTAGCTCCTCTAAACACAGAGCACCTGTCCTCTCTAGCCAGGCTTAAACTACAAAACCTGACTTCAGCTCTTTTTCCATTAGCATTGAATGGTGATTGACTTGTTAAATAACTGGCTTTCTTATTCTAGCCCAGTAAGTGATGTCTGGTTTATGTTGTCAGGTAGAGGGCGATACTGTCACATTTTCTTTCGAGATGAGGAGTGGTCGTGAGCATAACACACCAGACAAAGCTATGTGGGGTTTCTCCTGTACTGTCAGAGCACAGGTATGTATGTTCCTAAATACCTCCAAAACGAAATGTCTATTGGCTAAGTGATATTATTGTAATACTTTGAACTTCTTGCATGACTTGAATTTTCCAGTCTAAGACCCCTTTCACACTGAAGCGCTGGTTAAACAGCCGCTAAAGCACTGGTCGTTTTTGCAGTGTTGTGTCGCTTTTGCAGTGCTTTAAGGGTGCTAGCGGGCCGCTTTTTCTTAAGGTCACGTGACAATGTGGCCATAAAAAAAAATTACCCATTTTGCAGCACTTTTGAAACCCTGCCCATTAATTTGAATGGGCAGGGGCGTTTTGGAGCAATATTTACGGTTCTCCAAACACGCTCCAAAGATGCTGCTTGCTGGACTTTTTCTATCACCCCGCTCCAAAGATGCTGCTTGCTGGACTTTTTCTACCACCCCGCAAGCACACCACCCCAGTGTGAAAGCACCTATTCAAATTGAAATGGAAGCAGTATTCAGGCACTAATTTTAGCGCTTAAACGCCTGAAAAACTGCCTCAATGTGAAAGGATTCTTTACTTGCCTTATTTATTTTTCTTTATCGTACATCACGGGACACAGAGCGCATAGCCATTACACTTGGGTTATATGGGTACCTTCAGGTGTGGACACTGGTGTAATCAATTTCACAGGAAGTTTCCTCCCTATATAACCCCCTCCCACTGGGAGTGCTTCAGTTTTTTCGCCAGTGTCTTAGGTGTCGGTCACGTCTGGCTGTCCCTCGGAGGTCTCGGGACCCAGGATAGCTAGCCGGATCCATCCGAAGTGCTTCAAAGCCAAGGTGTACGGTACCCGGGCCCTGCTGGATGGGGTTTTTGCCTATAATGCCTCTCCTTGGAGGGCTGGATTCTGGGCTCCAGTGCCTTAGTCTCTTCCAAGAACTAAACGCTACTGATGCCAGGATGCTATATAGGTCCAGGGGTGTGGGTTCCTTAACACAGGACCCCGGTCCCTGAAGGTCCAAGACAATACGCACGGAGATGGGGGAAGGCTGGGCCTCTTGTATTATGCAATACCCTGCGGCGTGGAGCAGGTAAGAGGGAACCTGCGGGACTTGGTTCGACAGTAGGTATCCCCCTGGGGGTTCTGGGTTGGCTAATGGTATGCTTGTGCATCAGCCACTATCGCCACTATCGCCACTATCGCCACTATCGCCACTATCTCCACTATGTCTTTTGAGGCAGGATGGGATGTACTAATGTTTACCCAGATAACATGTAGATATATATATGCTTTTAAAGATATGTATTTTGCTACTCCCCCCAGATTTGCCTGTTAGCATGATACTGCAGCCCCACGTGTATAGAGAGGAAGTGCTGACAAAACTCCTGTTTCCTAGGAAGCCTATGGGGACAGCTTCCTCTATGTGTGCACTACAAAGATTAGTGGCTTACCGGGTGTCTGTTGGGAACGCTGGTCCGGGCTTCTCCTCTGCTCTCTGCTTCCTCCATGTTGGTTTCAGCGTGGGGGGGGCGGGGGCGCGTGCGCGCCGCCTTTTACAGCGTCAGCGTGCGTGGGGGGGGCGGGCCAGCAGCGTCAGGTCTCAGATAAAGCAAAAAAGCATTTCCTGGCTGGTCATTCCCTCCTGAGAGCAGTGGAGAGTGAGGACATAGAGCGCGCAGCTGAGCCAGTTCTGGCTAACAGTGACACCCAGTGGTGGTTTGTGGATCTTCAGGTCTGGACTTAGTCCACACTGACTAGAAAAAAAAAAAAAAAGATTTTTTTCTTAAAGGGACTCAGCCTTAGATCTGGCAGTATCTGAGTCGGTGCAACCTTGGACTCCAGCTAACGGGCATTGGTGTGGCAATACTCACAGGACTTTCCTCGGTATTGCCGCCTTCTCAGGCGTATGAAAATTTAGATATTTTTTTACCATAGCCTGTCCTTATTAATGTTTCACTTCTAGCTACAACAGTTGGGTGTTGGCTGTAGGGGTGTCTCAAGGTTGTGCAATGGCTCCCAAGAGATCAGGACCAGCTAAGGCTGCAAAAGGTGCCAAAAAAGTAAAGGGGTCTCCATCGGGGTCAGAGGATTTGGGCCAGGCTCCAGTGGTCCCACCCTCACCAGATAGACCACCGAACAGCATCGTGCAGGAGCCATTGAGGGTGCTAGGGGCAGAGGCGGCCCCCAATCAACCCATTCCCGTTTATGTTACGGAAGAAATGCTAGAATCCACCCTGGGTGGGCTAGAGAAAAGGTTAACTGCTTTAATTGCCCGCTCTTTGCCGGGTGGTAAACGGGCTAGATCCCCGTCACCTAGAACGGTGTGTTCGGATGCAGAGGTCCTCTCTTCGGAGGAATTGGACCCACAGGGGGATCAAGCGGACCTGAGTCCTGACGGGTCAGACATTGAAGATTCCACTATAGATGAAATTTTTTCGGCTTCTCAAGCAGAGAGTCTGTGGATCCAGTCTCTGACGGATATGGTTCGCACTGCTTTTAAACTTCCAGTGTCAGAACAATTAGCCCCCGCGGTATCCTCTTTAGGTTCCTTGAAGGCACCATTGAGTGGTGCGTCTTTCCCGGTTCACCCCCTTCTGGAGAGCGTGATTTTTCAGGGTTGGGCTCGACCTGATAGGATTTTAAAAGGTTCACCATTCTCTATCCTATGGAAGAAGAATTTGCAAAGAAATGGGCACTCCCTTCCGTGGACGCAGCCATTTCCTGCGTAAATAAATCCCTGACCTGTCCGGTGGAAAATATCCAGGTGTTTAAAGATCCAGTCGACAAAAAATTGGAGACCCTACTGAAGGCTTCTTTTACCACAGTAGGTGCCGTGGTTCAGCCAGCAGTGGCAGCCATTGGCGTTTGTCAGGCTTTAAAGGATCAGACTAAACCGATATTAAGGGACATACCGGCTCAGCAAGCTCGTGAATTGGCTGACCTCCCAAGAGCTCTCTGCTTTGCAGTAGATGCTATTAAGGACTCCGTTCAACAGGCGTCCCGTTTATCTCTGCTGTTGGTTCATATGCGTCGCCTTTTGTGGCTAAAAAACTGGTCAGCAGAGGCACCCTGCAAAAAGCTTTTAGCAGGATTTCCCTTTCATGGTGGGAGACTATTCGGTGAAGACCTAGATAAATATATCCAGACCATATCAAGTGGTAAAAGTTCTTTCTTGCCTATCAAGAAAAGATCGCGTGGGCCCGCATTTAAGCGACAGGCCTTCGTAGGCTCGGCCCCTTCAACTTCCCGTCAGTATCGACGGCCTCCCGGGCGTTCAGCATTAAATAGCCGCCCACAAGGACAAGCCACGACAGGCAAGAGGCCATGGTCTCGCAAGCCGGTTAAACCAGTCCTCAAGTCAGATTCATGAAGGGGCGCCCCCACTCTCTTGGGTGGGGGGAAGGCTTCGGTTTTTCTCCAAAGTGTGGAAGGCCAGAATTCCCGACTCTTGGGTAAGATCCGTGGTAACCACGGGCTACAAGCTAGAGTTTCGGGAAGTCCCCCCTCATTTTCAGGGGTCAAGTCTTCCAAGCGACCCATTAAAGAGGGCCTCTCTTGTAAAAGCATTGGATCGTCTCTTGCTCCAAGGGGTAATTGTAGAAGTACCAACCCAGGAATGGGGTCTGGGATTCTACTCCAACCTTTTCATAATACCAAAGCCCAATGGCGACGTCAGGCCTATCTTGGACCTCAAACGCCTAAATCGCTTTCTAAACATTCAGACCTTTCGTATGGAGTCCATACGTTCGGTGGCAGCCAGCCTACATCAAGACGACTTTCTAGCATCTATAGACATAAAAGATGCGTATCTGCACGTGCCGATCTACCCGGCACATCACAGGTTTCTTCGTTTTATGATAGATCACCGCCATTACCAGTTCGTAGCCCTCCCTTTCGGGTTGGCAACAGCTCCGCGGGTATTCACAAAGGTGTTAGCCCCGGTGCTAGCCGTCCTAAGGACAGAAGGCATTTTAGTCTTGGCATACTTGGACGATCTTCTGGTTATCGACAGCTCAGCTTCCAACCTCAATCAGGCAGTAGGTCGCACAGTTCAGCATCTAGAGGAATTCGGGTGGATTGTAAACCTAGAAAAATCGGTATTGAAACCCACAAAGCAGTTGGAATATCTAGGCCTTCGGCTAGATACAGACTGCCAGAGGATAATTTTACCTCAAGCAAAGATCAGATCAATAGCTCAAGCAGTTCAAGTGATCTTAGGCAAGAAGAGGCCGACTATTCGCCTATGTATGCGACTGCTGGGGAAGATGGTGGCCGCCTTCGAGGCTGTGCCCTACGCCCAGATCCATACCAGATATCTTCAGGCAGCCATTCTCTCTGCTTGGAACAAGTCCATTCAGGCGTTGGATCGTCCGTTAGTGCTCTCCCCGAAGGTCCGGCGCAGCCTGTCTTGGTGGCTGGTCTCTCAAAATTTGTCAAAAGGGAAATCCTTTTGCCCCATCACGTGGAAGATAGTATCCACGGATGCCAGCCTGTCAGGTTGGGGGGCAGTACTAGAAGAACAGACCCAGCAAGGGCAGTGGTCGGAGGCAGAAAAACTGCTTCCCATCAATATCTTGGAGATCAGAGCTGCTCGGCTGGCCCTGATCGCCTGGACTCTCCCCCTTCAGGGTCTGCCAGTAAGGATACAGTCCGACAACGCCACTGCGGTGGCATACATAAACCACCAGGGGGGAACGAAGAGCCCAGCAGCCCAAAGAGAAGTAAACCTGATTTTCTCATGGGCCGAAGCCCATGTACCCTGCATCTCGGCGGTGTTCATCCCAGGGATAGACAATTCTCAAGCAGATTTTTTGAGTCGTCAACAGTTGCTCCCGCGGGAATGGTCTCTTCACCCCCAGGTATTCCAAGAGATTTGCCAAAGATTCGGAGTCCCAGATGTGGACATTATGGCAACGAGATCCAACAAAAAGTTGGACAAATTCATATCCCGAGCCAGGGATCCCTCGGCCTACGGGACCGATGCCTTGGTTTGTCCTTGGCACCAGTTTTCTCTTCGGTATGCGTTCCCTCCACTGCAGATGATTCCCCGCCTTCTACGGAGGATCCGGGTGGAGCGCAGGCCTGTGATCCTGGTGGCCCCAGCCTGGCCCAGGAGGGCTTGGTACGCACTCATCGTGAAGATGTCAGTCGGGGCGCCGTGGCCGCTCCCCCTGCGCCCAGATCTGCTGTCTCAGGGCCCAATCTGCCATCCTGCTTCACAGCAGCTAAATTTGACGGCTTGGCGGCTGAATCCCTAATTCTTAAGGGCAGAGGCCTCTCAGATCAGGTCATATCTACGTTGATTCAGGCTAGGAAACCGGTCTCCAGAAATATTTATTACAGAGTCTGGAGAACCTATGTGGAGTGGTGCGAGTCTCAAAAATGGCATCCTCGAAAGTTTTTTATTGACAGGATCTTGCGATTCCTCCAGGTTGGCGTTGACAAAGGGTTGGCTCTTAGTACTCTAAAGGGGCAGGTGTCGGCTTTATCAATATGGTTTCAAAGACCCTTGGCCACCCATTCGCTTATGAAAACCTTCTTGCAGGGGGTCTTGCATGTGAATCCCCCTATTAGAGCTCCCCTCTGCCCCTGGAATTTAAATCTGGTCTTGTCAGCTTTACAAAGGCAGCCGTTTGAACCTCTGACAGAAATCCCTCTTGTGCTACTAACCCGAAAGTTGGTTTTCTTGATGGCTATGGCTTCAGCCAGAAGGGTTTCCGAGCTGGCAGCCTTGTCATGCAGGGAGCCATACCTTATTCTGCATAAGGACAGAGTGGTTCTGCGGCCTCAACCTTCTTTCCTTCCTAAGGTCATATCCAGTTTTCACTTGAATCAGGACCTAGTCCTACCATCCTTCTTTCCTACTCCCCAGTCCAGAGAGGAAAGACGGCTTCATACTTTGGACGTGGTTCGAGCCATGAGGGTCTATCTCAAGGCTACAGAGAAGATTCGGAAAACAGATGTGCTTTTTGTTCTTCCGGATGGCCCCAAGAAGGGTCAGCCGGCTGCCAAGTCTTCCTTGGCTAGGTGGATTAAGCAGCTGATTTTTCAGGCATATGGTCTGAAGCGCGTTCCACCTCCCTTATCAGTTAAAGCCCATTCTACGAGGGCCATGAGTGCCTTCTGGGCGGCACACCATCAGATCTCTATGGCACAGGTTTGCAGGGCGGCAACCTGGTCTTCCGTACATACGTTTACTAAATTTTATAAGTTGGACGTTGCAAAGGGTACGGACGCAGCTTTTGGGCAGGCGGTCCTATGGGCAGCAGTATAGAATCCTCTGGCCCGGTTCACGCCCCCTTGTTTTTCTGTTGGTGGAGCCATGTTTTCTCCTGACAATGTTTTTATTTGGCTATTCTTGGCCTTACGGTCTCCCTCCCTTCATAGAGCATTGCTTTAGGACATCCCAAGTGTAATGGCTATGCGCTCTGTGTCCCGTGATGTACGATAAAGAAAAAAGGATTTTTAATAAACAGCTTACCTGTAAAATCCTTTTCTTGAAGTACATCACGGGACACAGAGCTCCCACCCCTCTTTTGGGGAACATTGTGTAACCTCGGAGGAATTGCTTGCTACAAAACTGAAGCACTCCCAGTGGGAGGGGGTTATATAGGGAGGAAACTTCCTGTGAAATTGATTACACCAGTGTCCACACCTGAAGGTACCCATATAACCCAAGTGTAATGGCTATGCGCTCTGTGTCCCGTGATGTACTTCAAGAAAAGGATTTTACAGGTAAGCTGTTTATTAAAAATCCTTTTTTTTATACTATACTAAATGTTATTCAGTTTGAGCTTTTATGAGGGGTTAGATTAGATATTGGGTGTTCAGTACGCCAAGTGCCCAGAAGAAAAGCACAATACGTTTGTGAGATGCTTTCATTTCTGTTAAAGTGGTTGTAAACCAAAAAAAAAATGTTTTTTTTTAATTTCACAATGTAGAGTATAAGATTTCCTATCATCTGTGCCCAGTCTTGACACACAGAGTTAATCCAGCGTTTCTCTGTTATTGTTTTCAGTAACAGGTTAAATCTAGCTTGGACATGTTTATCATAACAAGAGGTGATCCAAAGTTCATTGTATATTACTAGGATGTGTTATGATGTTATATCACCTCATGTTATTGTAAACAAAACATAACATATGATAAACATGTCCCCTAGCTAGATATGTAAATAACCTCTCACTCAAAGCAAGAAGAGAGAAAACTGACTTTTGATTTAGGCAGGGTTTTATCTGGAAGGCGGTTCATTTTCACTGAACATTAATAGAGGATTTCTCAGATCTGGATTAACTCTGTGTGGCAAGACTGGGCACAGATGATAGGAAATCTAATACTCTACATTGTGACATCAATTTTTTTTTTTTTTTTTTTTTGGGGGTTTACAACCACTTTAAAGCTGATATTTTTTCAACAGGAAAATTATTTAAAAAAAAATGCTTATAAACGCAGTCTTACCCCTGGGCCTCAATGCGTATGACTATAATGAGCAGGTAAAAGCCATTCAACAGCCTTTAACAGGTTCTGGAATCTGTGTATAATTGAATTGCTAGCTTTGGAGGGACTTCTTTTTTTTTGTAAACCTGTTATACTTGCCTGCTCTGTGCAATGGTTTTGCGCACACAGCAGCCCTGATCCTCCTCTAATGGGGTCCCCCACCAGCGCTCCTGCCTTGACCATGGTTCACTAATGTGCACTATACGGGGTCCAGATATCCAATAGTCGTAGAAGTTTTGGACGCTGATGTGTTTTCTGTCAGCGGTGCTTGTGATGTTTTTTCTGTCAGCGGTGCTTGTAAATCAGGTTTAAATTGCTTTCACAAATGTAAAATGGTTTTCCACAGAACAGCAGCCCCAATCCTCCTTTTCTCGTATCCCCCACTGCCACCCATGGCCCCTTCTCCTTGCTGAGTGCCCCATACCAAGCTGCTTGCTCTGGGGGCACTTTTGCATGCTCTCTCCCAACCTAGCTCGGTATCTCCACCAGGGAGGCAGAGTGAGCTTGGCCCCCCTTTCCTCACCACTGGCTATGATTGACAGCAGAGGGAGCCAATAACCCCTGCTGCCGTGTCTGAGACAATAAAGACAGACAGTGTCAAGAGCATCTGCTCTTTGCCAATACCGTTGGATAGAGATCTAGTCCTGGTAAGTATTTTGGGGGTGGGGGGGGGGGGGAGGTTTTTACCTTAATGCAGAGCATGCACTGAGGTAAAAAAAACGTCTGCCTTTAGGACCACTTTAAAAAATGGTAACACTAGTTTTCTTGTTGCCCCCCAAAAAATGTATACCTTACTTTTGAACCGAACAAACTAGTTTGTAATGCAGTGAAGTTATTTATTTTTACAGGAATCATCGGAAGATGTATCTGGTGGGTTACCATTTCTGGTGGACCTAGCTCTAGGATTATCTGTGTTGGCTTGTTCAATGCTCCGCATACTCTACAACGGACCAGAGATCACTAAAGAAGAGCTGACCTGTCATGATCTTCTAAGGTCAAAACTTTTACAGAGGTAATGAACATTTAGGAAATCGGTCTTCAAATTCTATAAATCTGCCATTTGTTTTATTTGCTAGCATAGTTTATTATAAGCATATGATTCATTTCCCTGTTTAGTTACTCAGCGCTGCATTTAGCAAATATTGTGTTGTAGATTAGTGTTGGAAATGGCTTTACTCACTCTTGAGTGTTATTTTATTTCTCTTACGTTTCCGAAATTTGGTTATACTTCTATAACCTAAAATGTATAATTATGCATCTGCTATGGTGCATCTGCTGTGTAACTATTATCACAATGCCTTTTCTGTCTTTAAGGTGTCAGTGGCAGGTAGAAGCTAATGGTGCGTTATCACCAGCCCTCACCCCAAGTCCATCTCCTCTGCCGCTTACAATAGATGAAGACAGAGAGTTTACATATCCCTCCGACATACTTCTGCCACCAGCAGGAAACTACTTTGAGCTGCCCAGAATCAGACTGCCTCCAGGAATTATGATTAAACTGAGGGAAATAGCAGGCCGTGCCAGACCTCAGTTCAGGCCAAGTATAAAGTAAGATTCATTTTGCAGTATTTTCGTTTTTTGTTTTTTCACGCCAATATTCCTACTAAAATCTGAAACTTTTATTTATGTTGTCTGTGAGGAACTTTCATAAAATCCAACCCAAACCAAAACATTTAAAACATTGCTTGTCTTGCAAAACACTCTTAAACCAAGGCTTTACTGTGTGTGTGTGTGTGTGTGTGTATATGTGTGTGTGTGTGTGTGTGTGTGTGTATATATATATATATATATATATATATATATATATATATATATATATAATATAATCCCCGGTATACATTTTTATTTTATTTTTTTAAATGCACTGGGGCACACACAGTAGTTTTATATGTTTATTTTTGTATATGGCATGCCTGACTAATGCCGCTGGAAATAATTGAAGTAGACACAGCTACTCCAGTGATCTCCACCTACTTCTGGGTCCAGGGGAGTGGCTGCTTTCCTGCATTGCCAACACAGAAAGTTGGCTGTTCAGCAAGGGCTGCTTGGCTGCTCATTCAAAGATTGCTTTGCATTATCTAAATGATTTCAAAGCGTTGTCTGATTAGACGAAGTGGAAGAGGCGATGCAATGACATTACACTCTCCACCTTGTCCAATTGGAGTACACTCTGCATTTATTCAGAAAATGCAAGGCATTCTGTGAATGGTGCCGATGCTGAGGCCTACAAATGTATGTATGTATGTATGTATGTGTGTGTGTGTGTGTGTGTGTGTAGATACATACAAAGGCAGCGCTCGATGGGAATAGCATTATGACTTTTATAGTCTTCGAGTCGGTAACCAAATAAATATTGCACTGGAGATAAAATCGATGTAGCTACATAAACTGTAAAAATAGTGCGAGTAATACCAAACGGTAGCAATAGCAGTCATAAAAACATGTAGCTAAGTAGGATACTTGTATAAAAATGTGTACAACGATACCCCTGAATCCAGATGAGGAGAGGTTAACATCAGTCCGTCGGCATGTAGATGTCCCTTGAAGGGAACTATCAACTCCCAGTGGATGGCTGTAGAATCCCAGGTTGATAGAGGAAGTGTAACAGCCCTTGCGTGTGGCAGATAGTAAGGTCCCGCCGGCATGCAGATATGAAGGCACAGCAAAAGAGCCCTTCAGATGGACACGGCAAGCCCTGCCGATGTCCGTGACGTTACCAGATCTCCTACAGAACTTCCTGAAGGCCCAGAAGCCAGCGGAGAGGTGAGTACCAATCAAAAGAATTTTAATCGATCAAAAAGATTAAAGATTAATCGATCAATTAAAAGTTAATTTGCACAGCCCTAATATATATATATATAATTTACCTCTGCAGATGCAAGTTTGTATCTGAAGGTGGCTCCCTAATGCCCTTATTTTTTTTAACTGTTTTTGGATGTTGTCCAGGTTTTTATTCTGGTTAAGCTGTGTCCCTCAATGCACAATATGCCTTCAGCTTTCTACGTGCCTAGTATCTGTCTCCTGTAGTAAACAGTACCCTAGTTTCTGATTATCGTCAAACTGTGTCTCTCAATAAAGTACACACATCCTATAACTTTCAGTAGAATAGGAACAGACTAGAACCCCCCCCTGTCAACTTCTTTTCTTTCTCGTACATCACGGGACACAGAGCGGCATATTCATTACTATGTGGGTTATATGGAGTACCTTCAGGTGTGGACACTGGCAATCTCAAACAGGAAGTCCCCTCCCTATATAACCCCCTCCCCTAGAGGGAGTCCCTCAGTTTTTTCGCCAGTGTCTTAGGTGTTGGTCACGGAATAGCTTTGCTCCACATCCTTGGGATTAAGGGCGGGCTAACCGGATCTGTCCAAGGAGCCTCAGTGCCAAAGTGGACAGTACCCGGGCCCCAAGCCGTGGGGTTTTGCCTATAATGCTCCTCTTTGGAGGGCTGGACCCTGGGCCCAGGACTTGGAGTTTGTAAAAACCATAAGTTCCTGTTTGCCAGGGTGCTATATAGGTCCAGGACAGTGGGTACCTTCATAGGACCCCAGGGCCTGAAGGTCTACTACGCTACCCACGGAGATGGGAGAAGATTGGATCAGTTTGCTGGACAAACATCCTGCAGCATGGAGCAGGTAAGGGGGAGCCTGCGGGACTTGGTTCGACAGCAGGCTCTCCGGGGTAACCTAAAAGGGGGGATAGCCTAAGTATGCTCTGCATGGGCAACCTTGTTCACTATGTCTAAAGAGAGACAGGATGACACCTTTTCCCCCCCCCATCACTAGGTCCCCCTGTCTAAATATGTGTGCTAGCTAAACCTGCTGTTTCTTCCTAGGGCTAGTAAGGATCCCTAGGGGCCTTTGGAGAGTCCTACCTGGCCGGGGGTTTGAATCTGCCGCCTGTTTCTGCGTTCCTGGATCTCCAGCAGCGCGGCTCCTCCATGTTCCTCCTGTTTCCGGCATGCGCGCGCGCGCGCGCGCGCGCACGTCTTATGGACGTTTTTCGCGCCGTTCACACAGGAGGGCGGGGGGGGGGCGTGCCTGCGGCGTCATACAGGGGCGCGCCTTTGTGCTGTTATAGACAGCAGGCATTGTCAGTGCTCAGTCTGAGGCTGATTTTCAGAGGAGAGGACGCAGAGCGGCAGAACAGTGACTCCCGGTGGCGGAAGAGGGGTAGTACATGTGGACTTTGTTCCAATACCTTTTTGTTAAGCCAAGAAATCCCCCTTTTTTGCAGCAGGTTTGGAGGCTGGCAAACTTAGTTTGGGGTCACTGTATGTTGTCAAAAGAAAATATATAATATATTTAAAAAAAAAAAAAAAAAAAAAAAAAAAAAAAAAAAAAAAAAAAAAAAAAAAAAAAAAAAAAAGAACATACGGGATCCCATCAGTTTTTGGGCATTAGTGGTCTATTGTCCCCTAAACTCTGATTTTTGTACTCCTGCCCACTACAGTCTGTTGTGTGGGCGGAGTCCCTCGATTTTGTATTATGGCTTCCAAGGGTTCGGGGTCAAAGGGTACAAAAAAGACCAAAAAACAAAAGGGTTCCCTTTCTGATTCTGATATGCCGATACTTTCCCCGCAACTTATTAATTTAAGAAGCGCCTTGGATGAGCCATTAGGGGGATCTGGTGCGGAGGCTGGCCCAGATCAGCCCAGCCCTGTGTTCATCACAGAGGAGATGCTAGCCGTATCCCTAGGGGGGCTAGAAGAGAGAATAGCAACATTGATCGCTAGAGCTATTCCTGGTAAGAAACGGGTTAGATCCCCATCACCAGGAGGTGTATCCTCAGATGCTGAGATTCTCTCTCCAGAGGAATTGGAATCACAGGAGGATCAACTAGACCTGAACCAAGAGGGTTCAGGGATTGAGGGATCTGCCTCTGAGGAACCATTTTCAGACTCCCAGACAGAAAGACTGTGGGTACAGTCTTTGACGGACATGGTCCGCTCGGCATTTAGTTTACCATTGCCAGAGCCTCAGGTTCCTCCGGTATCCTCTCTGGGCTCTTTGAAAGCTCCGTTAAACAACACAGTTTTTCCGGTCCATCCTCTCTTGGAGGAATTGATCTTTCGGGATTGGGTACGGCCGGACAGGATTTTTCTGCCACCGAAAAGGTTTGCGGTCATTTACCCCATGGAGGAAAAGTTCTCCAAGAGGTGGAGGCTCCCAGTAGTGGATGCAGCCATCTCATGTGTGAATAAATCACTAACTTGCCCGGTGGAAAACATACACATGTTTAAAGATCCGGTTGATAAAAGATTAGAGACACTTTTAAAAGCATCCTTTGCTACGGCAGGAGCAGTGGTGCAGCCAGCGGTGGCTGCAATTGGAGTTTGTCAGGCATTAAAAGACCAGACAAAGGAAATGTTAAGGGACATGCCTACCCAACAAGCAGAAGAGTTTTCTGACATTCCCAGAGCTCTGTGTTTTGCGGTAGATGCTATAAAAGATTCCATCCAGCAGGCCTCTCGTTTATCACTATGTTTGGTGCACATGAGAAGGCTCTTATGGTTGAAGAACTGGGCGGCGGAGCCCCCATGCAAAAAGCTTCTGGCAGGGTTTCCCTTCCATGGAGGACGACTCTTCGGAGAGGATCTGGATAAATATATTCAGACTATTTCAAATGGCAAAAGTACCCTTTTACCGGTCAAAAAGACATTCCGGGCTCCTACATTTAAAAGGCAGCTCTTTCCTGTCTCGGGGCCCTCAAATTCCAGGCAGTATCGACGGCCGCCTGCACGATCCAACGTTAACAGTAGATCGCAGGGACAGACCCCTGGGGGTAAGAGGCCGTGGTATCGCAAGCCGTCAAAGACAGCCCCTAAGTCTGCCTTATGAAGGGGCGCCCCCACTCTTGCGGGTGGGGGGAAGGCTTCGTTTCTTCTCAGAAGTTTGGGAAGCCAAGATCCCCGACAAATGGGTCCGGGCATCTGTAACCACAGGTTACAGACTGGAGTTTCTAAGGTATCCTCCGCCTCATTTTCAAGAATCAAGGCTACCAAGGGATCCAGCGAGGAAGGCCTCAATGCTGGCAGCTTTGGATCACCTGCTTGGCCAGGACGTAATTATAGAAGTGCCAGCCCAAGAGCAAGGCCTAGGTTTCTATTCCAACCTCTTTGTCATACCAAAGCCCAACGGCGATGTCAGGCCAATCTTGGACCTAAAGAGGTTAAACGGTTACCTAAGGGTTCGTTCCTTCCGGATGGAATCCATCCGGTCAGCAGCCGCCGCGCTTCAGAAGGACGATTTTCTGGCCTCCATAGACATAAAGGATGCTTACCTTCATGTACCAATCTTTCAGTCGCATCAAAGGTTTTTACGCTTCGCGGTGGGGCAGCGACACTTCCAATTCAGGGCGCTCCCCTTCGGGCTGGCCACGGCCCCCCGGGTATTCACGAAGATCCTAGCCCCAATTCTGGCCAATTTAAGGATCCAAGGGGTCACAGTCCTAGCATACTTGGACGACCTTTTAATCATAGATCACTCACGGCCGGGTCTGCAAAAGGCAGTAAACCTCACGGTTCAGTACCTCGAAGAATTCGGCTGGGTCCTGAACCGGGGAAAGTCAGCGTTCCAGCCTACAAAGCAGTTGGAATACCTCGGCATGAGGTTAGACACAGAACATCAAAAGGTGTTCCTGCCCCTTGTAAAGATCGAAGCTATCAAGGGGTTGGTTCAGTTGGTTCTAAACAAGAAAAAACCAACTTTCTTGATCGTACATCACGGGACACAGAGCGCATAGTCATTACATATGGGTTATATGGAGTACCTTCAGGTGTGGACACTGGTGTAATCAACTTCACAGGAAGTTCCTCCCTATATAACCCCCTCCCACTGAGAGTGCTTTAGTTTTTCCGCCAGTGTCTTAGGTGTTGGTCACGTCTAGCTGTCCCTCGGAGGTCTCGGGACCCAGGATAGCTAGCCGGATCCGTCCGAAGTGCTTCAGAGCCAAGATGTACGGTACCCGGGCCCTGCCTGCGTGGGGTTTTGCCTATAATGCCTCTCCTTGGAGGGCTGGATTCTGGGCTCCAGTGCCTTAGTCTCTTCCAAGAACTAAACGCTACTGATGCCAGGATGCTATATAGGTCCAGGGGTGTGGGTTCCTTAACACAGGACCCCGGTCCCTGAAGGTCCAAGACAATACCCACGGAGATGGGGGAAGGTTGGGCCTCTTGCATTTTGCAATACCCTGCGGCGTGGAGCAGGTAAGAGGGAACCTGCGGGACTTGGTTCGACAGTAGGTATCCCCCTGGGGGTTCTGGGTTGGCTAACAGTATGCTGGTGCATCAGCCACTATCTCCACTATGTCTGTTGAGGCAGGATGGGATTCTAATGTTTACCCAGATAACATGTAGATATATGTATACTTGTGTAAGTTATATATTTGCTACTCACCCCAGGTCTGCCTGTTAACACTGATACTGCAACCCCACATGTTTTAAAGAGGAAATTGCTGGTTAAAACTCCTGTTTCTTAGGAAGCCCATGGGGACAGCTTCCTCGCTGTGTGTGCACTACAATAAGATTAGTGCTTACCTGGTGTCTGTTGGTGCTGCATAACGCTGGTCCATGTTGTTCCTCTGCTCTGCTTCCTCCATGTGGGTTCAGCGTGGTGCGCGCGATCGTGCGCGCGTGTGTGCGCGCGCATACGCGCGCGCATGCACGCCGCCTTTTATAGCGTCGGCGTGCGTCGGGGGGGCGGGCCAGCAGCGTCAGGGTCTGTATAAAGGAAAAAACTTTTCTCTGGCTGGTCTTTACCTCCTGGAGGCAGAGGAAGAAAGGATACAGAGCGTGCAGCTGGGTCTTTTGGCCACACAGGGACACCTAGTGGCGGTTTTGTGGATCTTCAGGTCTAGGACTTAGGTCCACTATTGACCAGGAAAAAAAAAAAAAAAAAAAAAAAAAATTTTTTTGCTTAAAGGGACTCAGCCTTAGATCCAGCAGTATCTGAGTCTACCTTGGACTCCGGCTAACGGGCATTGGTGTGTCAATACTCACAGGCTTCCTCGGTATTGCCACCTCCCAGGCGGGTAAAAAAAAAAAAAAAAAAAAAAAAGAGAGAAGTTAGTTCTTTTTCATTTTTCTCATACCTGCCCTCACATTGGTTATTCCTAGCTGCAACAGTCAGGTGTTGGCTATAGGGGTGACCCAAGGTTGTACAATGGCTCCAAAGGGATCTGGACCAGCCAAGGCTGCTAAAGGTGCCAAAAAGCAAAAGGGGTCTCCATCGGGGTCAGAGGATTTGGGCCAGGCTTCTACGGCCCCACCCTCGCCAGTCAGGACACCGAGTGGCATAGTACAAGAGCCATTGGGGGTGCTGGGGGCAGAGGCGGCCCCCGATCCACCCATTCCCGTTTACGTGACGGAAGAAATGCTAGCAGCCACCATGAGTGGGCTAGAGAAAAGGTTAACTGCGTTACTTTCCCGTCCTTGCCCAAGTAGCAAGCGGGCTAGATCCCCCTCACCCAGTGTGGGGTTTTCAGATGCGGAGGTCTCCTCTTCAGAGGAACGGGACCCACAAGGGGATCACGCAGACCCAAGTCCCGACGGTTCAGACAGGGAAAATTCCACTATAGATGAATACTTTTCGGCCTCTCAAGCGGAGGGCCTGTGGATCCAGTCTTTGACAGATATGGTTCGCACTGCCTTTAAACTTCCAGTGCCAGAACTAGTAGCCCCGGAGGTATCCTCATTGGGTTCTTTAAAGGCCCCATTAACTGGTGCATCTTTTCCAATGCACCCCCTTCTGCGGAACGTGATTTACCAAGATTGGGCTCGACCTGATAGAATCTTTGTCCCTCCTAAAAGATTCTCTATTCTCTACCCTATGGAAGAGGAATATGTAAAGAAATGGGCTCTTCCTACAGTGGACGCAGCCATTTCCTGCGTGAATAAATCCCTGACTTGTCCGGTTGAAAATGTCCATATGTTCAAGGATCCGGTCGACAAGAAATTCGAGACCCTACTGAAAGCAACTTTCACCTCAGTAGGTGCCATGGTTCAGCCAGCAGTAGCAGCCATTGGTGTTTGTCAGGCCTTGAAGGATCAGGCAAAACATATATTGAAGGACATGCCGGCTCAGCATACTCATGAATTAGCAGAATTCCCTAGGGCTCTCTGCTTTGCAGTAGATGCTATTAAGGACTCCATCCAACAGGCATCCCGTTCATCTCTACTGGTGGTTCACATGCGTCGTCTTTTGTGGCTAAAGAACTGGTCAGCAGAGGCACCCTGCAAAAAGCTTCTAGCAGGGTTTCCCTTTCATGGGGGAAGACTATTCGGGGAAGACCTAGATAAATATATCCACACCATATCAAGTGGAAAAAGTACTTCCTTACCGGTCAAGAAAAGACCGCGTGGGCCCACGTTTAAACGACAGGCCATGGTAGGCTCGGCCCCTTCGACTTCCCGTCAGTATCGACGGCCTCCCGGGCGGTCAACAGCTAATAGCCGCCCACAGGGACAAGCTGCGGCAAACAAGAGGCCCTGGTCTCGCAAGCCGGCTAAATCAGTCATCAAATCAGATTCATGAAGGGGCGCCCCCACTCTCTTGGGTGGGGGGAAGACTTCAGTTTTTCTCCGAAGTCTGGAAGGCCAGAATTCCCGACTCTTGGGTTCGGTCCGTAGTAGCCTCAGGCTACAAACTAGAGTTTCGAGAAATCCCCCCTCCTCATTTTCAGGGGTCAAGTCTTCCAAGCGACCCATTAAAGAGGGCCTCTCTCGTAAAGGCGTTGGATCGCCTCTTGCTCCAAGGAGTAATTGTAGAAGTACCAACCCAAGAAAGGGGTCTGGGATTCTACTCCAACCTTTTTGTTATACCAAAACCCAATGGCGACGTCAGGCCTATATTAGACCTCAAACGCCTAAATCGCTTTCTAAGGATTCAGACCTTCCGTATGGACTCCATACGTTCAGTGACAACCAGCCTGCATCAGGGCGACTTCCTAGCATCTATAGACATAAAGGATGCATATCTGCATGTGCCGATTTACCCAGCACATCACAAGTTTCTTCGTTTTACGATAAACCAAAGTCATTACCAGTTCGTAGCCCTCCCTTTCGGGTTGGCAACAGCTCCACGGGTATTCACAAAGGTGTTAGCCCCGGTACTAGCCGTCCTAAGGACAGAAGGCATCTTGGTCCTAGCATACCTGGACGATCTCCTGGTTATCGACAGTTCAGCCTCCAACCTCAATCATGCAGTGGTCCGCACAGTGCGGCATCTAGAAGAGTTCGGGGGGATTGTGAACCAAGAAAAATCAAGGTTACAACCCACAAGACAGTTGGAATATCTAGGCTTTCGGTTAGATACAGAATGCCAGAGGGTATTTTTACCTCAAAAGAAGATCAGGTCATTAATTCAAACGATTCAAATAGTCTTAGGCAAAAAGAAGCCGACTATTCGCCTATGCATGCGACTGCTGGGAAAGATGGTGGCCGCCTTCGAAGCAGCGCCCTATGCCCAGATCCATACCAGAATTCTGCAAGCAGCTATTCTCTCTGCTTGGAACAAGTCCATACAGGCATTAGACCGTCCATTAGTTCTTTCCCCAGGAGTCAGGCACAGCCTGTACTGGTGGCTGATCCCTCAAAAATTATCAAAAGGGAAAACCTTTTGCCCCATCTCGTGGAAAATAGTAACCACAGATGCCAGCCTAACAGGTTGGGGGGCAATCTTAGGAAAACGGACCCAGCAGGGACAGTGGTCAGAGGCAGAAAGTCTGCTTCCCATCAATGTCCTAGAGATCAGAGCTGCTCGGTTGGCCCTGGTCGCCTGGACTCTCCCCCTGCAGGGTCTGCCAGTAAGGATACAGTCCGACAATGCCACGGCGGTGGCATACATAAACCACCAGGGGGGCACAAGGAGCCTAGCGGCTCAAAGGGAAGTAAACCTGATTTTTTCATGGGCCGAAGCCCATGTACCCTGCATCTCAGCAGTGTTCATCCCAGGGATAGACAATTCTCAAGCAGATTTTTTGAAGTCGTCAACAGTTACTCCCGGGAGAGTGGTCTCTTCACCCCCAGGTATTCCAAGAGATTTGCCAAAGATTCGGAGTTCCCGATGTGGACATCATGGCAACAAGATTCAACAAGAAATTGGACAAATTCGTATCCCGAGCCAGGGACCCCTCGGCCTACGGGACCGATGCGTTGGTTTGCCCCTGGCACCAGTTTTCTCTCCTGTATGCGTTCCCTCCACTACAGATGATTCCCCGCCTTCTACGAAGGATCAGGGTGGAGCGCAGGCCGGTGATCCTGGTGGCCCCAGCCTGGCCCAGAAGGGCTTGGTACGCACTCATCGTGAGGATGTCAGTAAGGGCACCGTGGCCACTCCCCCTGCGCCCAGATCTGCTGTCTCAGGGCCCGATCTACCACCCTGCTTCACAGCAGCTAAATTTGATGGCTTGGCGGCTGAATCCCTAATTCTTAAGGGCAGAGGCCTCTCAGCCCAGGTCATATCTACGCTAATTCAAGCTAGGAAACCAGTTTCTAGAAATATCTATTACAGAGTCGGGAAGAACTATGTGGAGTGGTGCGAGTTTCAAGGAGGGCATCCTCGCAAGTTTTGTATTGACAGGATCTTGCGATTCCTACAGGTTGGCGTTGACAAGGGGTTGGCTCTTAGTACTCTAAAGGGGCAGGTGTCTGCCTTATCGATATGGTTTCAAAGGCCTTTGGCCACACATTCGCTTGTGAAAACTTTTTTGCAGGGGGTCTTGCATGTAAATCCCCCTATTAGAGCTCCCCTCTGCCCCTGGAATTTAAATCTGGTCTTGTCAGCTTTACAAAGGCAGCCGTTTGAACCTCTGACAGAAATCCCTCTTGTGCTGCTAACCCGAAAATTGGTTTTCTTGGTGGCTATGGCTTCGGCCAGAAGGGTCTCCGAGCTGGCAGCCTTGTCTTGCAGGGAACCGTACCTGATTCTGCATAAGGACAGAGTGGTTCTGCGGCCACAGCCTTCTTTCCTTCCTAAGGTCATATCCAGTTTTCACTTGAATCAGGACCTAGTCCTACCATCCTTCTTTCCTACTCCCCAGTCCAGAGAGGAAAGATTGCTTCATACTTTGGACGTGGTCCGAGCCATGAGGGTCTATCTCAAGGCTACAGAAAAGATTAGGAAAACAGATGTGCTTTTCATTCTTCCGGAGGGCCCCAAGAAGGGTCAGCCGGCTGCCAAGTCTTCCTTGGCTAGGTGGATTAAGCAGCTGATTTTTCAGGCCTATGGTCTGAAGCGCGTTCCACCGCCCTTATCAGTTAAGGCCCATTCTACGAGGGCCATGAGTGCCTCTTGGGCGGCACACCATCAGATCTCTATGGCACAGGTTTGCAAAGCAGCAACCTGGTCTTCCGTACATACGTTTACTAAATTCTATAAGTTGGACGTCACAAAGGCTGCGGACGCAGCATTTGGGCAGGCGGTCCTACGGGCAGCAGTATAGAATCCTCTGGCCCGGTTCACGCCCCCTTTTTTCTGTTGGTGGAGCTATTTTACCTCCTGATATAGTTTCTGTTTGGCTATTTTTGGCCTTACGGTCTCCCTCCCTTCATGGAGCATTGCTTTGGGACATCCCATATGTAATGACTATGCGCTCTGTGTCCCGTGATGTACGATCAAGAAAAAGGGATTTTTAATAACAGCTTACCTGTAAAATCCTTTTCTTGGAGTACATCACGGGACACAGAGCTCCCACCCCTCTTTGTGGGAACATTGTGTAACCTCAGAGAAATTGCTTGCTACAAAACTAAAGCACTCTCAGTGGGAGGGGGTTATATAGGGAGGAACTTCCTGTGAAGTTGATTACACCAGTGTCCACACCTGAAGGTACTCCATATAACCCATATGTAATGACTATGCGCTCTGTGTCCCGTGATGTACTCCAAGAAAAGGATTTTACAGGTAAGCTGTTATTAAAAATCCCTTTATTCGCCTGTGTATGCGATTACTAGGCAAGCTAGTGGCCACGTTCGAGGCGGTACCATACGCTCAGATCCACACGCGCGTCCTACAGGCAGCCATTCTAGCAGCCTGGGGCAAGAGGGCACATGCCTTAGAGTCCCCTTTGACGCTATCATCAAGGGTCCGACAAAGCCTGGCCTGGTGGTTGAACCCTCAGAATCTTCTAAAGGGAAAATCCTTCAGCCCTGTTGTCTGGAAGGTAGTTACCACAGACGCCAGCCTGGCAGGCTGGGGGGCGGTCTTCGAGGGGTTCTCCCGCCAGGGAACTTGGGTGAAAGCAGAGAGGCAGCTCCCCATCAATATCTTGGAAATCAGAGCTGCCCGCCTAGCCCTTCTGGCTTGGTCCTCCAGATTAAAGGGGTTCCCGGTGAGAATCCAGTCAGACAATGCCACGGCGGTGGCATACATAAACCACCAAGGGGGAACCAGGAGCCAGGCCGCTCAGAGGGAGGTGAACTTGATTTTTCAATGGGCAGAGGTTCATGTACCCTGCATTTCAGCGATATTCATTCCCGGAGTGGACAACCTGCAGGCAGACTTCTTAAGTCGCCAGAGTCTGTTGCCAGGGGAGTGGTCTCTGCATCCCCAGGTCTTTCAGACAATCTGCCAGAGGTGGGGAATGCCGAACGTAGATATAATGGCATCCAGGTTCAACAAGAAACTAGACAGGTTCGTGTCGCGAGCGAGGGATCCTATGGCCTGCGGAACCGACGCGTTGGTTTGCCCTTGGCATCAATTCAGACTTCTATATGCATTCCCTCCACTACAGTTACTCCCGCGCCTGTTGCGCAGGATCAGAGTGGAGAACAAGCCAGTCATTCTAGTAGCTCCGGCTTGGCCCCGGAGGACTTGGTACTCACTAGTCCTGAAGATGGCAGTGGGAGACCCTTGGACTCTTCCTCTACAACCAGACCTACTCTCACAAGGCCCGATCCTCCACCCTACATTACAGCGTCTAAATTTGACGGCCTGGAGGCTGAATCCCTGATTCTCAGGGATAGAGGCCTGTCTAGGCAGGTAATTCCTACCCTGATTAGGGCTAGGAAGCCGGTCTCCAGGGTGATTTATTACAGGGTGTGGAGGAACTACGTAGGCTGGTGTGAATCCAAAAGATGGAATTCCCGCAAATATACTATTGATAGGGTGTTAAGTTTTCTCCAGCTAGGAGTGGATAAAGGCCTGGCACTAAGCACAATCAAGGGACAGATCTCAGCTCTGTCAGTGTGGTTTCAGAGGCCGCTGGCCACCCACTCGCTGGTAAAGACCTTCTTACAGGGGGTCTTGCGTATTAATCCTCCTGTCAAGTCACCAATTTGTCCATGGGACTTAAATCTTGTCCTGTCCACTCTACAGAAACAGCCTTTTGAGCCGTTGGCTGAGATTCCTTTACTCTTACTGACAAGAAAGTTGGTTTTCTTGGTCGCCATAGTTTCGGCCAGGAGAGTGTCAGAATTAGCAGCCTTATCGTGTAAGGAACCATATCTCGTTCTGCATAAGGACAGGGCAGTTCTCCGGCCCCATCCTTCCTTTCTACCAAAGGTTATATCCAAATTTCACTTAAACCAGGATTTGGTACTTCCATCCTTCTTTCCAAAACCTACATCTAGAAAGGAGGGGTTGCTGCATACCTTGGATATTGTCCGGGCCATGAAGGCCTATCTTAAAGCTACAGAAAAGATCCGGAAAACAGATGTGTTATTCGTTCTACCAGATGGCCCCAAGAAGGGGCAGGCAGCTGCAAAATCCACCATCTCGAGATGGATTAGACAATTAATCATTCAAGCCTACGGGTTGAAGAGGTTGCCTCCTCCGTTGTCGGTAAAGGCCCATTCTACCAGGGCCATGGGCGCCTCTTGGGCAGCACACCATCAGATCTCTATGGCTCAGATATGCAAGGCGGCAACGTGGTCATCAGTCCACACGTTTACAAGGTTTTATCAACTAGACGTGAGAAGAAATGCGGATGCTGCCTTTGGTCAGGCAGTACTACAGGCTGCAGTTTGAAATCCTCGGGATCAGAAACACCCTTGGTTATAAAAAAAAAAAAAAAAAAGTTTTTTCTTGACTAAGTTGGAATTATTATTATGATTTGAGTTTATCTCTAAATTGAATCCTTCTTTGGAAGATGTCTCCCTCCCCTCATTAAAGCATTGCTTTCGGACATCCCACATAGTAATGAATATGCCGCTCTGTGTCCCGTGATGTACGAGAAAGAAAAAGGGATTTTTAAATACAGCTTACCTGTAAAATCCTTTTCTTGGAGTACATCACGGGACACAGAGCTCCCACCCCTCTTTTGGGTGACCATTTTGGGAGGCATACTGCTTGCTACAAAACTGAGGGACTCCCTCTAGGGGAGGGGGTTATATAGGGAGGGGACTTCCTGTTTGAGATTGCCAGTGTCCACACCTGAAGGTACTCCATATAACCCACATAGTAATGAATATGCCGCTCTGTGTCCCGTGATGTACTCCAAGAAAAGGATTTTACAGGTAAGCTGTATTTAAAAATCCCTTTATTTTTGTCTTTGTTCTTGTTGCTGGAAATCTAACTCATCCCCATATAGCAGCAGAACCTAAACTGGTTCTAGTTCTTCCCCGCTGTAACAAGTATTAATAGGCAGTTTCTATGTGGTACAGAACACCTTGGCTGACATTTTTGTCAATATCTTGTTATGCTAGTGAGGATTTGCCACAGTTTTCAATTTTATATTGGTTTTATTTAAGGGGTAAACCTTTTCTACATAAGTGGCACATCAGATAAGTAGGTTTGTTCCTCGAGTTTCACAGCTCTCGAATGTAAAACTCCATAAGATATTAAAAAGAGATTAAGGAGAAATTCACACTTCTGAAAGTATGAAGAAACGTGCTTTCCACGTTGTGCTTTCCAGGTCATTTTTTCCCCTGCATTTAGATGGTCCTGCTTTTAATTTTAACTCACAGCGCTTAGACACATTTAGCCATGTTTAAAGTTTCTAATAATATCCTGGACTCCCAGAACTTTACTTTCTCTGAACGCAGCTTAACTGCCCACATCTAAACACAGGTAGTGTGAATGATCCTCGCTCGGAATATATATTGCTCATACTGCAGTTTATTATTTATTGTGTTGGACGCCTTAATTTTCTTGCTTCCATTTTTGAAATTTGATATGTGCCAATCACTGATGGTTTCTAACTTCCTTCTCCTGATTACCTACCTTGGTCAGGTGGATGCTGTTACTCGTTGATCAAGGGGTACCGGAGTTGCGACTAAAGTTGGGATCATTGTATTTTTTTGTTTTGCTGTGTTTTTTGGAGCCAGGGAATGACCAAAGGCTCCGTTTTGTACAGTTTGTTTCTAAAAATAATAGAAACAACTTTGAAAAAAAAAAAGTAGAGCAGATGATGCCAACTCAAATTTAGTATTTTAAAACATGCACTATGTGTCTGCTAATGTAACCCAACTACGCGTCTTTCTTCTCAGTGATATCTAACTGGATACTGACACTGATGTGCTTTGCAAATTTTATAAAATAACTCATTACTAGTCTTGTCTAATTTTTCTGATTGGAGTGGCGTTTAGTGTCATTTATGTGCATTGATACAAGATGTAGAATTAATATAATAATTGATAATAGGTATAGAAGTTGATCTCTCCAGTAGTACCTTAACAGCAGTGAAACAGCAAGAACTCAGGAAAGGTTTCCATTGTCTCCTATTGAATGTATCATCTTCAACAGTCGGTCAGGGCTATTTGCAGGCACGATAACCACAATATGGTTTCCTGAGTGTTTTTGATCAGACTCGTATGACAGAATGAGAAGTGACAAGGAAATCATTTTATTCCGGATATTTTGAAAACTGAAAATACCTGCATTTCACTCTTCTCTAGAGTAGTTATGTGATAGTTGTCATTTATTTATTTTGAAGGGAGGTTATCCAACCAGATGTGATGGAGGAAATGGTCGTATCCTGTGTCATTAAGCACCTGAATTTGGTTGATGCCCTTCAGTCCTTGATAAACTATCAATACAGGGAGGAACATCTAGAAGAATATGACTTGCTGTGTAAAATAATGGGAGAAACGTTTAAGAAACTGAACGCTATGGAAAGACAGTTACAGGTAACATTGCAGTAATATCTATTGCTCTCTATATTATGTCTATTTGAAGATGTGAAATTCATTTTAGTCTTTGATTGCCAACCCTCTCACCCTCCCCCTTCTCAGCAGTCATTATGTAACAGCGCTATATATACATTTACATCTTTGAAAAATGTAGGAAGCTTAACTATGTGTGCTTATTGTGTGATCTGCATTGATCTATTTGGCAGAGTGTTGCTGAGCTGGAACAGAAGTGGCAGAATGAAGTGCAAGATGCTTTAAATGGAAAACTAGAGAACAATGCTCCATTTTTCTATGACTATCATTATAATGAGGTATAGAAAACCCTTGGATATGTTATGATTTCTGAATATTTCCCTGAGCTATAGTTCTGCATTCAGTTGCATCTGTCTTTTTAATACTTTATCTGTATTTTTAACACACAGAGCAAAATGAAAGAATTAGAACTCTTATGTTCAATGAAAGAAATACTTTTTGATGGAGGTGATCCTGAGAATATGGTTTTAGCTCTCAGGTGGGTAAAATTGTAATTTATTTTTAATCATTCTTCCAACTCTTAGTATTGATAGGGTAACCATCTTTGAATTTGTACAGCTGAATCAAACATGTTATAGATAAACACAGTTGATAGTCGGTCTGAAAAATCTGTGCATTTAAAGTACAGCTGTAACGGTTGTGTTCCAGCTTGTTGCCAGACCAAAATATGACTCCAACAGTACCGATACACGTGGTCTAGTAGAAACCCCAGGGCCTGCTAATAGGCAAATACTTATATTGTACATTACAGGAAACGATTATTGGTTCATAGCCCATGGGTTATATGCTGCTACATTTGGGTGATTGGACAGTGGAAAAGGCTTTGCGTGTAGGCATATAACCATGCCCACTCCGAGAGGCTCACATTTTTGGCTAGTGTCCTTAGGTGATGTTGGTGAAGGTTTTTCCTTTTTTTTTTTAATGCAGATTTTTTTCCTCCAGCTGACACATCTATAAAGATTTGACTGCTTATTGTCTTTAACACACTAGCAGTTTCTGGATTCTCTTCACTCTGTGTATACCTTGGGTACTGTAGCTGAACCCCGCACCAGTGGGACTGGCTTCTAATGTTTACAAACACTGGATCCTGCATTCAGTGCTCATCTTGTCGCATCATGGTACAGCAAGTACAGTAGGCATGGGGGGCTATACAGTTCCATGGTCATGGTCCAATCATATGACACCCAGAGGTTCTTCATGAATTCAGAAGAGCTGGACTTTTCCCCACTGTGAACCTGGCAATTCTTGCACTAAATAATCTATTGATTGTTCTTATTGCGTTCATTCCCTCCTTTAAAGGATTTGTTTTATGATGATTGGCGACGCCGAGATTCCAGCTCTTGCCTTCGGCCCTACTGTTTTGCGTAGGCACCATGGAGAGAGTGTCAATATTCCAGAATGTCCTTACTTTCTGTGCATATGTGCAGGGCTTTATGGCTTAAATCTTGGTCTGCTGCGTGGCAAACGTGCCTTTTTTGCTTATTCTAGTTATGGAGGGAGGTAGGTTTCTACCCCACTATCACTTCTCCATTATGCTCTTCTAACTTATATACACCATCTGTTTTCCCTTCTATGCATTGTCATCTACACTCATTGTATGCCTCTATGGGGGAATGCCATCAACCCCCGAGGCCTTGCAATTGGGTAAGGAGGCTTTAACCATTACAATCTTCTCCACTCTAATTGACAAATGTGTACAATGGGAAAGGTCATGGCGGGAGGCCAGACGGGTGGGGGTTCTGTTTGCACATTTTTAACAGCAAATAGCGGTGTAAAAGCAACCTTTCCGAACATGGTGAGCAACCATTGTTCAATAAAATTGGTTGGATCCTTGCCCTCCACCCATTCCAGGAGTTCCACAAGTCTCACATTATTTTGTCTGAGACGATTCTCAAAATCTTCATTATAGAGATTGTTGGCTTTAGCCAATTGAGAGGTAGATTTAGTCTCGGACATCAGCGGGGGAAGTTTGTCCTCAATATCGCTAACCCGACTCTCCACAGCTGTGGTGCGTTCACAGACTTTAAGGCCAGATTCACACCTATGCGAATTCGGTTGCGGCATAAACCGCATCTAATACGCAGAACATTTCTAAATACATTGTTTTCAATGAGGCTGGTTCACATATGTGCGATGCATTCGCACTGCGAATTGCAGAAAAAACGTGTGCGGATTTTATGCCTTGCGGTGCGGCTCAGGTGCGAATTCAGTCCCATTATCTTCTATGGGTACGAAGCTGATTCGCAGATGTGTTCAGTTCTCTTCAGCAATTTCAGCTCAATACACTTCTCCCTCACTCTCCTCTCACCCGTAACTTCTCCCAGGTCTCCAAATTCACAGCTAAAACATTGCTAATCTGCTGAACACTTCCCTATCTGCAGAGATTACAGAGCTGAAATTCGCACTGCACAAGTGTGATTCCGGCCTAAATCCTGATCTAACAGGGAGACTTCCACTTTCAACTGCTCTTGCACAGTGTGTACAGATACAATGCAGGTATGGACTGCCTTGAGGATTTCACTGAGTGTGGGTTGCTAATCTTCCTCCACCTCCTGTAAATTGGGTCCCAGAGGCTTTGTGCCTACCTCCGGGCCCAGCTCAGGCTCTGTGTATCCTGCATTGGGCAGCGGTATAGCCTGTGCTGCAGCAAACGCTGCATCCATATCCCCCTGTGCTTCAAGACTGTTGTGACTGGGCAGCTTTTGGGTGTAAGAGAACTTATCCAGAGAAGCGTCCTTATTTTTAGGTTTGCCTTACTTACTGTGTCCTTGGGCTTGGCACACCGCAGGAGGGTAGTGTGGGCACCATTTTGATTGTTGGTCAGGGCCGCCTCCTCTCGGCTCTTTCCACGTGTCATGTCTCGGTGTAGGGACAAGTAGAGTGCACCGATGGTGTACTGGCAATGTCCCAAAGAGACTCGGGCAGTCAAGAACCTGGGTATGTGCCGGCAACAGGATCTTTGAAAGGATCAGCAGTGGGAGCTCTGTAAAGCACTGCTGTTCACATGCTTGTTCAGGCCACGCCCCCCACCTGGTTATTTTTGCCTTTCTGCTAGGGCTTCTGCCCTCAATTACTTTTTTCCTTCCCTACCTATTTTCCCAGAGGTGTTGGGGTTCATTGTTTTTCTTAAGTAGAGGTTTCCAAACAAAGGGCCAGTTTATTGTCTTTCAGGGCCAGTTCACGCCAGACGCAGTTCCGTACAGTTTCATGTGCATTTTTTTTCTGCACTAAAAATGCCCCTTGATTTTAAATGTGTTTTTTTTTTTTTTTTTTTTTTTTTACGATGGCTCAAAAAAGTCATATTTGATTAGGGTCTTGTCTTTTGTTTTCTTCAGAGAGAAGTTTTTCCAAGAGGTGAATTCCTTGACTCAGAAGCCCTCACATCCAATGGCAAAAACAAAAACACTGGTGAAGAGTTTGATGAACCGAGCAGAGCTGCTATTACATGTCACAATTGCAGCACAGTCTGGTATCACCAGAAGCATCTCTGGCACACCAACCGAGCCACCAGGTATTTGAAAAAGTGACAAACAGTAATCCCCCGCATTTTAAGCTACTCTCATTACTAATTTTGGTTTTGTCAGCCGCACTCTTAAGATGGTTGTAAGCTACATTCATGAAATTTTGAACTAAGCACATATACAGTGCCTTGCAAAAGTATTCGGCCCCCTTGAACTTTGCGACCTTTTGCCACATTTCAGGCTTCAAACATAAAGATATGAAACTGTAATGTTTTGTGAAGAATCAACATCAAGTGGGACACGATCATGAAGTGGAACGAAATTTATTGGATATTTCAAACTTTTTTAACAAATAAAAAACTGAAAAATTGGGCGTGCAAAATTATTCAGCCCCCTTAAGTTAATACTTTGTAGCGCCACCTTTTGCATTGTTGCCAAAATGTTCGATTTTTGTTTCATCTGACCAGAGCACCTTCTTCCACATGTTTGGTGTGTCTCCCAGGTGGCTTGTGGCAAACATTAAACGACACTTTTTATGGATATCTTTAGGAAATGGCTTCTTCTTGCCACTCTTCCATAAAGGCCAGATTTGTGCAGTATACGACTGATTGTTGTCCTATGGACAGAGTCTCCCACCTCAACTGTAGATCTCTGCAGTTCATCCAGAGTGATCATGGGCCTCTTGGCTGCATCTATGATCAGTCTTCTCCTTGTATGAGCTGAAAGTTTAGAGGGACGGCCAGGTTTTCGTAGATTTGCAGTGGTTTGATACTCCTTTCATTTCAATATTATCGCTTGCACAGTGCTCCTTGGGATGTTTAAAGCTTGGGAAATCTTTTTGTATCCAAATCTGGCTTTAAACTTCTCCACAACAGTATCTCGGACCTGCCTGGTGTGTTCCTTGTTCTTCATGATGCTCTCTGCGATTTAAACAGACCTCTGAGACTATCACAGTGCAGGTGCATTTATACGGAGACTTGATTACACACAGGTGGATTCTATTTATCATCATTAGTCATTTAGGTCAACATTGGATCACTCGGAGATCCTCACTGAACTTCTGGAGAGAGTTTGCTGCACTGAAAGTAAAGGGGCTGAATAATTTTGCACGCCCAATTTTTCAGTTTTTTATTTGTTAAAAAAGTTTGAAATATCCAATACATTTCGTTCCACTTCATGATTGTGTCCCACTTGTTGTTGATTCTTCCCAAACAGTTTTATATCTTTGTTTGAAGCCTGAAATGTGGCAAAAGGTCGCAAAGTTCAAGGGGGCCGAATACCTTCACAAGGCACTGTATAACTGTAGTGTTTACTTGTCTCTCTCCGAAGCTCTAAGTGTCCTTTCTCTCTGCTGCTTCATTCATTTGTCAGCATGAGTCACTTCTAACAAGTTCTCTGACACATGAGATATCATAAGCTCAAAATTTGTGTCAGGAGGGTGTTTAGAGGGAGCTTAGCAGGGAGCAGCGTGTCTATTCAGACTACAGCTCTGCATGTTCATTCCTCTGCCTATGTGGAGGGGGTGACCCTTTTCTCCAATCAGCTATCACACAGTGTAAGTGCAGTATTCTCACCCACCCCTATGTACTGCTGAAAGAGGAAAATGCTTTTTAACACAATCTACACTTTCAAAGGGTGTAGAAAGGGGAAGGCAGCAGATATACAATGCTGATCATCTCTAGAGAATGAACATTGTTAGTCCTTCAGGAATAAAGTCAAATTATGAGAACTCAGATATCCAATGGTAGGGTGCAAGTTGAAATTTTACAAAGAAGGTTTGTATTTGGCACTCAAACGATTGCTTCTATACATTTAAAAAATGTGAGTGGATGGCATCTCTCCAGGCCAATCAAATCGGTCTGACAGAGTGTGAGGTCCAGTGAGGGCTAAAAATTAAATGGAATGTGAACAATATTTGTTTTAAATAATATAATGTTGCATGCTCTGTGCAATGTTATTCCACAGAGCAGCCACGAACCTCCTCTTTTGTGGTCCCCCGTCGGCACTCTTGGTTCCTCCTCCCCTCTATGCACCCATATAGGAAGCTGATTCCTATGGTGGCGCTGTTGCTGGCTGAGCTGTGTGCCTCTATAGACGCACGCAGCACTGCTTGTCCCAACCCTTCATTTCTGCTTCACTGAATTTGATTGATAGCAGCAGGAGCCAATGGCTTATCCCGCTGCCTCCATTTCCTGTAAGGAAAGCAACAATGGAGAACACTGATGCAAACAGGCATAGCAGTGGATTAAAATTGGACTCTGGTAAGCATATGGGTGGTGAGGGGGGTCATAAAACTGCTGGGACAGTCTTCTAACTCCAATATAGGCAAGGCCTGAAGGTAAAAAATGTCCTTCCTTAACAACTACATTATACAAAGAGGTCAAGGATGATTTCCCAGCAGTGGATGTAGCTACATTTTATACACAAGCATCCTCGCAGCCTTTTCCAACGTTGTTACTGCTTTGTAAAACACTCTCTAATGTGGTTTTTGGATATTTCTCAGCTTGTAAATCTATATCGGATGCCAAAGCAATATCCCAAGCAATGCGTCAGCCAGTTTTTCTCCGTAGTATGTCGGCACCATCTGACTTGGAAATGATTGGGAATAGTGACCTGGAGTTTAACAGATCAAATTCAAGGTAAATGTTTCTTAACGCGCATACGTATGATCTTTAAATACGAAAGGCTAGTTTATCTCATTTTGCCTTTTTTAAATGTGTGTGTTATTTTTATTTTTGTATTAGGAGACGTAATGTAACTAGCCACAGGAGCAGCTCCTTCACATTGCTCCAATCTCTGGCCATTGAAGACAGCAGGGACAAGCCAACTTACAGCGTCTTGCTGGGTCAGCTGTTTGCATTCATTGGCACCAATCCAGACCAAGCGGTATGTCACCCTGTACCCTGCACATTAAATTTGCATGTTCTTGGCTTTTTAAAGTTGAGAGTTGATGCTCTTCTTGCATTATCCTGTTGTATTTACATTTGGCGCAAGTGACCATGCCTGAGTACATGTTTATTTTATTTCAGGTATCGAGCAGTAGCTTTTTGCTTGCTGCTCAGACACGATGGCGCCGTGGAAACACACGGAAACAGGCCCTGGTACACATGAGGGAATTGCTGACTGCTGCTGTTCGGGTTGGAGGCGTAACACATTTGGTTGGGCCTGTAACTATGGTACTTCAAGGAGGGCCAAGGTTCGAGTTCATTATTACGCTTTTTGAAAGCGCATGTTAATTTTCTGCTGAGATGAGACTGACACATTTAATGTTTCTCGTAAAGTACTAAAATATTATCTTCTATAACCTTTACATAATGTGATGATAAAGTGTTGATTTCATAACAGAATTGAGGAGTTGACTTGTGGTGGAATGGTGGAACAAGTTCAGGAGGCCTTTGGGGAGACCATGACTTCAGTGGTGTCGCTGTGTGCTCGCTATCCCATGGCCTGCGCAAATAGCATCGGGCTGTTGTGTACCATACCTTACACAAGGTGAGTTCAAGTATAATTTTAATATGCGGTTCTGTTGAACGATTCTTCATAAAATTACAGTTTGGCATCTGAATAGGCATATAGGTTCTTCTTTGTAGAAAACTGGATTAAATGGAACCCCTTTAAAAGGCCACCATTTTTACAGGTCCCTTTGTTTGCCTATTTAAAGCATTTAACAATAAATTCTTCTGCATTTCTCTTCTCCATTTGAGGGCTCAGAGTATGTACCCTGTCTCTAGGAGGTAGGACACTTTAAGTGGAACTTTTTCACATCAAAAGTAAAATTGACCTCTCTGCAAGATAATTACTGTTCTTCAGACTCCCAAAACATGCAGCTACAATCTCCACTTCCTCATGATTCATGTGACTGTGGACCCATATTAACCCAAGCCCTGTCAACGCGTAGATAGACATTCTGTTACTGAGTAATGTGAACTTGCGTTCCCCCGTTTGTATCCCCTGTCATGATGGGGTTAAAAAACAAAATTAATCCTTCCTAGTACAAAAACAGCAGATAATCCCTACCCTAAGGGGTTTATTTATATGTGAAACCGAGAATGTAATGATATAGATATAACTCATATCATATATTTAACCACTTAAGACCCGGACCTTTAGGCAGCTAAAGGACCCGGCCAGGTTTTGCGATTCGGCATTGCGTCGCTATAACAGACAATTGCGCGGTCGTGCGACGTGGCTCCCAAACAAAATTGGCGTTCTTTTTTCCCCCACAAATAGAGCTTTATTTTGGTGGTATTTAAACACCTGCGGTTTTTATTTTTTGCGCTATAAACAAAAATAGAGCGACAATTTAAAAAAATATATATATATATTTTTAACTTTTTGCTATAATAAATATCTCCCAAAATTATATATAAAAATATATTTTTTCCTTAGTTTGGGCCAATACGTATTTTTCTACCTATTTTTGGTAAAAATAAAATCGCAATAAGCGTTTATCGGTTGGTTTGCGCAAAAGTTATAGCGTTTACAAAATAGGGCATAGTTTTTTTTGTTTTTTTACTACCAAGGGCGGCGATCAGCGTTGTTTTTTGTTTTTTTTGTGACTGCGACATTATGGCAGACACTTCGGACAATTTTGACACATTTTTGGGACCATTGTCATTTTAACAGCAAAAAATGCATTTAAATTTTTTCTTTTTAAGAAAAGTACCGTCGTCACCATCACACCACCCCCACATTAGTAATAGCCAGTAACATTGCCCCCACATTAGTAATAGCCAGTAACATTGCCCCCACATTAGTAATAATAGCCAGTAACATTGCCCCCACATTAGTAATAATAGCCAGTAACATTGCCCCCACATTAGTAATAATAGCCAGTAACATTGCCCCCACATTAGTAATAATAGCCAGTAACATTGCCCCCACATAGTAATAATAGCCAGTAACATTGCCCCCACATAGTAATAATAGCCAGTAACATTGCCCCCACATAGTAATAATAGCCAGTAACATTGCCCCCACATAGTAATAATAGCCAGTAACCTTGCCCCCACATTAACCTCCAACTCACTGTTGCAGATGCATTGAAGAATACTGTAGATCGCGGCGCGCGCTCTGGTAGGAGAGATCCACGAGCACCGCCGCTGGGTGTACCAAAATGGCCGACTGCTCCGGAGCTAGGCCAAAGCCGCGGTCTTTCCTAAGGCCACGGCGGCGGTGCGCTCCGCGGATCGGTCAGGCGAAAACGTGTATTCGTCGTATAAGACACACCAACTTCCCCCCCCCAGTTTTGGGGAAGATAAAGTGCATCTTATACGCCGAAAAATACGGTAGCTCCTTTTATTTCCTTGTAACACTCTGCTTTATTTTGTTTGTCCCTTTGGAAGGAGTGAAGAAAAATGCCTCGTCCGCAGTGGATTGGTTCAGCTTATGGATAGGTTATGTAGCTTGAGCAACCAGGCAGAGTCAAGCTCAAGTGAGAAACAGACCAAGAAACAAAAAGTGGCAACCATGGCATGGGCAGCCTTCCAGGTCCTGGCAAACAGATGTGTGGAATGGGAGAAGGAAGAAGGTTGGTACAGTTAATATGTGGTGTTCTAGTGTTGAAACAGTTGAGCCTTGTGCATGATATTGTGCACTGCATGTGCCAAGTTTTATATGGGCCGAATCTTGATATTATAAATAATAAACTATGTCCTCCCTGGTGTCTACAGCAGTAGTGTACAGGTACAGTATGCACAAACAAGTACAGGCATTAGTAACATTTACCTAAAGTAGGAAATGTGCATTTCATGTGGTTTGCCTTGCTAGTAAAGGCTTTCTTAATAATGGCATTGAGTATGATATTTATTTTGGTGTAAACATCAGTGTTCATCGTTTTTTTTATTTCATTATTTACTGTGAATTTTGAAGGTGGTTCTACAGAGGCGGTCCATTCAGGTTTGGCTCGACAGGTGTCCACTCTCCTTACCAACCATTTGGCAAGAGCTACAGAGTGCTGTGGGAATCAAGCTGCTGGAAATGATGCCCTCCAAGATGTTCTTAGTCTTCTAAATGATCTGTCTAGGTAAATTTATGAGTCCTTCACTGTTCTTTGCCTTTTTTTTTATTTTTTTATGTCACAATGTAAAGTATAAGATTTCCTATCATCTGTGCCCAGTCTTGCCACACAAAGTTAATCCAGCGCTGAGTAATCCTCTTTTTAATGTTCAGTGCAAATTAACATAATTCCAGATAAAAACTTGCCAAATTATAAAGTCCGTTTCTCTGTTTTTGCTTTCAGTGACAGGTTATTTACATATCTAGCTTGGACATGTTTATCATAACATGAGGTGATTCAAAGTTCATTGTATATTACCAGGATGTGTTATGTGGGGAGGGGTGGATTTCTAACTTTTTATACCTCATGTTATGATAAACATAACATATCATAAACATGTCCAAGCTAGATATGTAAATAACCTGACACTCAAAGCAAGAAGAGAGAAAACTGACTTTATTTAGGCAGGTTTTTATCTGGAAGGCTGTGTATTTTCACTGAACATTAATAGAGGATTACTCAGATCTGGATTAACTCTGTGTGGCAAGACTGAGCACAGATGATAGGAAATCTTATACTCTACATTGTGACATAAAAAATAAAGAAATAAAAATTACATCCACTTTAAGACCTAAATTTAAGAGAACCTATAATGTAAACATATAAAACATTATTTTGATAGTCTGCCAGAGCAGTTTACAAATGGATTTTTAAACAATATTTTATATATTTTCTTTCAATAAAAGAAGCCATTTGGGAGAGAGGAAAACTCCCCCAAATTAAGGGATTTTAATGTGAGAGGTGTCAACTGCTGTAAAAAGGCAAACACACTGAACACAGATTGTTTTATGAAAATATATCAAAATGTAACAATTGTTAAAAACAAAAAGTAGTTGGAAAAGCAGGATATATGACGGTATGCAGGTAGCCATATTTTTATATATTTTCTTTCCTTTTTTACCTATTTGAAGGATTTATTTGCTGTGGCTGATTGTTTGTAGAGTTCAACTTTAGTTGTGATTTCTGCCGGGTATACACGAGCCAAAAATGGTCGGTTCGGTGGTTTCACCACCATCTTCTGGCATGCTGGAAAACCAGCATCCAGTCAGCATTCAATCAGCACTGGCTGCCAGCGACGACCAGTATGTTTTTGTGGGGGAATTGTCTAACGGGGGGGGGGGGGGGGGGTTCACTATCATTGCTTATGTTAGTACAGTGATCAGTCTGTTTTTTTTTTTTTTTTTTTTTTTTTTCCCCATTCAGACTGCTGGGTTAAATTAAACATAATAACGTGTAGTGTGTACTAGGCTTTAGGGTACTTGCACGCGGTGCTGATGTATGAACATTAGATATTCCTGGCTGCAAACAACGCAAGGGCTTAATAGCACTTGCACATATTGGCACGTACGCATTAAACTTTGTCTAGCTTTATTTTATCCAAAGGAGTGTGGCATATGCATGTTAAACTACTGACTGGCAATGCAGATTTTTGTATTTTTATGTTGTGCATGTTTCCACGCCGACTGTATGTGTGCAGACACTTTAAAACAATGGTCTGCATTTGCATCAGTAAAAAAAAAAGCATGTATGCCTAAAATCACTGTGTATTTTGGCCAGCAGTGTATCTCATGCACTAGCCTGAGACGGGCATTATTTTTTAATTCCCACCCCTTTTCTGAAGTCATGTGGTTACTTTTCTGGATTTTGACTGGATGTTTGTGATCATAGCAGAATTTAGTGTAAGGAATACACAGGAGAAAATGCATGTTGACAAGGGGAGTGTAGAGGTGGGCAGAGAGTCTACTGACATCACAACTCCACCCACCGAGCTCCAGACCACAGACCCACCCACATAATCTGTAGTTTTTTTAGTTCTCATAACAGACAGAGGGGAGACATTTGACAGTTAAGGGTACATGCAGGAGGCATCTATATCCTTATAGATCAGCACTATGGCAGTAGTTTAGAAAGGATGACAGTGGGCTTACATCCTCTTTAAGGTTATTTGGATCTGTAATGATTTTACTGTAACCGAGAATAATTTACATACAGATGTTTGTTTTTTGACATACGTACCTTATTGTGCTTTAAAAATGTTAATGTATGGGAATCTGTTTATGAATTAAGTAGTTATATCTAGCAGATTTTTCTTGCATTTTTTTTTTTTTTTAAATACTGTGCTTCCTTTCACCTAGGAGTCAGATAGGGAAGGCAATACTTAGCCAACCAGCTTGTGTGTCCAAGCTTCTTTCACTACTTTTGGATCAGCGTCCCTCACCCAAACTTGTCCTTATCATCCTTCAACTGTGCCGGGCTGCCCTGCCACTCATGAGTGTGGAGGATTGTGAAAACGTGGAGCTTCCTCCATGGAGCTACTCTGTGCCGTCACTGAATAGTGAGCAGGAAGATCCCAGTGACCCGGCCTCGAAGATTGCTTCCTTGCTTCTGGCTAAGCTGGCCGATTATGTGGTTCCAGGTAAATATGCTCATACTTTACTTTGTTGGAATAATGTCAAACACAAACCATCCCAAGTACTTATTTTGCAAACCATTTTAGCTGGCTTTTCTACCTGCATACAAATGCGCACATATAGGAATACTTAGATGACCTGACAGTCATATGTGTTCAGTTATCAATTTAATTTGTTGCTTCAACAGCACACTCCCTGGCATAAAGGGTAAACATGTTAGTGTCATTTAGTGTAATAGCGTGAATGCCTGTACCTTGTGTTTTGTACTACAATTTCTAGATGGTATTGCATACAGCTTCAGGTAAAGCGTAAAAAATAAGAAATAAAACAGGAAATACATTTTGCATTGACTTGTCACTCTGCAGGAAAGGAAAGATTGTTAACCAGTGTAATGATTTTGGCGGCAGACACCAGGATTACTTTCTGCTTTCTATTATAGGTTGTCAGACAGTTCTTTCCCCCACTGCCTCTGAGCCAGATAGCAGTTTGTCTAAAGCTAGTCCAAAAAACTCCCAGAAGGGCGACAAGGATTCTGGGGAGGAGAGTGAAGCTGTGGATGGCAAACTGTCCATTTTTATCCACAAACGTGAAGACCAGTCATCTCACGAAGTCTTGCAGCCTTTGCTCAGGTAATGCAAAGAGTCCCATAAATGTTTTTTTTCTACTTTTACAAAATAACTACATTTAAAGTGGTTGTAAACCCTTACATATACAATATCCAGTGACGTGACTGGCTTCAGGTGATAAATAGAGATGAAACAAATCTTCCTACGTAAGTTGTACTTGTTTATCTGCAGTCTTCTGTTCTTTTCATTTATTCACAATTTAGAATTTTAAAGCTTGTCTGAGGTGTCAGAAAAAAGGGGGCGGAGAGCTGTTTACACTCTGCAGAGCTCAGTGAAGTGAGCTCTGACAGCTGATTAAAGGGAATGGGCACTTCCCCTTCATGCAGCGCACAAGAACAGGGCTGAGGCTGTCAATTAGCTGAGCTCCCTCCCCTGTCACCATTTTTCTCTTGGTGTCAGGATAACTTGTTAGAAGTGACTCATGCAGATAGCCGAAATAAAACTGTTCTCTTATTTGAGACAAGTACACACTTTTGAGCAGGGGTCTTCAAACTTTTCAAACAAAGGGCCACTTTATTGTCCTTCAGACTTTAGGATGGCCGGATTGTGGCCAGCAGGGGCAGAAAATGTCATGGGCCCAGCATCAGTGAGAATAAATATGGCCTCAGGGCTGGTGGTCAATAGGAGGAGGAGTATTGCCCATATTAGTAGGAGGAATAGTATCCCATCATTGGTATCCGTGGAAGATATAGTGTCCCATTGTTGGTGTCAGTGGGAGGAATGGTGCCTCATATCCGTGGAAGAAATGTGTCCCAAGGGCTGGATTAAGGCTAGCAAAGGGCCACATCTGGCCCTCGGGCTGCAGTTTGGAGACCCCTGCTTTAGAGGAATATGCTTTGTTCGTATTTATTGTCTGAAGTTTACAACCACTTTAATTTTGATATTTTTTTTGCGTATTTGAATCTGTATGTTTAGCAAAGTTCTATTTTATGCATTTTCTTTTCTAAAGTCTGCAATATTGTTTTATAGTAGCTCAGAAGGGCGACCATTTCGTCTTGGCACTGGGGCCAACATGGAGAAAGTTGTGAAGATGGATCGAGATATGACCAAAGTTTGTATTCATGTTTTTCTAATAAAAATAATTGTGCGTGTTTGAACAATGTGAGAACTATAGAGGTGCACATTTTTTGCACACTAGTGTACGTTTTAAAGAATACTATGCAAAAAAACAAATGGACATAGTGTGCAGTAAAGGGTTTGGTTTAACGTTCATCAGTCATGGGTTTAAATCGGGTGCTGAGGAGGCACCATGTCTCCTCCTAGCTACCTATCAACACACATGCAGATCGTTTTTCAGAGAAGCAGCACTTAAATGAGTTGAGTTTAGTAGTGGCACCCTGGGGCTCGTTTACACGTAAAGTTGGGGGGAGTAAAGCGGCAGGATGTAATAGAAGTCTATGGCTAAGCGCAGTGAACCCACTGGAAAGCTGCAGGTAGACTGTGGTTAAACCGCAGCACATCAGTGTGTTGCTTCACACTTGCCTGAAAATCTTTACTTTTGCTGGCACCACTCTAGAGATGGCTACCTGGCATAAGAGGTGGAGTGCAGTTGGTATCACTCCACATGTGACAGAAGCCGGCACTACAGAGGAGGCATTGGCTTACGCGGCTCTTGCTCCCTACTACAGCTCTAACGTTACAAGTAGTCCCTCTGCATTGCACTCTGTCTGATGATTTGGAATGGCAGATCAGCAAACCCAGACCGAAATCTACCAGTCACCTGTCTGCGATCTACAGGTTGCTGACTCTGCTCTACAAACAGGTTAGCAGTGGCAGCTCCCAAGTTCCCATTTGGGCTGCTCTTCATCCTTGCACTTCTCAATCGCCTTAGTAGGCCCTGCACAGAAATAGGCCATCTTACCACTTTATTGCCAGCTGTGTTTTTTTTTTTTTTTTTAAGACTAGAGTGGCTCTGGGCATATGTTCTATTATCCCCTTGTCGGCTCTTACCTTGGCTTTCGAAGCAAAAATTGTCACTACCCATAGCTGCTAAGTGCAGCAAGAGCTGAACACAAGCTTGTGGAACCACGGGTGTCAGCTGACCTACAGCAGTAAAAGATAATCACTGTTCAGAAGACTCTGTTCCTTGTGGTTATGATA